>OZ038450.1:6989261-7178456 GCA_964036195.1 Sphaerolaimus hirsutus | reverse complement strand
AATGCAGTTGGGTGATGAACTTGTTTTGGGACACTTGGGCTGTTTTTAGAAAATGGTTAACTTTATATGCAGTGACCCATGTATTAGTGGGTCGTTGGCAGCCACCCCACTGGTGGATCGTGAAGGGGGTTGTTGGCAAGACATCCCCCAAATTTCAGCTTTATACCGCCATCACAGCTGGAGATATGGCTCTCGTAGTGTAGCCAATCAAGTGGGTGGTGAACTTGTTTGGGACACCAAAAACGGCAAAAAAATTGTTGCATATAGGGCGACCCACCCTGTAGTGAGTCGCCGCACCTCCCCCATTGTTAGGGAGTAGAGGGGTCTTACAACTTTATATATACAAAGTTTCAGCTTTATAACACCCCCATGGACGGAGATATTGCATTCGAAGTGAAATAAAAAAATGGGTGGTGAACTTGTCCGGGAAGGTGTTTAGTAAAATTGTATGAAAATTGTATTTTATTTTTATTTTATTTTTCAATTTTCCATTTTATTTTTATTTTATTCTTCAATTTTTCATTTTATTTTCGTTTTTAATTGTGACGAGGGTTGGTTTTAGTAAAATTCTTTTTACCAAAATATTAGTGAAATTATATTTTATTTTAATTTTATTTATGTTTCATTATATTTTGTTTTTGCATTGAAACACTGTATTTGGGTGAAAACTTGCATTTTTTGAAAATAACTCTAGTTTTCACCAAAAACAAGTTTTTTTTGCAAAACAACTCAAAACACAGGTATTCAATTTTGAAAAACTGAAAACACAGAACATGTTTAAAAAAATAAAACTAACCCATCGTTGGTCACAGATTCGATCAAAATGCCTTTACAACGTGTATTTTCTACGAGATGACGTTAAGCGCGAGGAAATGATAACAGAAATTACGGCACACAAAAGTTAGATAAAGAACAAACTCAAGAATGCCAGTTTTCAAAACACGTGTTTCATCCGCGATTTCAGCGATGGACAAAAACCAACGTCTCGGGACACTTGAAAATGTTTGATGCACACAATTGGTGCAATGTGAGTGAAGTGCCGCTGCAGCTGGACGAGGTCTTGTCACCGACGTGGTGGTTTCGAAATGTGGCCTTTTGCACCTGCCTTGTGGCCTGTGCGCTGCTGACAATCACACTCTCTAGAATGCTGGTGCTACGTGCGCAACCGGTCGGCCCTTAGGCCGGAATTAGAGCTCAGCGTCGATTCGACGTGAAATGATGACGTGAAATGATAAAAATTGAATTTTTCAATTCGCTCTAGTTGTGGCTGATAACACTCAGTATTGGACACGATTAAGGTATTGATTCATATATTATCCTTAGAAAATTGTAGACCCGTAGCATGATCCACACTCGTGTAATTAATTTCACGACAACATTTCACGTCATCATTTCACGTCGAATCGACGCTGAGCTCTAATTCCCGCTTTACTCATCAAGGTTGTTGGTTTTTAGGCGAGCCCGGGACAGTCCCAGATCCCTGCACTGTAAAATGCGCTGTAAAATGCCCTGCAAAATGGCGAACGAATGTTTGCCATTTTCCAGGGTATTTTACATGACTTTTGGCACTTTGCATGACATTTTACATTTTCAGGGCATTTTACAGGGTCTGGGATTGGCTCCAGATAATTTCCGTTTACAAAACCTATAACATTTTCTTTGTGAAGCTGTTAATAGTTAATGGCGGCCCGCACACTAATTGACAACTTGTGTCAACTGGTCTGTGTCAACTCACAATTTCTGCTTCAAGTGTCGCAGAGTGATCTCCAAATGCACATGTGGCAATGTTGAAAAAAGTATTACGGCAATTGCATTGGCAGATCGTTCTGCGAAATGTGAAGCCGTAGAGTTGATATTTACAGTCCAGTTGACACAGGTGTGTCAACTAGTGTGTGGACTGCCAATAATACATAAAGTAAAAAACCTCCAGCAGATATCAAAATAGTCGATATGGTGGCCTGAGCCCAGCTAACTTTTGCTCCTTTTTACACATGTTGGGAAAAATTTGAAAACCAGCTTTCAAAAATAGCTTTTTGGTGTGAAAACTAGTGTATGTGGTGCCATCATATTTTCTTACAGGTGTTCACATTCATTTTGGCTGTGGCAGGAAGTGATACACTGTTTTTTGCCTTCCACGTGCACTATGATTGGTGGCAGCATCCATTGGTCTCTGGAAATGAAACAACTGATTCCATAGTCAATGCATACATGTGTGTGATCGATCAGTTTGTAATTGGTTCTGCAATGTAAGTTGTATTTATGTGCACTGTATTTGGTCGATGTAGCAAAAGTGCTAATGCCATATGCAGGTAGTTATGCACAGTTAAATTAAATACCACAGCATGTGGCACCTTCAATGTAATGGAGGCCTGCACACTAGTTGACACATTGAAAAATGAAGGTTGTTGTCAACTACGTGTGACAACTACCATCACATGCAAGCGCATTCAGTTGTACATTGAGTACACATGTTATGTCTAATGTTTGTGCTTACTAGGTTTCAACAAGTCATATTTGAATTAATGTCAAACAATGTTGTGTAACTGTTTGCACATCACACTGTGATCATTTTGTTCATAACAGTGCTTAACACTGTTTGCATACTAACAAAGTTGTGCAATTTCTATTTGTGCATCTGATTTAGTTGACAAATATGTTCAAATAGTGTCATTTTGCACACTTACACTTTGTAACATTTTGTTGACACAACTGTGAGATACACATTGTGAACAAGGTGTGAATTCATGCTAAACATTACACTTCCTGTGCATTTTTGTTAAGTACACGATGCACACACCATTTTCAAACTAGGTATATATAGGATGGAAATTCATCCTTATTAATGCTTTGGGAGAATGTACAGTAGATAATTGTGCATCTTTTGGTGGGATTGTACAGACATTGAATTTGCTTAGGAAATTCAAATTTAAATTTTACAAAATGTGCATAGTTTAGTTGACAAAAAGTTGACAACAAGTGGTATACACACATTTGATTATAGGTGTGCTGACCGTGGCAAAATGGATGGATAAAGAAATACAGAGAATTGATAATTAGGCTCATATTCGCACATTTACTTATTTGCACTATTTTACTTTTCATGCACTATATTTATTTACCACGCAAAATATCAAATTATATTTCCTGCACTATATTATTTATCCATGGAGAATATTTAATTAGGAAAGTGTTTTATGAGTAATAGATATGTTTATGTGAAATATTTAGGTTTAATGTCAAATAAGTTATTATTAGGTGTATTAACATGAAATTAGGCTCATTCAACTCGCCGTAATTTTCTGATCATGATTATATATACATTTGCATAGTTTACTTGCAATTTACAAAAGTCAAAACTTGTAAATATTTACGTGCTGCGTAATTATCTAGGCTAGCGTCCTAATAGAGAAATGGTGCCCTGTGTATAACTGGCATTTACTGTACAAAGCCCTTCGCATAGGCATAATTGTCATAACCTCGCTCACAACTATTTATATTTACTTAATAATTATAATACCCCACTCAATCAAATATATTAAAGACTCTGCTCAATTACAATACCCATTTACCTCGAATAAGTCCCAATTTTACTAGATTATTCAACATACGTTTCCAGGAAGTGATTATTATTATCATGTTGAATATACCTTATTCTATTTACGTCATTAGGAACATTTGCACTACTATTTACAGTTTCAAACCCTAATTTATTAGTTCCAATGTGCGTCAATGTTTTCTGACAAATTGAAGCAAATTAGTAAATCGGCCGAGTTTGCCGACTTCGCGCCTCAAGATTAATAGTTTTTCCATTAGCCCAATTTGTACCTGGTATTTCTTTACCATAATTATTTGAATGTATGCACGCGCAGTATAAGGCAACTGTTTCGGCTAGATGTGTTTATTTGTTGCATTTATGTCTTATTTGTGCATTTGTATTAGGAAATTACTGTAGCTGTTTTTCTATACGTGATTTCCGTGTCTTAGCTACTTTGAGAGTTTTTACTTCAGTCTGCAGACCCCAAGCTATTGAACGAAAATAAGCTAGCGATAGAAACTTCGAATAGGAAGCTCGCTAGGCTTTGCGCTTTTGTAACACGCTGTATCTGATCGAAATAAAGTACCTGAAACAATTCGAACCCCCTTTTTCAACACACACCTACGAAATAAACTCAACTTGGCTGTCGACAAGTGGACGTTCGGCAACAACGGGAAGTCAACCACTCTAAAGGCCGTTTCTCACTACGGTCTTGAAGCAGCCGGATTCGGTGGTAGAAGACGCTGACTTCGGTGGCTTCATCACATGGCGCAGCGAGCAGGGTGATTGCATGACATTGTGCTATCACCAAGCCGGAACGGACATTGTGCGGCAGTTGGCAGAACTTCAAAAGTCCTGCTGAACATCAATTGGCCTTGGCTGAGCGTTGGCTGTTGATTTGCAGACAGCATTGTGCCAAAGTCACGGCACTCCTGTCTACATCCTGGGAGCGGTTCTACGCTCACGCGCGGAGGACACTGGAGTTCTGACAAGCCTGTCAGGATTTCAGGCAGCTTTCACCAGTGTTCTGGCAAGGTGCTAGACGCTGGGCGGCACCGGCATTTGACAAGGAGTCATTGTCGGACGGTGGTCAAACTTTCGCTGGACGCTCCTGGTCATCCGGACGCCAGTGACCGCTCGCACGTCCTTCCTATGCCAAGGGAGGGTGACCTGACGGAGACAGGATCGCCACAGAGCCACGCTAGTCAAAGGGCTGTTTTTGGGCATTCGCGGAGGTCCCTCGCTCCACTGGGTAAGAGTGGACTCATACCTCGGAAGTGCAAAAGTAGGGGTATCAGTGTACAAAGGGCTGTAGCTGACAGAGGGCTGTAGCTGACAGAGAGTGGATTTGAAAACCAAGTATTAGGATACTTGGTAGCGTGTAGGGGCTTTGCGGAGCTCCCATCAAATATACACGCTGTGCCTGCTCGGTACCATCAGATCAGACAGCACAAAAGTGCCAGAAATTCTGCATTGCACAGGCGCAATTGCAGAGCAGTGTACAGAAACACTGCCCAGAATCAGAAAGTGCACCAGGGTGCACAGAAACGTGTCACAGGCGACACGGCAAGCGCAGCACTGCGCACAGCGGCACAGGAGCCGCTCAGGAAGCAAGTGGCCAGCGTGGTCACAAGGCACACAGGCGTGCCAGAAAGAGCGCCAGAGCGCTCAGAAAGAGTGTGTACGGACCCTCTTTGGGCGCACACTGCTGGGCAAATAAATTGTTTATTGTCCAGGTGGATTTGACCGGTGTGTTGAAGTCAACGCGTGTAAACAATCACGTCAGGGGCTTTAGGAACACACCTGGTGCCAGTACAGTAAAGGTCAACGCGTGAAAACACGTCAGGGGCCTGTAGGACTGCATTGGTATTGTGCGTGGCACAACAAATCCGTGGTGCACAGAGCACTACAGAAAGACGCAGAAAAGCGTCACAGGCGTCACAGGAGACGCACTATAAGGAGAAACAGTGAAGGAAAAATCATCAGCAAAAATGGTTTCACCAACGGGTCACATCAGAAAGACCCTGGGGCCGGCAAAGCACAGGGTGGACAACAGATTGGCAAGAGAATATGCCAAATATGATCAAGAGTTATTTGCGGGAGCAACAAAGGAAGAAAAGAGAACAGAAATGAGAAGAGTGATTGCATCTGTCAAACAGGAGGGTGCAAAATTGGACAGTGCAATGACGGCTGTGAAAACTCAATTTGACGCATGGAGGGATGTCGTCAAGGACATTGAAGAACCCGACCAGATGGAACAAGAACAGAAGATATACCAAGACTCATATGAGGAATATGCAAACATGTCAGACTTGGTGACACAGAAAATTGCAGCCATGAACGTGTACATCGAAGAGTTACAAGACATGATCCAGCAACTGAGCGGAAGTACCATGTATGAAGTTAACACAGCATTCATACAGCAGATGGCTGCACAAATGGCTCTGACAGCTCAGGGAGCTGCTCCGGGGGCCAGTTCAACCAATGCAACCACAGCAAAGAGCGTCAAATTACAGAAACTGGAAGTAGAACAGTTTACTGGGGAAATTGTCAAATTTCGATCATGGTGGCAAATGTTCGAATCCCACATCCATAATCGGACAGATTTGGAGGACATTTCCAAGTTCTCATATTTAAGAAGCTTGCTGAAAGGCTCAGCATTTGGTATGATCAGTGGATTGAGTGTGACCGCAGAGAACTATGCACCCGCAATTGCAATGCTCAAGAAGAGATATGACCAGCCAGTTGTGGTCAGAAACACGCTGATGAGTAATATCATGAAACTGCGACAGGCCAGAAATACCTGTCAGGATATGAGAATTTTGTTTGATGCAATTGAAAGGCTGCTCCAGCAGTTGGAGTCACTGGGTGAATCAGTGGAACATCCAATGCTGTTGAGCCAGCTGCAACAGAAAGTACCACCCGAGGTTCTCAGAGAAATCCAGAAGGAACAGGGAACTGAGGAAGCCTTGACGGTGGAGATATTCAGAAAGCTGTTTGGCAAGCAGCTAGCGCTCAGTGAGGCTGTACAGCATGCACAGCAAACTGAGGCACCAGTTCAGCAATCGCGCCAAGGATTCGGGAATAATCCACGCGCACAGCAATTTAATAATCGATTCCAAGGCAATGGGAATCGATTCAGAGGGCCAGAGAATCCTAGGACCAGCACAGGGAGCATGTCTGTGATCCAAAATGGTCAGAGTGCACCACAGGCTGGATTCATGAATCCTGGGAGGCCGTGTGTGTTCTGCAATGACACACAGCAATTACACTTTAATGATAAGTGTCCAAAGTTCAAAACTGCCAGAGAAAGGAGAGTGGTTTTGTCAAAGGCAGAGCGATGCCTGAGATGCCTGCAGAAAGGGCATTACATGAATCAATGTCAATTTACGAGAAGTTGCTTTTATTGCAAGTCCAATAGGCACCACACCGCGGTGTGCCCAGAGAAATTTGGTGATAATGGCAATGGAAACGCTGGACGGCAAATTCCAGCATTCAGAGCGAATGGTCAACAGAGTGGCCAGCAATCAGCAAACAATGGCAGAAAGTCTGTGCCGACGGCCGGTCGACCAGCACAGAGCCAACAGAGAAAGGCCACAGTGAATTGTGTCACTGTGGAAGAAGCTGGACCAGAAGTGGTAGAGACAGAGACCATATCCAGCACGGTGGTTACAGAACCAAATACAAAGCAAGAGAATACGTCAGTGAACCTGTCAGTAAACAGGAATATGTCAATGCTGATGACGGCCAGAACCGTGATTGAGGCTTCAGAAATGGATACAGAGATGGAGCCTGAACAGCCACCACTACAGATTCAAGCGTTCTTGGACACAGGATCCCAGGGAACGTACATGTCAGAGAAAGTGGCCAAGAAACTCAATTTGAAGAGTACAGGTGAACACCACATCCAGATGTACACATTCGGAAATGAAAAGCCGCACTATAAAGTAGTACAGCAAGTGGAATTCAGAATGCGGCTCAGAAATGGCCAGAAAGTTGATATGGTGGCTGATGTGGTCCCGACGTTGACCACAGAACAAGTCAAAGTGCCTGTGTCAGAACAGGACGAAAAGTACCTGCAGAAGTACTTCCCGGATGAGAGTTATTTTGCAGACAGAATTCCCAAAGAAAAAGGGACAGAGTGCAAGTTCAAGCCAGACATTATAGTGGGCTTGAATTATTTCTGGGACTTGATGTCCAGAAACACCAGCACCACCAGACTTCCGTCAGGATTGTATGTCATTCCATCAGAATTGGGATTGCTGATGGGAGGTGGGCAGCTGACGAGCAACAGAAATCAATGGACCACGGATGGCGCATATCCGGTGGTGGTCAATACAATTGTGCATCAAATTCAGAGAGAAAAGTGGTACGAGGAAGCACCGTTGTCAATTGCTCCTGTACCAAATGTCAAAGACATGGATAGACTGGATACCATTGGCATAATGGACCAACCAGACCTCGTCGAGGATGATGAGGCCATAAAGCAATTCAATGAGAGTGTACAGAGAAACCCAGATGGACGATACTCTGTAAAGTTCATGTACAAACCGAATTTGCATGAACTCCCAGATAACAAAGCAATGGCGTTCAAGAGGTTCAGGTACCTCACCAATAGGCTCAAGAGAGACCCAGAATTACTGGAGAAAATTCAGGCAATCATGAAAGCACAAGAGGAGCAAGGAGTGATTGAAAAAGTTCAAGAGGATATTATGGATGGCAGAAAGTTCCATATATTGCCTCATCAACCAGTGATAACGCCAGAGAAAACTACCACAAAGGTCAGAGAGGTATATGATGCCTCAGCAAAACCGCCAGGCATGCCAAGCTTGAATGAGTGCATGTACCGCGGTCCAGTTATACTACCACAGCTGGTAGGGATGCTGATGCGATTCCGATTGCATGGAATTGCACTGGTCGCAGACATAGAGAAAGCGTTTCTGCAGATTAGTCTGCAGGACAGTGACAGAGATGTGACAAGATTTCTGTGGTACAAGGATCCCACGAAACCATCCATGGAGGACAACATTCAGATTTACAGATTTGCCAGAGTACCATTTGGTATAATCTGCAGCCCAGCGCTGCTGGCGCTGACAGTCAGATACCACCTGAATCAAGCTGGCACAGAAAATGCAAAATTGATCGATGAAAATCTGTATGTGGATAATTTGATCCTCAGTGTGGACACAGAGCAGAAAGCAATCGAATTGTACCAGGAATCCAAAGTGCTGTTCACAGAGGCACAGATGAATCTGAGAGAATGGAACAGCAACAATAAGAACTTCACTTGGCAATTGGCAGAGTCAGATGTGGCCAAGGAAATTGTCACAACAGTCCTAGGAATGAAATGGGACACAGAAAGCGACCAGATGTGGCTGAAAACGCCAAAGACAGTTCAGCAATCACAATTATCAGAAACTGACCAGAAAATCAAACTTCCCACGAAAAGGACAGTTGCAAAAGTGACTGCGGGATGTTTTGATCCAATGGGACTCGTCAGTCCTGTCCTACTGCCAGCAAAGAGATTTTTGCAGACGTTATGGCATTCAGGACCAAGTGCCAAAGAGTGGGATTTACCCCTGTCTGAGGAACAGACAGCAATTTGGCAGCAATTAGAGACGGAATTGCTCAAGGTTGGACAGATCAAGTTCAACAGAAATCTGAATTATCAGAGAGGTGCAGATGCACAACTGCACATCTTCGTCGATGCCTCAGCAATGGCATACAGCGCAGCGGCATACATATGCCAGGAAACAGAAAATGACAGCGGCACGTCAAGCCTGCTGTACTCCAGATTGAGACTCGCTCCAAAGAAACCAGAAGTGACAATTCCACGGCTGGAACTGTTAGCAATGTTGATCGGCAGCAGAATGTCAAAGTTTATTCACAAAGAGCTCAAGGACGTCAAATTCAGTCAAACAGTTGTATGGTCAGATTCAACCTGTTGTTTGAAGTGGCTGACAACAGCGAAGCCACTGGCATGTTTTGTCAAGAACAGATTGGATGAAATCAGGAAAATTCAGAGTGAGACAGAGAACATGCACATCAGACACATCGCAGGACTGGAGAACCCAGCTGACATGGCCACAAGAGGCATGAATATGTCAGAGTTGGAAGGCAGTAACCTGTGGTGGAAGGGGCCAGAATGGCTAATGACTGGAGAGTGGCCAGAGCCGAAAGTGGAGCCAGTTACGCCAGAAGTAATGGCAGAAATCAAGAAAGAAGAGCTCAAGTTCCCAAAAGCCAGTCCAATTTACCTGGGCGCCACACAGCAAGTGGTCAGTGACCCAGATGCCAGCAATGTGCAAGCTGATGAAAGCAAGCAAAGCAACCCATTGGGAATTGAGATTCAGAGATTCTCATCACTGACAAAGTTACTGGATGCAACAGTATACGTGATGAGATTTGTGCGACAGATGCACAAAAAGCGCAGAAAAAATGACAGTCAGAATGGATTGTCAGAAATCATGAAAAGTATCTGTGGTACAATAAAACCACAGGGAATTATCAGTATTGAAGAGAGAGAGATTGCGTTGAAATATTGGATCAAAGTGACGCAACAAAATCATTACAAAAGAGTGGCAGAGATTCTGGCAACAGGCCACAGCAGAGGCAGCCAGAATAGCAAGAAAACAGCTGCAGATCAGCAGTTGATCAAATGGCTCAATGTGCAAATGCATCAGGATGGAATCCTGAAGTGCCACGGCAGAATGGAGCATACAAACCCACAGGAGGTCACAGTGCCACTCATACTGTTGCCAGCAATGGCTACAGTGACTCAGCTGATCGTCAGAGACCAGCATGAGAAGTTGATGCACGCAGGAGTGCAACATACATTGGCAGCGATCAGACAAAAGTACTGGATTACACAGGGCAGACGGGTGATCTACAATGTGACCAGAACCTGCCCAACCTGTAAGAAATTGGGAGCGAAGCCGTACCAGCTTCCACCAATGCCAGATTTACCAGAAACCAGAGTTCAGAGAGCCAGACCGTTCCAGTATACGGGCTTGGATTATTTGGGACCAGTTTGGTACAAAGTGGACAAAGATCACAGGAAAATGTGGATCTGTTTGTTCACATGCATGGTGACACGTGCAGTTCACCTAGAAAGTGTGCTAGACATGACAGCACAAGAATTCTTGAACGCAGTCAGGAGATTCATCGCCAGGCGTGGAAAGCCTGAGGCAGTGATTTCAGACAATGCGACACAATTCAAATTGACAGAGAAAGTGCTCAGCACAAGCACTGACAAGGCCATTAATAATGGAAAAGAATGGTCAGAAATGGTCAAAAGTGGAGCAGTACAGACTTACTGCTGCATATGGCTATGCTTCAGAGCCATCAAATATACTATCAAGAAATCAACTCAAAAAGAGACCAGTTATCCACAAAGAAAAGTACGCAAGACAGAATTGAGACCAGCAATCAAGAGGAGAGCCAGGTCCAACTCAACACAGTCCGTTAGATTTGCCAGGAGAGCAGAAACAGAGGACAGAATGGCAAAGTCACTATCAGCATACGTTCAACCAGATGAAAGTTCAGCTGATGAAGGACAAGTCAGAGCCCGGAACAGAGACAGTGTTCACATGCCTGATATCCGCAAATTCACCGCACGCGAACGCGCAGGAGATACGGGCAACTACCTGCTTCATCATCAGGCTAGGTCGGCGTTGGCATCACCAGCAACCGGACCTGCAACCTCACGCACGCCCACGACTTCGCGCACGACCACGTTCACCACCGAGGCGACTGTGGAAACGCCACTCATCACTTTGGCGCCCACCACCACCAGCATGTGATGTTGCTGCAACAACGGGGTGCGGCAACTCTTCCGCCCGGAGTGTGCTGACCGTGGCAAAATGGATGGATAAAGAAATACAGAGAATTGATAATTAGGCTCATATTCGCACATTTACTTATTTGCACTATTTTACTTTTCATGCACTATATTTATTTACCACGCAAAATATCAAATTATATTTCCTGCACTATATTATTTATCCACGGAGAATATTTAATTAGGAAAGTGTTTTATGAGTAATAGATATGTTTATGTGAAATATTTAGGTTTAATGTCAAATAAGTTATTATTAGGTGTATTAACATGAAATTAGGCTCATTCAACTCGCCGTAATTTTCTGATCATGATTATATATACATTTGCATAGTTTACTTGCAATTTACAAAAGTCAAAACTTGTAAATATTTACGTGCTGCGTAATTATCTAGGCTAGCGTCCTAATAGAGAAATGGTGCCCTGTGTATAACTGGCATTTACTGTACAAAGCCCTTCGCATAGGCATAATTGTCATAACCTCGCTCACAACTATTTATATTTACTTAATAATTATAATACCCCGCTCAATCAAATATATTAAAGACTCTGCTCAATTACAATACCCATTTACCTCGAATAAGTCCCAATTTTACTAGATTATTCAACATACGTTTCCAGGAAGTGATTATTATTATCATGTTGAATATACCTTATTCTATTTACGTCATTAGGAACATTTGCACTACTATTTACAGTTTCAAACCCTAATTTATTAGTTCCAATGTGCGTCAATGTTTTCTGACAAATTGAAGCAAATTAGTAAATCGGCCGAGTTTGCCGACTTCGCGCCTCAAGATTAATAGTTTTTCCATTAGCCCAATTTGTACCTGGTATTTCTTTACCATAATTATTTGAATGTATGCACGCGCAGTATAAGGCAACTGTTTCGGCTAGATGTGTTTATTTGTTGCATTTATGTCTTATTTGTGCATTTGTATTAGGAAATTACTGTAGCTGTTTTTCTATACGTGATTTCCGTGTCTTAGCTACTTTGAGAGTTTTTACTTCAGTCTGCGGACCCCAAGCTATAGAACGAAAATAAGCTAGCGATAGAAACTTCGAATAGGAAGCTCGCTAGGCTTTGCGCTTTTGTAACACGCTGTATCTGATCGAAATAAAGTACCTGAAACAATTCGAACCCCCTTTTTCAACACACACCTACGAAATAAACTCAACTTGGCTGTCGACAAGTGGACGTTCGGCAACAACGGGAAGTCAACCACTCTAAAGGCCGTTTCTCACTACGGTCTTGAAGCAGCCGGATTCGGTGGTAGAAGACGCTGACTTCGGTGGCTTCATCACAATAGGTGTTGTCAACAACTTTTTGAAATAAGTGAATCTTTTGAGATATGCAACTGTTTATGTAAAAAGAGTAATGTACAACATTTACACAAAGAGTGGAGCCATAATTTCAGCTTCACGGGGAGCACTTCAGTTGACAACATTGGTTTAATCAAACAATTTTAAGTTTCAGCTACCTTGTGAATATAATCACAGAAATCAACCTCATTCATCAGAAGCACCCTGTGCTTGTCAAAATGTGCTCATAGGCCAAGTAAGACTTCTTGTACATAACTATGCATTTATACCAGGTAAACTCACACAAATTGTGTATGCAAATCACGAAGCATACCTTACAGGTCATTTAGTTCGGCGATGTTCTGCGCGATGGCAGTGACACAACTAATGACAGTAAAGAGGACAACCAGCCCAAACCGGTTCTGGCACATGGCCACGGGCAAGTGGGCCAGCCTGGTGCCACTCCCAGACCCTGTAAAATGTCGAATGTCATGCAAAGTGACAAAAGTCATGGAAAATGCCCTGCAAAATGGCAAGCCATTTTGCAGGGCATTTTTCATGACTTTTGACACTTTGCATGACATTTGACATTTTACAGGGTTTAAGAGTGCCCCCTGCTCTGGATAGTCGCGGCGCTGTGCGTGTCGCTCGTCTCGGGCGCAGTGTGCATCCCGCTAACCACTGTGCACGAGGTGCACAAAAACGACAGCGATGCGACAGCCTACAGAATCGTCGCGCACGAACATTCTGATTACAACCATTTTTGGCACTGGTTTATGCTCGGCAGAGCTATTGTCTTCAGCGTGGCTTCACCGCTCGTCACGGCCGGTTCTATAATCTACATAATAAGAGTTCGGTTAGAACGATCGTGATTGATGATAAACAGCTTCATTTCGCACCAGCATTTGTCGAACGGATTTCATTTTTATGATATCATAAATTTTACTGATATTCCCATACGTCATATTTTAAGACGTAAATGTATCCCATGTTCATATTACTCAATCCTGGCAAATGTTGTAGCGTTCTGGAGAAAATTAGCGATAGCAGCACCTCACCGGACTAGTGATGTGAAAGCGCCATGGCGCTACCGACAAGGCAAAAAGCACCATGGCGCTTTTGGCGCCTTTCACGCTAGGTTTTGAAAAAGCGCAATGGCGTTTGGTGCTATTTTTTCATGGCGCCGCGAACAAGACGTCTGGCGCTGGCGCCAAATCAAAGAGCGCCATGGCCCTTTAGGCCATTGGCGCTTGTCGCTGAGGTTTGGAAAAGCGCCACGGTGCTTTTGGTGCTTGGCGCCGAAGTCCTGGCGCTCTTCACATCACTACATCGGACCGATATTTTTAGACATTTTTTCGGGTCGAACAAGCAAAAGCAAGATCAAGCCAACTGAACTCCATCGATCACATTGCATGGGAATATTCAAATATAATATTTACTCTCTTGGGTTTTTTAAGCCGAAGTACGTTTTTTTGGGGAAACCATTCATGCTATGAAATGCCACAGGTAAATTTGGCAGCGCGCGAGAGAGTTCGCGCCTCCGACGTACATATAGTGGAGCGAAAAACGGCCTGCCCGCCTGAGCTGCTGCTCACTTCAACGGCTACATATTGCTTGGCTTCCACTGCAATGGCCGTGATACCTTTCATTTCGTATGCGGAAATGACACCCAAAATGATGGACTCGCAAGAATACTACTGTAGCTGGAGGTGGCAGGTTGGGTAAAAGTGTTGGGATGGCGCCACTTTTAAAAGGCGCCGTGGCGCTTTTCCCGGGGCGGCGCCTTTCAAAATTGCGCCGTAGGGTATTCCACGGCGCCAATTTAACTATGGCGTCTTACTTTGAAGAGCACTATAACGCTGTTGGTGCATTTCAACGCAATCGGTCCAATTTTTCCTAGCGCAATTTCCATCATCACGTCGGTACGATTTGCATTCAAAAATTGCCATGTAAAGCGGTCATTTACATTTTTTTGTATGGCAAACAATCATGTTTAAAATAATATCGTCCCGGCTATAAAAACATGAAAAAGCGCCGGGACTTTGTCGCCAAGCGGCATGGCGCTTTCCATGGTTGTGGCGCCAGGTCCCATTGGTGCCACAGCAAAATAGCGCCTTTTTCTTTGGCACGAGCGCCAGCGCCATGGCGTTTTTCCATCACTACACAAAATTATATTCAACTTTAAAAGGATCATCAGAAATCCCACCACTTCACACGCCTTGCGTGTTTTTTAAAATAAAAATCCCCTCAGCTGTACTGCGTGACCGTGGACACGTGCGTCGTGGGCCGCGTCGCAATCAACCTCATTTTGACACTCATCGTGTCCAGGATTGTCAGATTCTTAGCCTGGAGCAGGATCACGTGCAGAAAACTGCCCAAGTATGAAGAAGTGGCTAGTATGGCAACTACGGAATATGGCTACATAGACCTTGGAAAAGCGGTAATTTCTGCTTTTTTCGTGCTTTTATTGATGTTTTGAATGTTGAAAATTCGTTGTGAAGGATGCCAACATAAATGTAGTAAAACAATATATTACACAGCTGGATTTCAAGAAAGAGCGCAATGACCCGCAGCGTTCCAGGAGTTGTTGATCGATATAAATAGTAGCTTCCAAAGCTTTGTGAATATAGACAACTCCACTACCTCTACACATAAATACACCAAGTACTTACGCATGTAATTTACACTTCTCGGAATATACCGCATCACCTCTAAGAAAGGAGGCTGTGCTTAAAATAAGGCATATAATTTTTACCATTATCTACTATCGATAATTGTAGGTAACATTACACTATTGATCATTGTATTGATTGATTGTAGCTACAGGTTTACTTGCTTGTAAAGGACGTAGGCTTATTCCACATCTAAACCCATCCCACATCTAAATCTACTTTGTCTCTCAAATAGACTGTAATTTAATTTAGGGAAATTCAAAAAAGCCATGATGACACAGGGTAATCAATCTAATATAACATGTTAGAGTGTTTGAAGACAATTTGACACAACATGTGTTCAAACATGACAGTTGACAACTATTGAGTGCAGTCAGTGTTATTGAGTTCAACTTTGACCTGCGATTTCACCGAGTCATTGAAATCAGTCAGTGGCTCTTAATGTAGCACTTTTTCCTCATCAACATTTTTGGCATCCATCATCCAGCAAAAATGCAAGGAATACGCATAAAATACGACAGGTATCCAATTATTGGGTCGGGATGTGGGATGGGGTTAGATGTGGGATGGCACAGACTCCTTGTAAAGCATAGCTCACACTGGACGGAGCTGCAGGGGTCTCCTAGGGGGGGGGCTGGGGGGGGGCTGCCCCCCCCAAATCGGCCAGCTATCTATCTATCCCGGAGGCCGCTCAGCTATCTATCTATCCCGAGGCAAAATTTTTGGCTACTACCCCCAAAGACCCCCCCAAATCGCTCAGCTATCTATCTATCTGGAGTGGTTTTTGAGAAAGTTTGTCCCAATTTTCGCTCAAAATCACCAATTTTCGCACCTTTTTATAGTTTTTCACCTTCAAAATCGTGCTTTCCGGTTATATACATGGTGATATACCTATTTTTAGCCATTTTATACCTACTTTTGGCTACTTTTAACTGATTATTAGCGATTTTTTCCCCTTTCTGCCTTCTTAACCTTGAAAAAGCCTATATATTGTGCCCCCGCCAGCCCCCCCCCCAGAAAATTTTTCCAGCTATCTATACCTCCGGAGGAGCGATTTGCTATCTATCCAGCGATCCTGGAGATCCAAAATCCTGGAGACCCCTGCGGAGCTGTATTCCGTAGTTGTGAGCGATCTCAATTCCATTGTGTTTTCTTTTGTGTGGTAACTGGTAAATACACTGTACAGTAACTCGAGAGAAGTTGCTTATTCCTCATGTAACCATGCAAGTGAATTATTCGCGAATGGGCGTTAATTACAGTTGAAACATGAGAAACACCAGAGCGTAACCACAAGTCCACACAAAAATCGGCATTTTTGAAGCGAGTTGGCATTTATCAGGAACTACAACAAACCGAAAAAAATAATTAAAAAAAATTACAGAAAAACCCATGCAAACAACCACACAAAAATTCACTCATACACATTGAGTTCGCCATCATCGGCGACGATGTCATCGTCCTCGCCGTGGTCGTCGTAGATGCGCGCCTGCTGCACGATCTGCTCGTCGGTGAGGTGCTCGTCGGGCTGCTGCAGCGAGGTGTTGCGCACCTGCGACACCAGCCGGTCCTTCCAAGTCCTCGTGCGCCGCTGCGGCGCCCGCGGCTCGTCCCCAGCAGCTTTTGGCTTCCTGCGGCGGTGAGATTGAGTCGAATACTTTGATAGTCACGTAATGGCGATGTTTCAGTGAAGCCTGGCGGTAATAATGTAAATGAGCGACTAGGGGTGGCCGGTGGTTATTTAAAAGGTTTGTTGACTCATAACCATTTTTAAACCCACTTTTTGAAAAACCGCTATTTAAAAAAACCACGTCGTTGAAAAATGTTTTTTTTCTTCAATTCCTTTGAGCGACATCGTGATTTCGGGGCATGGCTGTACCCTGCCAACTTTACAGCGACAAGGTCTTGAATTACAAAATTTGAAGTTGAATCGGTAAACAAACCGGCTGGCGCTTAGTAGACATGTAAACCCGCTGCACATGTAAATCTACTAACTACACATGTATATCCATTACACATTAATCGGGGGGTATACATGCGTAGTGGGTGTACAAAAACACAAGCCTCAGTTTGTTCTCAGCAACATGTATTGATTCTCACCGCGACGCTAAAATCACGGCCAACTTCGCAAAATCTTTCATCATAAGCAAACAGCCCACCTGCGCGGCCGGCGTCTGGTCGGCGCATACGTGGTGGGTTGGGCGGCCGGCCCGCTCGGCTGTTGCCGCTCAGCGGAGAACATCATGTGCGGGAAGAGTAGCCGCGCGGTGGCCGGCGCAGAGCTGAGCTGCTGGGCCACGTTGCGCGCCACCAGACCGTCCGTGTCCAGGCGGCCGACCACTTCCGGGGGACCCACCGCCGGCGGCGGCATGTCCTGCAGGTTGGATTGGACTTGGGGGGCTGGGGAGTGGGTTGGGGGAGTTGGGGGGAGTGGGTTGGGGGAGTTGGGGGGAGTGGGTTGGGGGAGTTGGGGGAAGTGGGTTGGGGGGGGGTTGGGGGGGGGGGGTTACCCACAAATCCGCCAGCAATCTATCTATCCCCTGAACCCCTCGAAATCGTCCAGCTATAGTTTTTCACCTTCAAAATCGCTAGTTCATGTGTTTTATCGCCCATTTTCTACTATTTTGTGTACTATATAAGCTCCTCCGACATCCGCCATTACAGTTCCCCCCACCTTCTTAAGCGCGCCAAACTCCACTGTCCTGCCCTGGTGCTGCTGGCTGACGTGGTCGCGCATCAGCTCCACGCTGGCTGCGGTGTGCTGGCACAGCGAGCAGCGGAAGGACACGTTGGCCCGGTGCCACTGCTGCAGGTGCCGCTGCAGCGTGTCCGCCCGGGCGCACGTGAACGGGCACTCGCTGCACGCGTGCGCCGGCTGCTTGGCGCCTCTGGGACGGCCGCGGCCGCGACCGCGGCCTCGTTTTGTTACGCCGCCCGACTGCGGGGTGGTTTGATGTTAATGAGGCAACTCCTACGGACTTAATGAATGAATACATATGGCGAGCGAAACACACCCATCCCTCCCAGAAAATAACAAAAAATCGGTGTTTTTGAAAAACAAACATTTTCAAAACTAAATCTGAGAAATAATGCAGCGTAAAGAAATCATTTGTCGTATCGTAATAACATACCTTTAATCCCATCGAGTTGGCGGAAAGTATTTTTCCGAGCGGCGTTCCCCGTCTGACGCTTTCGCAATCTGCGGAAGTCGCCAGTTCACCATCGCCCTGCGAACATTAATATTATCATGCGGTAGCACCAATTTCAAAGTGGCACGCACGCTGGCTCCAAATTCAACTAGAATGTAGATAACTTACACATAAGATGCCGCTAGCGCCAAAGCAAAAGGCGCCATGGCGCTTTTGGCGCCATTTAGCTGTGGCGCTGGACTTTTGAAAAGCGCCATGGCGATTTTGGCGCTATAATGCCCTGTCGCCATTGGCGCTTGGCGCTAGTGTTTAGAAAAGCGCCAAAAAGCGCCACATAGTGAATAACCACAACATTAATTCCTGCAAAAAGGTGTCTGTAAAATGTAATTTTGAAAAAAATTGCACTCTAAAATTGGCATTCTGCATTCTAGTTTACTGTATTTCTTCTAATAGAAGATCGCCATTCTATTTTTTCATCAACTTTTTTATCTGCCGTTCTATTGGAGTTGCTGTTCTATTGGAGGCTGCCATTCTATTGTTGTCGTGACTGACAAAAAGTGCCAAATCCTGCTATACTATTGGAGGAGCCATTCTATTGGAGGTGCCATTCTATTGGAGGTGCCATTCTATTGGAGGTGCCATTCTATTGGAGGTATGCCATGCTATTAGAAGAAATACAGTAATACTATTTATACTGATTGGAAGTTTCACTGCATGCTTGACTGCGCAGTTGTAAAAACGTATTTACATTTACTCAATAAATACGGACACTCGAGTACTGCATAAATACGTTTACATTTCCTCCCCAAAAAATACTGGTACTCACTTACTTATGTACATTTTGCGTATGTACATTTTGAAAACCCCTGTAAAATGTCATGTAAAATACCCTGGAAAATAGCAAATATGTTTGACCAAAAATTTTACTTTACTTTTGGTACTTTGCAATGTGCATGAGATTTGACATTTTACAGGGTCAGAATAAACATTAGAAGCAACATCTTCTCTGATCAGTTCTAAAAAAATTCCAGTTAATCTGATCTGATAAAAACTCAACTTATTTCAGTGCTCCAAGTAGCTTTTTCTCACTGTTAATAAAATAAATAAATAGATAGAACTGGATCCATAGCCTTTCAAGTGCACTGCTGCACGTACAAAACAGATAAGTTATTTTGGCGCTGGCGCTTGGCGCCACTGTTCTCTGGCGCTGGGATCTGAAAAAGCACCATGGCGCTTGGCGCCATTTAGCCGTAGCGCCATTGGCGCTGGACTTTGAAAAGCGCCATGGCGCTTTTTACATCACTAGTTCAGGGTATAGTTGTTAATTTTTATTGCCATGGGATAGATATACAGGCGAGTGCTACCTGGGATAGTTACACAGCTAGAGCACTTGGGGGAGGGTGAACCGCCCAAATAAACCGGTCACATCCCACATTTTTTAACAAATCCACAACAATCGGGCAAACCGTTTAATCCACCCACGGCAAGGCACCCCCCCCCCCCACAGCACCAAACCCCACCTGCGAAGTATCGATGACCTCCTCATCGGGGTCCATCAGCGCCGCACTGGAGGCGGGCTCGGGCTCGAGCGAGTCGTCCATGACGCTTTTGGCGTTGCACAACACGTTGTCCTTCCGGTCCATTGGTGTGCGAGCAGAGCCGCTGCGACGCGATACGATCGAAGTGGGCGCCAATAAATTCCATCACTCATTCTTATAGGTAACACAATGCGGTGTGTAGCGTTCATAGAGAAGATACGCGGAGCAATGATAAAATGTTGTGATAAATAGAAGATGTTCATTGGTGTTCAGTTATGATTGATCATAAATCCCGTGCATTGAAACTTTTTGTTAAACTACCGTATTACCTCGAATTAACCCCCCCCTTGAATTAACCCCCCCCTCGAAATACCCCCCCTAAATTTCGGCTGAGGAAATAATAAACCCCCCCCTCGAAATACCCCCCCTAAAATTGAGTGAAACGTGAACGTACATGACAAATACCCCAGTTTGTGATCTATACAATGCAGAACACACGTATCAACTGATGATTAAGTGACGTTAGGGAAGTGTTTTTGTGTATATACAGTTATATATGCCTATAAACACACGTACATCCATGTAATTGTTCGATTTTTCTACGTCTGCGTATGGGGAATTTCCGAAAATTTCTGGCGAAATAATAGACCCCCCCCTCGAATAAACCCCCCCCTCGAATTATCCCCCCCTCAAATTTTGCTGGCGAAATAATAAACCCCCTGGGGGTATTTCGAGGTAATACGGTATACAACATAAAAAATATTTATAAATGAGCATAAACAAAATGGAAATCTATTCTGACATTGGACATAAGTATCACATTCAACTGATGACGTCATTCATTAAATTATGGTAACATTTCTTGAAGTGCGCTCAGAAAAACACCATCAGAATAATCAATATGTCCACCTTATAAACCATTTCTCGCTTCATATCGCTTCTCTCCACCAGAAAGCCTTCCCATATCAACCGTAGTAGCAGAATCCCGTTTCCGCTTGCGATTGCGCGTGAATTTATCAGTGAGCGGTATGCCGCGTCGCTTCAAATCGCCCAAAGTTCTTCTTATCACGCGTCCTTGTTGTGCCGCCCCGCCGTCGGGCGGCAGGGTGACGAAAACACCTGGGACGCCGTCGCTGCGGCCGAAATAGAAGCTGGACTTCTCGGAGGGCACGCTTAATGGTTGCGGGTCGGACGGCGGTTGAGAGGACACTCGATCGGTCGTTGAGCTGCAGCACTGGGGCAGTCCCGGACCCTGTAAATTGAAAGGTTATACAAAACGTAGGGTGTAAATAAGATTGAATTGAAGGGTGGGGGACCTTTGCCCCCGCAGCCACACAGTTGTGGTTTGGCAGACCTCCAAAAATGCAGACAAATTAAGTGGGCCGGTGCCTCGCACCATGATATAAGCGCTGTCCCTTCGACACGCTTGCGCCACGTCTTGTAAAGTAAGACGCCTTTCACACTGTGAAACTGTGACGACAATAAATGCAATTTTTCAGCCATTTTTGTTGGATGCATATGAAATATTTTACATGTGTATTTTACAATCGATCATAACTTGATCAGCCCACTGCCTAATACAAACATCAAATTATATATATTGTGTGTTCATGCACACTAGATCACACTTTTTTTTGTTGTCGGAGGCTGTCGCTGTATTTGTTCAAGGGGCGTTGTCGGCGGCCTCGTTAGAGGGGCTGGCGACAACAAATCAGCGACTACCTCCGACAACAAGAAAAAAGTGTGATGATTCATATGTATTGCACAACAATGGCTGAAAAATCGCTTTTCGCTTTTCGAAAAATCGCAAAAAAATTTTGTCGTCACAGTTTCGCAGTCTAAAGTGTCAAGTAAAGTGTCAAGTAAAGTGTCAAATGGCATGTAAAAATGTCAATCAAGTCAAAAAGCAAAAGATTTTATTGCTGAACTTTATTATTAGTGCGAGGATAAAAGTTCCCCGATCCGAACTCACTTTTTTCAATGGTTGGGTCTATTTTGAGATTTTATTCTTTTTAAATTTGCATAACAATTGACACTTTTCATTAAATTTGTCAAGCCAATTCACACTTTCCATGACTATTTGCATGACATTATACACTCGACTTCACACTTAAAAGTGTCTAGAACTGGCACCTGGTCTTTGCCGCCCGCCCTGCCCCCAGCCGCATTCGTGTGCCGCGGCTCCTCAGGCACGCCGTGGGCGTATAGTTCGTGCTCAGCCATCAGCTTGTGCTGACGCGTCTTGAAGCTACAATCGGGCATGTAGCACGACGCAACGTCCGGAGATACTGCGGCTGTGTTCCGCTGCAGCTGTGAGGGAAACATGTCGATTGAGGAGTGTAGTTACTCGGAGAGACGTCGGGTCAATTTCGGCACTTTAAAAAAAAAAGTTTATCAAGAAAAGTAAGATTTCATCTACAAGTTAATTAAGTTCTAAAAGTTCAATACGGATTTGAATTGGGCTTAAACGGGATCGCGAGTCTAGGAAAATGTCGGTATTTTTCGATTAAGCCTTACTAAAATCACAGCACGGTCCCGTTTGAATGCTGATTTGAATATTCATCACACTCACCACGCACGGCAAGCCGGCAACTCTAACCACATCTACGGTTCAAACGGGATTGTCTTTTCGGGATCGGGACCGGGATTGGAATATTCAGATTTCGGGACCGGGATCTGGATTGGGGTATCGGGACCGGGATCGGGATTGGGTTTTTGGAGTTTTCGGGATCGGGATTGACCGGGATTAAGGTTTCGGGATCGGGATTGAGATTTTTGACAAAGATCCGGTATTCATATTTTCACTGATTTATCACGAAAAAAGCTCTAAAAACAGGTAAACACCTGTTTGGATGCCAGAGAAGTGGCAAAAAATGTAGCAAATTTCAGTGCAAAAAACGCATTTAGCAAATGTAGAAAATTATTCCGGGACAGGGATCGGGATTGGGGTCACGGGATCGGGACTGCAAAATCCCGAAATCTTTCGGGATTCGGGATCCCGTTTGAACTAGTGATGGAAAAGCGCCAGAAAAAAGGGCGCCAAGCGCCAATGGCGCCATGGCGCCATTCGGAAAGTGGGCGCCAGGCGCCAAGGGCGCCACAGAAAAGGGGCGCCACGCGCCAAGGGCGCCATTCAAAAAGTGGGCGTCAGGCGCCAATGGCGCCACGGAAAGAGGGCGCCAAGCGCCAATGGCGCCATGGCGCCATTTGAAAGTTAGGGCGCCAGGCGCCAAGGGCGCCAGGGTAAATAAGTACGTACAATACCCTGTGTGTGCTAGAAGTGTTTTTCCAACAATTTATTGCACAAATTCACTTCCGTATTCACATTCTCCAGGATGTAATCAACAAAAATCAACAAATCAACAACTAGCAACAATTTTTGAATAAAATCGTACTTCCACTTGACATTCAGTTAAAACATAATGAAAATTTCCATTCGACAAAACAATGCATTCATTTCACATGGATTCGACATGGAAGTTGACGGAAATGGAATTACGACTATTTGAATCTGTTTATTTATGAGTTTGCAAGTTTGATGGTTCATCATTCTTAGCTTCTGATCGGTCAAACGCTCCGTTGATGAACCGTTGGACAAAAAATGTCAATCCAATGTCACTACTTTGTCCATTTTTCTGGTGAATTTCCATTATCCACTGACGCGCTTTTGTATTTTTTCTCATTTACGAGGCACTCACGTTGAAACCCTGCTGGCGCCATTTTGGCGCCTTTCTATGGCAGGGCGCCACGGAGAAAGGGCGCCAAGCGCCAAGGGCGCCATGGCGCCTTTCAGAAAGTGGGCGCCAGGCGCCAAGGGCGCCACAGGAAAAGGGCGCCAAGCGCCAATGGCGCCATGGCGCGGCGCCCTTTGGCGCCCTCAAATGGCGCCAGCGCCATGGCGCCATTCCATCACTAGTTTGAACCCTAGTCACCTCCCTGAAACACAACTAGGCGGGGAAGCGGCCCCTAGAACAGCGACCGACCTTCTTGTTATATAGTCTAGCGGACCGCTTGATGACCCGTCGCGCGGGCTGTTTGCTACTCTGCGGCGCGGCCGACTGCGCGCAGTCGTCGTACCAGCTGCACACCTGCGGCGCCGCAAACAACATCAATGGATACACATCAAGTCCTCAACATGTGCGACAATGGGTTCCACACACTAGTTGACATCGAAATTAGTGTCAACTGAATTTTGTGTTAATTATGTGATTTCAACCTTGCTATGTGATAGAGAATAGAAAAACTTTATATCGTGACACTTAATTTTCATTGTTTCCGCAAAGAAGGATGCTTGATATTTTTGCTTTTTAGTTGAGATTTATTTGCGATCCCAACTAGCGTGTGTGGAACCTTACGCGCAGTTAATCACCATCATATGAAGGGACCAACATCAATATCGACATCAGCGTCGTCGGCGGGCTGGCCAACGAGCTCATCGGAATATGTCAGCCTGAAAGGGGCTAACATTTTGCATCGAACCGAGAAGACTCCAGAAATCTCCACAATAAATATACAAATTCAGCCAAATCAACGGTATCAATTGAAGAGTCTCATTCCAAAAATACCTATTTACACCTTTCGATGTGGAGCACTTTTCTTACAAGTCCATAGACTCTTATATATACCGTATTTCTGGTGAAAAAATAAGCCCCCCCCCCTCAAAATTCTCACTCTGAAACAATCACCCCCCGGGGGGGTATTTCGAGGAAATACGGTAGCGGCTTTTGTTGTACTTTTTTACGTCTGCGTACGTTACAGACGACAATTTAGTACTGGAATTTCAAAAAATTCTGGCGAAATAATAAGCCCCCCCCCTCGTGTAATCCCCCTCTAAATTTTCACGCTGAATCATCCCCAGGCAGGGACGTAGCCAGGATTTTTGAGCGGGGGGGATTGTATACGGAGCCAGGCGAACGGGGGGGGCGGCGCCCCCCCCCCTAAAATTTTACCCCTGTAGTAGGGGAATGGCGCCATGGCGCTGGCGCCATTCGTAGGCGCCATGCCATGGCGCCACTGGCGTTGGCATTGGCGCGAAAACGCCAGTATACGTCTGTTTTTTACAGGCATTAAGGGCGACATGGACAGGAATTGGGTCCATTTTCATTGGTTTTGAGGCCGCGGAGACCAGTCAGCCGAAAATATATGTGGTGAAGAGAAAATGCGCGCTTGCGCGCAAAAATTTTTCAAACAGTCGACAAAATCGCCTTCTGGAAGTTCCATTTCTAGCACATTTTTTGGTCCGGCCCGGGAAGGGGGGGGCGGCCGCCCCCCCCCGCCCCCCCCCTGGCTACGTCCTTGTCCCCAGGGGGTATTTCGAGGAAATACGGCACATCCATATTCAAAAATAGGTCTAACACATGGAAATGCAAATTCGTTACTTTCGGAATGAAACTGCGCATAGTTTACATTTAATATGAAATTCTAGCACGAGAGGGTGGACATGAGAACTGTCGAAATGAAAGTTCTGTTTTTCATGCTGAATATTTGCTTCTGATATGTAATTAATTTTCTCCGAAAATCTGTATTAACGTATCTCGAGAACCTGTACTATTACGTGCAAAACAGTGTGGATGTCAAATCGATTTTACAAACATCGCGTTTATGTACTTTTGGAATGTGCCTCATCAACCACCACAAACGTGCTGGCGTGCCAAACAACGACAACAACCGGCGCAACAACTTACTCTGGTGAAGGATACGACATGATCCGATAGCAGCTAATCGATGACCACAAGCCGCAAAGTGCCGATGTCTCCATGCAGTTACGAATCGTTTAACAATTTGTTTCCCCCCGTCAAGTTTTGAGATATTTCCTTTGCGTTAAGCAAGTCGATAGTGGATAAAACACGTTGGTGTGATATTCAGCTTTCAAATTTATCTCAATTTCATTTGCTCTTTATTCAAAGCGATCACGAACGCGGGAATTTTTTCAACAGAATTTGACACTAAAAACGTTGATCAAACGAACGGTGAACGAAAAAATATAAATACAAAAGATGGATACAAGATATTTCACATCCGCTTATTGGTAGAAAATAAAAATTGTCCGGCGATTTACACGGAAAATCGTAAACGACCTATTGGCGCTACACTTTACTTGACCGGTTCAAATGCAAAATCGGTTTTGTTCATTTGATCACTTGATAGTTGATGGATAAAATAATAGTACTATTGACGCCTGTTAAGTAGAACGCATTTCAAATTGACTTTTCAGTTGACCGGCGGACAAGTAGCGTGTAGCAACTTTTATACAAAATTTTCAACCGAACAACCTTTGTCGCACAAAAACAAATTACACAATTTAGATATCAAACGAGCATTCCGATGATTCAAATCGGTGGAAACATCAGATCGTTCATCAACAGAACAGAAAAGAACAGTACACAGCTATTGTAGTTGACGATTGACGAGCGGTCGACATAAAACTGTTTTAGACTTTTTATTTTTTATTTTTTTAGCACCCTTGAAATATATGTTGTGAATTGATGAATTTCGATTCTACGCATGATTGAAGCAGGCGTTCAGTTGACAGCTCGTCGGATTTCAACTACAGGGAATTAAAACTCGCGATGCGACTGATTAAATCAATTTGCTAATCACACACGGTAACTAAAATACGAAAGGTAACCTTTAAAACAAATATTTTATTGAAAATACGAACCAAAATACGATGCAATACAAAAAGTATTCTCAGGTGAAATTTTCACACGGAATTATCAATTTTCGCACAAAAAAATAATGCAGTGATATCCTATAAGTGTAGCTTTCCAACCTGTTCATAGGGATACGGGAACAAATTCAATTAGTAGGATTGGATATCAAAGCACAAAATTGTTACCAAAAAAAGTCAAGTGCAAAATGAAATCGGCGCAAAATTTTTCTGGATAGACAAATGAAAATGACTTTCTGAATACAGTTCCCATGGTAATAAATTCGGAATTTTTCGACCCAAAAAAGTTGTATCCGCGAACATCGAACAGCCTCATTATCAAATAAAAACGAGATGATCTATAAAGTAAATAATAATGATTCACAAGGTCGGGTATGATGACACAAAATGAATGCAATTATCAAAAGGAATCGATAAAGTAAATTAACGTGACAATGCAAAATGCTAAGGTGCTGATCGTCGGGCGTGTGCTTTTGCCTTGTGTTCCTATCGAATAATTAAAATTAATAAATTATCAACTCCCCCCCAGCAGCAGAGCGGCACTTCACATGCTTTCATTTTCTTCATAATTGTGCATCTAAATACATGTATTTTTATCAAATAAATCCGACAACCATTCAAACCTGATTAGCTGATTTCATTAGCTAATCAATTATTTATTATTTTCCCGCAACCGTCAACTATTTCGTAGGCGGCGCGCAGTTCCGCTACAAAAAATGCTTGCTTCACGCTTGTTTTTATCACACTTTCACGCAAAAAAGTCAATCAAAAAGCAAAGTCAAACATCAAAACAAGGGGCAGCACACGCCCGATGAAGCAAATCGGCGAGAATGAAGTTCAGAGATCAAAGAGTATACACAAGCGCCGAGTGAGCCATTCCAAACTGCACAGATTTGATAATATTTATTTGATCGTGGCGCCGGGGCATAACAGACGTGAGGGACAAAATTCAGGTCCAAATCCCAAGTGACAAATCTCGGAAAAGCTCCAAAAAGCTGATCAGATAGATATGTTCAGGGGAATCGGAAACTTGATTTTATATTGATGGACCATTTTCAATGTTTTACACAACAGTTAAAATTGAAAATTTGTCTTTGAAGTTTGTAATTTGTAAATTTGTCTGAAATTTGACACTGGCAGCAGGGTGATTGATTGGTAGCACAATTGGATGAGATGAGGCCAAATGAGATGCAAAATGACATGCAAAATGATTAACCACTGTCCATAAGAAATCAAGACTTTTTTCAGTCACAAAGGATATTCTTGTATTAAAAACACACTTTTTGACAATATCCATGAATATTCAAAACTCTAAAAATTGGAATGACTCAACCAGCAATTAATTGCCCACCCAATTAATCTCTCTCCTGATACTCAACACCATGTCTTTTGGACACATGCTGCTTCAAATTGGACTTCATCTTGGACCTGTGCTGGCAAAAGTTACAATGGTACCACTTGACTTTGTCATCGTGCGTGTGCTTCCACTTGATGTGGCTGATTAGCAGGTTTTTGCTGTGCGCCCTATAAGAGCACCAGCTGCAGGGGAATGACACCTCTGCCTTTATGGGCGGCTGGTTATCTCCTTCAGAATGTGCCTGTTAGAGGATGTGCTGATTTGTGGGAGATGATTTGAAGACAAAATGGTTGATTTGACAGATTTGGTAGGGCAGAGAATGGCACACTCGGCAGCCTGCTAGAATATATGATATACCGTATTTCCTCGAAATACCCCCCGTTTGGAATGATGTACATCATGTATGCAATGTACATGCTGCCAGTTTGCATATGTCCAAATATATCATATTTGGACACATTTACCGGGTATGGGTACTTAAAAGCATATTCTTTATTATGAATTTCACGAAAATTCCGGACGAAATAATACCCCCCCCCCCCCAAAAAAAAAAATTTCCACTCTGAAACAATTACCCCCGGGGGGTATTTCGAGAAAATACGGTATTTGAAAGGATGGATCCTCACTCAGCCCTAGTATTCAACACCATGTATTCGCAATTCATGCTGCTTTACATTGCCCCTAGCAATTGCGCTGTAATCACAATAGCGACACTGCACCCACTTGGCCTTGTCGCGGTTAGAGTGCTTCCATTTAATGTGACTGTTAAGGTTATTCTTGTTGTGCGTCCCGTAATCACACCAGGGGCACAGAAGCGACGTTTCTGGCTGTTCGTTGTTGCCTCGAATCTTCTGCAACCATGTTTGAAATTCGCTTTTGAACATTTAAGTGTATTTACTATCGAATAAGTTGACTTAAAATGTGGGAAATGAACCAGGATGGCCGCGCTGCAGAAACAACCTAACTGCGGACACATTCCACATTCACACCAAAGAGATTTCTTCTGAGATACACACATAGGAAAGCGTGGATGAGAAATATTGCCACAGACACACACAGCGCAAAAAAATAAGCAATTTCTATCAAGTATCAAATTGAAAAAGCTGGATGTTTTCCTCAAATCATACAACACAAAACCGATCAAAATCGCACAGCACAACGATCAGCACACGCCAACGAAACGCCATTTTCACGTCAAGAATGCCATTTAAATTCATGGCGCGCCAAGTTCGATTTACTCTTCGACTTGTAGTTACAAAGGCCGCAATTGAACCACTGAATTTGATCCTCGTTCGCGTGCAACGCTTGAATGTGCCGCTTCAAACTCCAGCCGCTCCGCGTGTGAAATTGGCACCACACGCAGCGGTAATATTTGACCATTGTTTCTGCCTGGTGGTAGAGAATGAACTATTTTTGAAGGAGAACCACAGGCGCTTCAATTGAAAGCTATCAAAATGTCCCACTTAGTATGCTAATCAAAATATCCCACTTTGAATGCTCAACAAATATGAGAAAACCAGAAGGAGGAAAGACACCTAGATATCTTCAAGTTCCCGCAGCATTACATATTTACATTTTTTAAATGTGTATGGTGGTTTATTTGATATGGAAACTATATTTCGTATCCAGTGTTAAATTGGACGTATGGACACAATCTGGCCGTGAATCTACAGTTGTTGGAATTAAGGCTAACCCAAGCCGTACCAAACACATAAATTTTTCCAAAAATTAAACTTTGATGACAACATGCAAGCACAAGCACTCACCCAGTGACGATCAGTATAAAATACTTATAATGTCTGACCATTGTCCACTAAGTTAACAACACACAGAAATATGTGCAGCGTTGACAAAGCAAGCAAACCACGCACACATCAACGAACACGAAAACTATTTACAGAAAAATTATTCAGAATTAATATTCTCATGCACATTTTTCACATGCTTGCTCAAATTCTGTTTGCTCTTCGACTTGTAATCGCACTGATCGCAGCCGAACCATGTGATCATGTCGGGGTGCGTGTGCTTCCAATAAACGTGCTGCCGCAGTGTGCCCTTTGTCTTGGCCAGGTGGGGGCACCATTGGCACTTGTACACGGCCTCTGGTGAGTGTGATGTTGTGATTCCCGTTATTGGAAACTCCCGCTGAGCGGAATGCTGCACGGTGTGGATTCAGAGTTTTATTGTTGAAAAGAATCCTGACTTAATGCTTACAGCCACAAAAAGCGATGCGTTCAATTGACTATTTTGCCTTCTTTTGCATTATATCAACTCAGCATTCTGCAGCAATCAGACACACACAGTCAGACAAGAAAATTCGGGATTCTGATGGATTCAGCGATGTAATCGTTTTGGCATGCACAGTAGATTAGAGAAGAGACGTTTTGAGAGTGAAGACACAATGATCAGCACCTCGAGCATTTGCACATAGATCAGCTCAAAAACAAACTCATGGAATGAAAACAAAACAGTTTGTGGAATGAAAAACTAATGTCCACAAGACCCTGCTCATAGCCCAGGGTGTCTTCTTTGACAATGTACAGCCAAATGTTGCTTAGTCCTAGACTTATAGTCACAATGATTGCACTCGTGCCACGTGATCTCGTCTGGCTCCATGTGCCGCCACATTACGTGCTTTCTCATGGTGCTTTTGTGACCCGTTTGATAAGGACATGAAGTGCATTGAAGTATGGCACCGAGTTGCTTTTTCACAAAATGTACCTGCACGCGAGACTTTACGTTACTTTACGCAAACGTTTAAACGTATTAATCTAGATGTGGTAGATTGGGACCAGCACTTTTAGCATTTGCACACCGCTCTACAAGCACAGCGAACAGTTATCAAAACGTATTTACGTTGACTTGAAAAATATTTAGGAATACTCGAATACTGAGAAGTAGCTTTTACGTATACTTGTTGAGAGTACTGTAGTACAGTAAAAGGCTTTTTCAACACTTAGAAGGTCAAATAGCCAAAATAAAAATAGCCGAAAATGGGCATAAATATAAGCCCATATGGTAGCCAGAATAGCTGAAAATAAGCCAAAAAAAACATGAACTAGTGAATTTGAAAGTAAAAATGATAGAAAATGTACAAAAATCAGTGATATTGTATGAAAATTAGGACAAAATTTCTCAAAAATACTTATCTTTACAGTTTCCGAAAAAAAGTATTTTAGTCACATGTACTCATCTGTAAAAGTAAAATGTATTTATTTAAGTTTTATGTATTCAGGGGGTGACTAAAAAGACACTTCACATTCACGTATACTTCGAAAAATGCTCGGTACTTTTAACAACTCTGCCGCGGAGTTTGGCCGACACCCCGGCGTGTATCTTGTTACAATGCCGTTTCACATTCTCCTTAGACCTAGACTTGTAGTCGCAAAGACCGCACAGGTACCAAGTGATTTGATCGGCAGCCGTGTGTTTCCACAGAATGTGTTTCCTGAGCCGGCTGGGGAAACCCATCGATTGGTAAGGGCACAAGTGGCATTTGAGGAGACTGCCGCAACCCTTTTTGAGAGATTGTTCCTGCACAGATGGTTGTCGGTCGCCCTAGATTTTGAAACTAAGTACAGTATATCCTCGAATGAGACCCCAGGAGAGTTATTTGGTCGTCAGATTATTGAAGGGAGAGTTATTCAAGTGGAGGTGTTATTTTTTTCCTCAGGCGTTTTTCAAGGGGTCTTATTCGAGGATATACAGTGACTACTTTATGCAAGATGAATTAACCAGCGTCACCTAGGTCACATCAAATGATTATTGCTATGAACATACTTATCGCCAACACGCGCACAGTCCATTCCTGTCAGAAATTTCATGCTGTAAGTAGGATATTTACTGCATCTAAATATTTACATATAACTCAAGTTGAGCATGTTTTACAAAAATAAGTTTACAAGCTTGTTGCACACACCCGACAGTCAGCACAGGCTACACAACAGCGCCAAAGACAGACAAATAGCAGTGATGGAGGGGCAGCAGAAAACCTGGCGCCAATTTTTCCAATGGCGCCAAACGCCAACGCGGACATAGACAATTTGTACCAAAAAACACTGCGCCACGCGCTTTGAAAAACGTGTCATGTGGAAAAATGGCGTCGAAAAAGGCGTTTGAAGGCGCTAAAAACGCCAGCAGGCCATTCCATCACTGCCGAGAATACAATCTACACAAAGTCAATGTCGTGCTTAGATTTCGTGTGCCGCTTGACTTCATAAGCCACTTTCGTCGTGTAATCACAATAATCACACTTAAACCACTCCACCGAATCGGGATCCACATGCTTATTCTTCATATGGCTCCTAAGATAGTGCATATCCTTGCATTTGTAATCGCAATGCTCACAGTGGAGTAGCTTGCTAGCGGGCACCTTAGTGTGACGCAAGAAATTGTGCCTATACAACGCGTGTTTGTAATTTGTCCGGTAGGGGCACAGGTCGCACTGGAACCAAACATCTGGTTGTGGCTGGAAATGGGTACTGGATGAATATGGTATTTACATATGGTCAAATATTGGGAGTACATAAGTGTGAAATTTTCGGCACAAATGATGGCTTGCGTATGAGCAACGTCAAAAAAACTTATTTATGATCATAACTGACACAAAAATCAGCCATACAGGCCACGAATAGCCAGAGATAAGCGATCAGCTAAGCTTGCTCAATCTGCCAATGTTCATACTCTGTTAGAAACTCCACAGTTCAGAATTGTGGTGTGAAGTTGACATTGCGCGCTGGATACTTTACCAGCACTTAAAATAATTTTTTAAACAACTAGCATTTTCAAAAATAGAATTTGAAAAATAAAATGTCAGATATCTTGATATTTGCTTCGGGAAGGGGTCAGCAGAGCACGCGCCCAACGATCAGCTCATTAGCAGATACAAAAAAACGAATGCAACTCTACATTCAGGCACAAATCGCACGCTAAAAAGTACATATCCGCCTTAAAAAGTCACCATAAACACACAAAACAAACAGCCGGCGAACTTTAAACACGAAATCTACTCAAAAACACCATGAATCCCATCATTACCCCACCCAGAAGAGGCACTTCTAGCACCACAAGACCTATTAGCCAAGTGCCTGTCCAAATTGGCCTTGCGTTTGCTCCTATACTCACACGTGTCGCAGCTGAACCACTTGACTTGGTCTTCAGGCAAATGCTGGTACCTGGTGCCAATCCCGGACCACATAAAATGCCCTGTAAAAAGTCAAATGTCATGCAAAGTGTCAGAAGTCATGTAAAATGCCCTGCAAAATGGCATTATGCAGGGCATTTTACATGACTTTTGACACTTTCCATGCCACTTGACATGTCACATAGCATTTTACAGGGTCTGGGACTGGCCCCTGACGTGCTGGCGTAAACAAGACACACTTGTCGATTGGTGGGCGCATTGGGGACACTGATACATGGTGGTCGCTTTAAACCCGCCTATCGTTCTCTCTTTGTGCGGCTGCTTTGAAGTGCTGGAGTAAGGTGCCTACGAAATGGAGTTTCAGGTGCAGGTTCTGTGATGCGTGGTGGCTATTGGCAGCGCAGTTTCTTGACTTATATTTTGTAATTTAAGCACACGTCATCTACGCACATTCTGATACTTAAAGGCAAATAGCACACGCCCCCTCACTTCTAATTTTGAATTTACAAAATTTTTACAATATGCAGATGTATCAGGAAAAGAACGGAACCATATAATATAATCGATATTGGAGATAATCAAGTAACGCAGCCCGCACACTAGTTGACACATCGAAAAATCGAGGCAGTTGGCAACTGCGTGTGTCAACTAAAAGTACATGCATGTACATTCAGTTGACAACACAGCAGTTTAGTATAAACTTGTGCTTACTGAGTTTACTATAAAGCCTGTGCTTACTGAGTGTTGGCAAGTCACATGCATAACACTATCAAACAATGTTGTGTCATAGATTGAAATTTGTTACACCATTCACATGCCATGCTGTGATCATACATTTAGTTGAAAACAGTGCTTAACACTGACAGAAACAGTTTATACCATGCTGGTACAAATTTTTGTTCAAATAACAGCATAACCCCACCCACCAGACCCAAATTAAAAAAAATGTGTCCATAAAATTTTTAGTATGCAAGTGAATGCTGTATGAACTTGCCAACTAGTGTGTGGGCCACCTATAGACAGGCCTACTTGTGCTCAAAAAAGAAAGTGCTTAATAGCAGTGGCGGCGCGAGACTTGTCGCGCCAGCCACAAGTGTTGTTCAGCAGGTGCCGCTCTAGATGGTCTTTGCGCTTTGCCTTGTAGTCGCAATGCTTGCAGGGGTACATGGGGCACTGGTCGTCGGGCAGGTGCAGGTACACGTGCTTCTTCAGGTTGCCGTGGTAGCGCGTCTTGTAGTCGCAGAATGTGCAATGGTGCCAACCACTGGCGCCTTTCTGCAGGTGTGAGCGCTCGGTGTTCAAAGCGACAACGACTTTATAAGTGGCTTGAACGGTCGACTGACGCCGATGCACGCTGAGCACAAAAGCACACGCCCGGTTGTCAGCACTAGCAGTTGGAAGGCGGAATGCGCGGAAACATATATAAACACCTTCCCGGTCACGTCCGGCACCCTATTTTTGACCTTACTTGTGACACCCTATCTCCAGTTTTAGGGCGCGCCAGAAGCTGAAACTTGGAGGAGGTATTGGTGCAACCCCCCTCTACTTCGCATGAATTTGGGGGGTCGCTGCGACCCCTCTCAGGGTGGGTCGCCCTAAGCGCAAAATTTTTTTGTGGCTTTTATGGTGTCCCACAGCAGGTCCGGCACCTGCTGATTTCTGGGCTGTGGGAGGGGTATAAATGTAAAATTTTGGGGATGTGTTACCAACACCACTCCCCTACTATAGACTATTCAATAATGTGAGATAAATGTGAAAAATTTCTAAAAAATTCTATTATTCTCTATAAAACACCACCCCCCAATAGATGGATGACAAAAAATTCACTTTTTGGAACTTTTTTATTAGACACTTGAAGAGCTGGTTTACGATACTTTAAAGGGAAGGGTTTGATGTTTAAAGTTATGTAAAGAACCATACCTCTAAAATGCAGGCATTGAAAAATTTACTTGGGGGGAATTTTAAAGTGTTAATTTTTGTAAATTTTTGTTCTGCAATGATATCATTATGATGTCATAAAATTCACCCTAAGTAAATTTTGCAATGCAGGCATTTTAGAGGTACGGTTCTTTACATAACTTTTAAAATCAAACCCTTCCCTTTAAAGTATTGTAAACCATCTCTTCAAGTTTCTAATAAAAAAGTCCCAAAAAGTGAATTTTTTGTCATCCATCTATTGCGGAGTGGTGTTTTTTAGAGAATAAGCTTATTTTTGAGAAAATTTTCACATTAATCTCACATTTTTGAATAGTGTACAGTAGGGGAGTGGTGTTGGTAACACAACCCCAAAAATTGAGATTTATACCCCTCCCACAGCTCAGAAATCAGCGGGTGCCGGACCTGTTGTGGGACACCAAAAAAGCCACAAAAAATTTGCACTTAGGGAGACCCACCCTTAGAAGGGTCGCCGCGACCCCCCAAATTCATGCGAAGTAGAGGGGGGTTGCGCCAATATCTTCCCCAAGTTTCAGCCTCTGGGGCGCCCTAGAACTGGGGATAGGATGTAAGAAGTAAAACCAAAAAATGGGTGCCGGACGTGACCGGGAAGGTGTTTACTAATGGATAGTGAAGAGAAAGGGTCCCAAATCTTGTGACCAACGGAAAGCGCGCATTACCAGCTACCAAATCAAAACAATTTGTCCGTCAAAATTAAGATGCATTTTTGCCGTGTGGGTGGTTGTTTACACAAAGACATGTTTTTATGCAAATAGACATAATTTGTGGCTGGGTATATCCTGTAATCAATTCTAATCAAACTGTAGGGAATCACTCAGTGGGCGCCAGAGTTCAAACACGGTCTCGGTCTATGTCTAGAAATTCCGGTCTCGGTCTCGGTAACAGGCGGAGCGGCGATCAAAGCAGAAAGTTCTTAATAGCTTTGGCGGCGCGTGACTTCTCGCTCCAGCCACAGGTGTTGTTCAGCAAATGTCGCTCAAGGTGGTCTTTGCGCTTGGAGCTGTAGTCGCAGTGCTTGCAGGGGTACATGGGGCACTGGTCGTCGGGCAGGTGCAAGTTCACGTGTTTCTTCAGGTTGCAACTGTAGCGCGTCTTGTAGTCGCAGTATGTGCAATGGTGCCACCCGTCGGGCGGGTGGGTCGCGTCTTTCTGCAGCGTTTGCGGTCCATGTTCAGAGTGACAACGATTCCTATGGCGGCTGGCACGTTTGCGCACACAAAAAACACATTGTTACATTTTTACCACGCCCGACAATCAGCAAGACGCAAAACTAGGTGTTATGTTTTATTTCCCTTGAATGCATTCACTTCCACCAGGATGAATCAGACACACGATAGAAGATGCGCAACATAAATAAATATGTCAGCAAACCTTATCATTGATGCAAACACATTTCTTGAATAATAAAACGCGTTCAATGCTGCATGCAGGGACGTAGCCAGGATTTTTGAGCGGGGGGGGGGCGGATTGTATACGGAGCCAGGCGAACGGGGGGGGGCGGCGCCCCCCCCCTCAAATTTTACCCCAGTAGTAGAGGAATGGCGCCACTGGCGTTGGCATTGGCGCCAAAGCAGCAGTATACGTCTGTATTTTACAGGCATATAGTGCGACATGTATTGTAATTGAGTACATTTTCACTGGCTTTGAGGCCGCGGAGAACGGTCAGCCAAAAATATTATGTTGTGAAGTGAACATGCGCGCTTGCGCGCAAATTTTTTTCAAACTGTCGACAAAATCGTCCTCTGAAAGTGCCATTTCTGGCACATTTTTTGGTCCGGCCCGGGAAGGGGGGGGGGCCGCCCCCCCCCTGGCTACGTCCTTGGCTGCATGTAACCACCTTCCCGGTCACGTCCGGCACCCTATTTTTGATCTTACTTGTGACACCCTATCTCCAGTTCTAGGGCGCGCCAGAAGCTGAAACTTGGGGTAGGTATTGGTGCAACCCCCCTCTACTTCGCATGAATTTTGGGGCTCGCGGCGACCCCTCTCTGGGTGCGTCGCCCAAAGTGCAAATTTTTTTTTGGCTTTTTTGGTGTCCCACAGCAGGTCCGGCACCCGCTGATTTCTGAGCTGTGGGAGGGGTATAAATCTAAAATTTTGGGGATGCGTTACCAACACCACTCCCCTACTATACACTATTCAATAATGTGAGATAAATGTGAAAAAGTTCTAAAAAATTCTCTTATTTTCTAAAAAAACACAACTCTCCAATAGATAGATGGCAAAAAAGTCACGTTTTGGAACTTTTTCATTAGACACTTAAAGAGCTGGTTTAGGATACTTTAAGGGGAAGGGTTTAATGTTTCAAGCTATGTAAAGAACCATACCTCTAAAATGCCTGCATTGCGAAATTTACTTAGGTTGAATTTTATGACATCATAATGACATCATCGCAGGAACAAAAATTTACAAAATTTACACTTTGAAATTCCCCCCAAGTAAATTTTGCAATGCAGGCATTTTAGAGGTATGGTTCTTTACATAACTTTAAACATCAAACCATTCCCTTTACAGTATTGTAAACCAGCTCTTCAAGTGTCTAATAAAAAAGTTCCAAAAAGTGAATTTTTTGTCATCCATCTATTGGGGAGTGGTGTTTTTTTAGAGAATAAGCGAATTTTTGAGAAATTTTTCACAATAATCTTACATTATTGAATAGTGTATAGTAGGGGAGTGGTGTTGGTAACACATCCCCAAAATTTTAGATTTATACCCCTCCCACAGCTCAGAAATCAGCGGGTGCCGGACCTGCTGTGGGACACCAAAAAAGCCACAAAAAAATTTTGCACTTAGGGCGACCCACCCTGAGAGGGGTCGCCGCGACCCCCCAAATTCATGCGAAGTAGAGGGGGGTTGCGCCAATATCTCCCCCAAGTTTCAGCCTTTGGGGCGCCCTAGAACTGGGGGATAGGATGTAAGAAGTAAAATAAAAAAATGGGTGCCGGACGTGACCGGGAAGGTGTTTACTTCTACTGCCAATTCCGTACACCTGGGGTTAAGTAGGGGTGGGTTACTCCAAACGTTCCAGCTATCTAGGTATCCAAAGGCGAAACTTTTTGCATACAACAGGAGATGGCAGCCAGAAGTCTTGCTTCAGAGTAGTTAGATAGCTGAGCAGTGCGAATAGTTATTGAAAACGTGTCAAATACTGAAATAAGTTGTCGGAGTGTTTGGGTAACCGCACCCCCCCCCAACCCCTCGCTACTAGACCCCTGCATCAGAACGATTTGAAAACGCGAGCAACGCGAAAATTACAATGAACCAGCAGTGAGCAACATTCACGGCCGCCACGGAAACTGGCCATAGATTTTCTCATTCTCAGCGTACTTGCGGCACGTCAGCTCGTGGCTGGCTAGCTGGTCGCGCCGGCGCGCCTTGTACTTGCCGCACACTTGGCAGTGCAGCCAAAGGGCTTTATCGGCGGCCACGTGTATCGTGCGAACGTGCCTGCCCAGACACGAGGGGTGCTCGGTGCTGAACGAGCAGAATTGGCAGTCGTACACCTTGCGGCTGAGCGGCGTGGGCGGCGTCGGCTCAGGCTGCGAGCGAGCGCTGATCACTATCGGCACTGGACCACACGCGTGCCAACACTGGCAGCAGCCACTCGAATGGCACAAATGCACGCCGCCCGCAAGCTGGAACCCAAAGCACACGCCCGAATGTCAGCACAACCTACGGAAACTGTGAACAATGCAAAGACGCATTCTACTTGGATATTTACGAATGCAGTTAGCATTGCAATTTAAAACAAACAAACAATTATCGTTTAAATACTTTAAAAAACGATGAATACAACCGATGTAAAAAACAGAGTTGAGACATGAAAATCGGGATCACCAAAACGTAAATTTTGTAGGCAATGCTACATGCTTACATAAATGGTAAACATACAATATTTATAAACACCCCTACTTATATTCACCTGCAAACACATTATCAGTAAGTGACACTTCAACAAACAAGACTTTTTGATGCATGCACACGTAGTAAATAAATATATGCCTGCAAAACCTGTACCCCTTAAAATTCGTAGCAGGGGTGCCGAGCGCAATCAAACACCCCCTTCGCGGTACATTGCATCCCCCGCAAAGGGGGGCACATCGTGTGCGATCTTGGTTCGGCACGACTTCATGTGATTCTCGAGCTGGTCGCGCCGGCGCGCCTTGTACAGCATGCACAGGTCGCAGTGGAACCAAAGCGCCTTCTCGTCGGTCACGTGCTTGGAGCGAATGTGCCTGCCCAGGCTGGCCCGGTGCTCGGTGCGGAACGAGCAGAACTGGCACTCGTACACGAGCCGGCTGAGCAGCTGAGGCCGCGAGGGGTCCGGCTGCGAGCGATCACACCTCTGACACGTGGAAATTCACGCCGCCGCACTTGACAAGAGCGGGCGTTGTAAAACAGGCGCTCATGCATGCCGCAAGCCTCAGCATAAAAGCACACGCCCGGTTGTCAGCACTATCAGGTGGCAGTCCCAAGCCCTGTAAAGTGTAAAGTAAAGTGTCAAATGTAAAGTCAAATGCAAAGTAAACTGTCAATTGCCATGTAAAATTCAGTAAAAAAATCTTCTTTTTTTTTGTTTTGATTGACACCTTACTTTGCATTTGACATTACATGTGACACTTTACTTTGCATTTGACATTACATGTGACACTTTACTTTGCATTTGACATTACATGTGACACTTTACTTTACACTTACAGGGTTTGTGACTGACCCCATGTGGCAAGTTGTACGCGTAGTGAAGATACATTGGACAAATCCAGTGACAAACAAAAATACGCAACACCACCAATTAACTGAATCAGTCGAATGAAGTCGTGTGTAGGGATGGCCAGCGCTTTTTTTTAAAAAAACGCCGCTTTTTTATAAAAAAAAGCGCAAGGGTCCCAGCGCTTTTTTAAAAAAAAGAGCGCTGGCAAAAATTTTCAGGACTTATGCACTAGGTATTTTCCAATTTTTCGCGCGCAAGCGCGCGATTTCACATGCACATTAGCACTGGTGGTTGTTTTCATCGGTTTTGTGACATTTTTAGTTCCATTGCTTCTATTCCTGTATGCTATCATGTAATAATAAGTAGTGATATGTTAGTGTAGCATAGAATATCCAGCCAATGTCCTCCCACATACTTCTACAGTGTAAAACATTACTCTCAATGTATTAGCCTTCTCTTATAGCCTTATTTATAAGCACTATTTCATGCCTCACTTCACTTGAAGTCGCGAAACATTCACAAAGGGCGATATACATTATGAGTCAAAATTAAAAGTATTTTTTTGGCAGAAATCGCCACTTATAATGCTATCATATGGCTACACAGCCATTCTATGGCTATATATCATCGCAAGTACTGCCACTTGTCTGAGTTACCTGTATAGATTGATACAGAACCATATTTGGGAGCTTTTCAGTGAACGTCCCGACATTTTTTGAAAAAAAGCGAAAAAAATGGCGTTTTTTTAAAAAAAAGCGCTTTTTAAAAAAAAAAGCGGGGCCGTTAAAAAAAAGCGCTTTTTTTTTCCATCCCTAGTCGTGTGCCCACATTAAAAAATTTAAGCCTCACAATTAAGACGTTCTGGAAAAGCCATCGATCTCGCGATCAGTCAATTGACAAATTTCCGGCAATGTTGCAAATACCAATGAACTGTGGTTTCCAAAAAATGCTCCAATGTAAAATGTTGAATCTAATCAAGAAATTTATCCCCAGACTGAGTGAGACACCTCCCAATGTTGTGTGCTGCACATTACGACCCATAACGAAAGAATCATCACAGGGCTGAACTAAGAGGGGTTGACACCCATTGTGGCCGCGACGTTGTGGCCGCGGACGTTGTGGCCCGCGCCACAACGTCGCGGCCACAATGGGCTCATACCACTAAGAGGTAGGTACAGCGGCACAGATAGAGGAAAACACGGACAACCTAGTAACCTGCCCACTTGATGAAAAAAACGCTTTTACCGTTTTTACTTTAAAATAAAATGTTTATGATTTAAACAAATGAAATGACATATTTTTACATGCGAGTGGGCAGAATTTGAAACTTTGACACTAAAAATGCGTTTTGCGTTGTTTTTTTTTAAATTGGAAAACCCCGGCCATCGTTGTTGCTTAATGATAACTAAATATGACATCATTATGAGGAATGTTTTTCAGTCCTAATGTGGAATGGTGCCTATCATTTTTTCCTGAGGTGTATTACTCAGTCACAGGTGATTCAGTTGCAACCGCGGGCAATGCGACAATATGAACCAATGACGAGCAAAATTCAACGTCAGTCGTCAAAATTCGCGTTCATTTCTTGGTGCAGCGAATAGCCGTCATAGATGGCGGCATACTTGCGGCATTTCTGCAGGTGCTGCTCAAGATGATCGCGCCGCCGCGCCCTGTACACGGCGCACACTTGGCAGTATAACCAGCGAGCCTTCTCGTCGGCCACGTGCCTGCCCAAACTCGCCCTGTGCTCGGAGCTGAACGAGCACAGTTTGCAGTCGTACACCCTGCGGCCGTGCAGCTGGCGCCGCGGGGGGAGAGGCTGCGAGCGAGCGCTGACCACTGAGCGACTACTGTAACTGGATCACGCATGTGACCACTCTGGCACCAGCCATTAACTGGCACAGATGCACGCCGCAAGCTGGAACCTAAAGCACACGCCCGAATGTCAGCACTACCACACGGAAATGGTGAACAATGTAAATACACATTCTACCTAGATATTTACGAACACAGTTAGGGCCCACACACACTAGTTGACATCAAAATTAGTGTCAACTAAATTTTGGTTAATTATGTGATTTCAACTTTCCATTGTGATAGAGAATAGTAGATTTCATATCGTGACACAATTGTTAGTTTTAAGCGTGATGCTTCAAATTTTTTTAACGTTATTTAGTTGACATTCAGTTGACATTTATTTGCGATGTCAACTAGTGTGTGTGTGTGTGGGCCCTTACAGAGGCACCAGACCACTACTCTCGCACAATCAATAAACCAGCCTACTCATTCGAAAGCCACCTTCCACACGACCGTCTGTGCTGGGCGAGCGCGTCGCGCCGCTTCGCCCTGTACACGTTGCACAGGTCGCACACGTGCCACTGGACGCACTCGTCGGCCATGTGCTTGGTGCGCACGTGCCGATTCACGCTGTACTGCCGCGCCGAGCGGAACGTGCACAGCTGGCACGAGAACAGCGCCGCCGCTCCGGTCGCGGTGTGCTGCGCCGCGGTGCGGTGCGTCAAGTGCGGTACGGGCCCACACACACTAGTTGACATCGAAATTCGTGTCAACTAAATTTTGGTTTATTATGTGATTTCAACTTTTCTATGTGTGAATAGAGCGGAGAGCATAGTGACTTTTATATTGTGACACTAAATTTTATTTTTTTTCTGTTAAGTGTGATGATTTTTGAATTTTTTTGTGTTACTTAGCTGACATAAATTATCGATGTCAACTTGTGTGTGTGGGCCCTGATGAGTGCTCTGCCAGAGCCGTGGTACATGGTTTTTGCCAGAGCCGCACAAACCGGTTGAGCTAACGACTCAATGCAGCGAAAAATACACTGGTAACTGGGCTGCGCAGTAACTACTCCTAATACAGCAATGGCGGCAGTGGCACACGCCCGACCCTAGCTTTATAAATATTACGCCAAACATAAATCAATGAGCAGTACACCACATAAATATGCAACAGTCAATGTTCAGAAAAAAAGTAATGAAAATTTGTTGTAAAAAAATCAACCACACTAAAGGAGCTTTATCGCCACTAATCCAGATCAGTTGAAATGCGTGCATAGGAAATAATGATAAGCCATGTTTGAGAGTGTATCTACATTCAACCTTCCCGATTTTTAAGCTCACGATTATCAAGCCAAAGTATGTCTCTCAGTCGTACACCTCACTACATCAAGTTCAAAATCTAAACACCTTGGCTTAAAAACCGACAGCTTACCAATCGCTACCGTTAGAAACCGGTATCCCCTCGCCGCGCTTGTACGCGCAGCGGCGCTGGTGCTGCAGCATATTGTCCCTACGCTTCGCCTTGTACTCGCCGCAAACGTTGCAATGGTGCCAAGCGGTTTTCTCGTTGGACAAGTGCAAGGAGGCGATGTGCCGCCGCAAGTTGGACTTGTTCGGCGTGCGGAAAGTGCACATGTTGCAGCCGTAGTAAAGGCGTTTACTTATGCCGGTGCTGTTGTCGAGGCCGGGCTGGGTGGAGATAAGCTTGAGTTTTGGCTGATTGGGAATTAATTGCCCCGCGCAAGCGATAGCATACGACACAAAGCACACGCCCGAAAATTGTAAAACATGAGTATTTACTTAACATGTAAAGAAAACGCATAAATCGACATATGAGGCGACAAAATCGATTTAAAAATTACGTGCCATCACTACTAAAAATCAATTTTTTCCCCAAATATTTTAGTGGCAGTCTAATAAACCCCACAAATCAGCAAACGCTCGACAAAAGCAAATCTGGAATCCTAAACCAATTAGACACGAAGAGTGTAACCACGAAAACGTATTATCATTCCACATCAACCACACTGTACAACAAACTCGCAGCGTCGCTAATCTACCCCACTTGTACGCGCCAAAAAAGCAACCCAATCACTCTTTAGGTCTGAAAATGCAGCGGACTTGGTGCTGCTTCAAATTGTCCTTGCGCTTCGCCTTGTACGTGCCGCACAGGTCGCAATGGTGCCAGCGGGTCTTCTCGACGGGCACGTGCTTGGAGGCGATGTGCCGCCGCAGCGTGGACTTCTTGGACGTGCAGAAGATGCACATGCTGCACTCGTACAACTGGGCGCTGAGAAGGCCGCAGCTGTCCAGGATGTCCAGCTGAGGGGAGGGAAGTCGACTAGGTACAGTGCCGTGTAAAATGTAAATGTCACGCAGAGTGTCAAAAGTCATGTAAAATGCCCTGCAAAATGGCAACTCGGTTGCCATTTTGCAGGGCATTTTACGTGACTTTTGACACTTTGCATGACATTTGACATTTTACAGGGTCTGGGACTGCCCCCGAGTGTCCGGCTGATGATAGGGAAACGCGCGCGGAAACGAGATGAATCGCAGTCGACACAAAGCACACGCCCGAGGTTGTGGATGATTGCGCGTTAGTAAAACGTATTATTTATATGGATCAGAGAGATTGACAGAAGATGGAAATTATTTATTTTAACGAGAATTAACGAGCAAACTTATCCCCACTAATTTAAAATATAGCACCCGCCACCAGACTTTTTCACTCGCCAATGAAGGCACTTAACAATGTACCCAAAATATTCGCAAATTAAATGTGCTTCCTAGCGCAATGCTTCCTCATATTATCACTGCGTCTAGTTCTATAGTCGCAAAAATGGCACAGGTGCCATGTCGCCTGGTCGTCGGGCAGGTGCACCGTGCGAATGTGCCGCACCAGGGGGCAGTCCCGAGCCCTGTAAAGTCGAGTGTCAACTGTCGTATAAATTGTCATGCAAAGTGACAAGCAAGGAGTGAATTGTCATGCGAAGTTAAGTAAGAAAATATTTTCTAGCTTTTGTTTTGATTCGTCATGTAAAATGTCAAACAAAACAAAAGCAAGAAAATATTTTATTACTAGCTTCGCTGCTTGTCACTTTGCATGACAATTGACACATTTGTACGAGTTGACACTTGACTTTGCACTTTACAGGGCTCGGGACTGCCACCAGGTGCCCCCTGTCCTTGGTGCTGTACGTACACAGCTGGCAGGCGAAATTCGTCGGCGTGTTTGGCACGAACACGTTGTCTTCTACCTGTTTTTTGGGGAGCGCGCGTTTTCTGCGGTAAAGCACTTACATACTGGGACCGGACTGTAAAAATAAGCGAACATAAACAGTGAGCTAATTGCCACCCGTCAAAAAATGGTATACTCGACTGACCGCAGATAGTTTACATGTGCGGTGATTTATGACAGTGCGCCTACAAATATTAATTTATTTATTTTTATTTATTTGCAAATTCAAATTAGCATCGTTTCAAAAACCATAAATCAATCAAATATTTATGTTTTTTTTGGAACGATGCCAATTTAAATGTCGAAGACGTCACGATAGACGTCAGGTTGTTACGAAAGGTGTGAAGCATTCAGCTGTTTTTGTGTTTTTCAAGTTTTTTTTGGCAGATGGCACAGAAAGCCCACACGATTGACCAGGGACGTATCCAGGATTTTTGAGCGGGGGGGGGCTGCTTGTTTACGGAGGCCGGCGAGGGGGGGGGGCTCAGCCCCCCCCCCCTAAAATCTTAGCTACATAGTGGCGGAATGGTGCCATGGCGCTGGCGCCATTAGTAGGCGCCACGCCATGGCGCCATTGGCGTTGGCGCCAGCGCCATGGAACACTGTATTTGTATGTAGATATACATACAAAACAGCAAAAAGCATGACATCGAGTGTATTTATAACGATTTGCGGCCACATGGAGCAAATCTGATGATAATACCATATGTCTGGTGAAGAATGCGCGCTTGCGCGCAAAAATTTTTACGCTGACGTTGAAAAAAGTCGCATTTTCCGGTCACTTTCTAGTCTCGCCCCGGGAGGGGGGGGGGGGCTGCAGCCCCCCCGCCCCCCCCCCCTGGATACGGCCCTGCGATTGACCACTCAAATGAAAAAATATCAATAATGTAATAAGAAAAAGGCATGTGAACATGCATACCAAACTATGATAATAATGATTAATGACACTATAAACGCATGAAAAAAATTCACGAGAAAAAGCACACGCCCGATTTGCCCAATCAGAGATTGTCACCTCATCAATAACAGCCATCAAAAGACCTCTCCACAAACAGAATGCACATCTAAACAATTATGCAGCTGAGGCTCCGAAAAAGCTCACTGTCCAAAAAAGGCATCCTCCCCCGGCTCGGGCTTGACCACGGCGATGGCCGGCTGAACGTCACAGTCGCGCAGCCGCGCCCCATTGCAGCTCTTGCTCTTCATGTGCATGAGCACCTGGTCGCGCCGCTTGGCCCGGTACTTGCCGCACACGTTGCAGTGGTACCAGCGGGCGGCCGCGTCCTCCACGTGCATGGTGCGCACGTGCCGCACCAGGTTCTTCTTCATCACCGACCGGAACGGGCACACGTGGCACGCGAAGAACGTCGCCGCCGCGGCGACACTCTGCGCCGCGCCGACCACCGTTGCACCGAAGCACACGCCCCCCCCCTTGCATGAACGCGATCACACGCGCGGCGTTGTCAACACGCAGTGCCACGCTTGAAACACGAGTGAAATTGGAAAGCACACGCCCGAGCGCGCAGCGGACTAGTTAAATGGCGGCGCAGTGCAGCGCGAGGGCAAGCACACGAGTCACTTCACTGGGCGTCGAGCGGCTCGCGCTTGGGCAGACCGGCGACCAGGATGCTGTGCTGCACGGTGATGGCGGGCGCGGCGCTGGCGGGGGTGCTGGTGATGGCGAGGGTGCCCGTGCTGGCGGGGGTGCCGGCGCTGGCGGGCGCGCCGCCCATGGCCACCACGATGCTGTCTTCGGGCGTGTCGGCGCTGCGCTTGGGCGCCGGCCGCGGCGCCTTGGCCCTGCCGCAGGTGCGCTTGTGGCCCTGCAGCTGGTCCCTGCGCTTGGCCCTGTACGTGCCGCACCGGTCGCAGTGGAACCAGTGCGCCAGCTCGTCGGCCACGTGCTGGGTGCGCATGTGCCTGTACAGGCTGGAGCGGCGCACGCTGCCGAAGCTGCACATGGAGCACTGGACCCAGACGCCCACGCCGGGCAGCAGCCGCTGCGTAGCGCGGACACGCGCGCGTCAACAACTCACGCTGGTCGCCGTGTGAAAAGGCGCAAAAAAGAACATCTTGAAGGGACAATAACCAGCGATTTAACTACCGCGCAGCTTTGTGTCAAAGCCACGCTAATTATAATCAATTTTTATGCCAAACCATGTGGATACACACATTTTTGTAGTCGCAGCGCCCTCTACCATTCTACACCTCCATCGACCCACTTGTTTGAAAAAAACAGGCGATTATTTACTACAAACACACGAGGAGTCGAGCTCCGGCAAAAAGTCCCTACTCCCTAAAATCCCTACTACACGATACAACCGGCAAAACTGACCGTCGGGCGCGTGCTTGTGTGCCAGGTGCCGCGCCGCGGAATACGTTCCATCAAAATACACTCAAAGGGGTCGCCGCCAAGAAATTAGGGCGGGGATTGTGTGCGTGCGATTTTGAGCATAGAAATACTTAGAGTGAAGCGCGGATCTCAGAAATGGGGAAAAGTGTTTCAGCGGCACGCACACACTATTTACATGACTAACAGAGGGTGTTAATGATCAATAAATATGTATGGATATTCAATTAGGGTTCAAACGGGATTGACGTTTCGGGATCGGGATCGGGATTCACTTTTTGAGATTTCGGGATCGGGATCGGGATTGGGGTTTCGGGATCGGGATCGGGATTGGTTTTTTAAGATTTCGGGATCGGGATCGGGATCGGGATTGGCCGGGATTGGGGTCACGGGATCGGGATCGGGATTGGGATAGGCATTTTTCCGGGATCGGGATTGGGTTCTAGGGATAGAGATTTTGGCCATTTTTCTGGCATTGACAGTTGTTCATAAAGGTGTCAATACACTGTTGGATGCCAGAAAAGTGGCATGAAATTGTCGCTGGGGTTTGCATCCACTTTTTTGCATGCAAAAACGTCATTATTTCACTTTTTATAATATCCACTAATTTTTCCGGGATCGGGATCCCGGACTTGGGAGTTTCTCGGGATCGGGATTTGAAAACTTTCGGGATCGGGATTGGTATTTTTGAGATTTCGGGATCGGGATCGGGATTGGGGTTTCGGGATCGGGATCGGGACTGGTAAATCCCGGAATTTCACGGGATCCGGGATCGGGATCGGGATCCCGTTTGAACCCTATATTCAATGCCTACATTCGGGTGCACTCTACGTGCGTGAATAGCCCAAACGCAAATTCTCACACCAAATAAATAAAACCACACAAAAAAAGCATCCCGTATTCGTACGGTACAAACCGAGTGCAAAATGTACGCCATGGAAGCGAGCGTAGCAAAAAATCGAAAGTTGATACCGACAGATGCTCAAAATCATGGTCAAGTGTAATCTTTAGACCCCGTTTACACGGATTTTTTGTGACGACTCGACAACAATGAAACGTTCAATAAGTTGAGAAAAAAAGGTTCCATATTCATTAGAAAAAGTGGTCACGTATAGCTTCTACCCAAGCGAATATGCAGGCCAAATTGCAGACTCGTGCTTGTAGCTCAAGATTTATAATGTGCGAAAAAAATTTTCGATTGTCGCTGGCTGTCAGAGACGGTCCGACAACTGTCCGACAACTGCAAAAGTTTTCAAACGCCTTTAACTCTTGAGCTACAAGCACAATTGTGCAATTTGACATGCATATTCGCCTAGGTAAGATGTATAATTGACCACTTTTTCTCATAAATATGGAACATTTTTACTCAACTTATTGAACGTTTTATTTTTGTCGAGTCGTCACAAAAAATCCGTGTAAACGGGGTCTTAGGCAGCTTTACACGGTTATTCTGTGACGACGAAAAATGCGGTTTTTCAACCATTTTTGTGGGCTGCAAACGAAAGATTTCACATGTGCGAAGACTCAATCGACCATGACTCGAACAGCCCCACTGCCTAAGACAAACATAAAATTTCATAGATTGCATGTTTACGCACACTTGACCACACATTTTTCTTGTTGTCGAAGGTTGGTGCAATATTTCTTCTACGCGGCCTCCTTAAGGAGGCTGGCTAGAACAAAGACAGCGACAACCTCCGACAACGAGAAAAAAGTGTGGTCATGTGTGCATGATCATGAAATCTATAAAATTTGATGTTATCCTAGACAGTGGGACTGATTAAGTCATGATTGAGACTTCACACTTTGAAATATTTCATATCCATCCCAAAAAATGGTTGAAAAATCGCATTTTTGTCGTCACAGAAAAGCCGTGTAAATTCGGCCTTAAGAGTTATACTCATTACTCATTAGTATACCGATCAAAATATTTCCAGAGCCGGGCACCTCCCACGCAAGCTTCATGTTGTATAGTGACGACAATTTACTTTTCATTTTACCGACGTTGAGTACTTTGATAAGTATTTTATTAATCGAAAGCCGACACAACAGCTCCCCCAATCCACACAGACGTACACAGTGCACACGGCCCCGACAGGGACCCCGACCAACCTTGTCCTGGGCGGGTCCGGGGGCGTGCTGCAGTTTGTGTCGATCCAGCTCTCGCTTGGTGCGCTCCTTGTGGCCGCACGTGTCGCAGTTGAACCACTTGGCCCGGGGGGCGATGGCGGCCATGGTGGAGTCGCCGGCGGCCGCCGCGCCCACCGAGTGCGCGTACAGCATGTGGTTGCGCATGTGGCCCGGCTTGCTGGTGGAGAACGCGCAGTGGGGGCACTTCTGCGAGTCGCGAGATACGTTGTAACGTATTTGAGTACGTAGTTATTAAAACGTATTTACTTTTACTCGACAAATACGTATATTCGAGTACTGAGTAAATACGTCTACGTTTCCTCTGAAAAAGTTTATGTACTAGCTTTTACGTATACTTTTGAGTACTTGAGTACAGAAAACGTATTTTAGATATCCTTTTTCAAGGCATGAGAAGCTAAAATGATGAAAAAGTATGCAAATCAGTGATTTGAGTGTTAAATGGGGCACAATTTATCAAAAATACTAAATTTTCCAGGGTAAAAGTACGTTTACACATGTTTACTCAAAGAAATAAATTTCACTTTACGCATTATGTACGCATTCAGGTGAGAAAAATAAATACTTTACGTTTACGTATAATTTGAAAAATGTTCAGTTTTTTAATAACTCTGCGTAAATAGTGGCTTCTGAATTTACTAACAGCTACAGCTTGAAATTAGCAAAGGACATCTTCAAAAGATACTGGTTCTTCCTAAACGCCACCGTATTTACCTTGACAGATCCAACGGGGGCAGAGCCGGGGGCCATCTTGGTGCGTTTGGTCGGGGGTGCGGCAGGCGTGGCAACGGAAGTGGACGGGTCGGTGTCGGGGAACGCCTCCGGGTAGCTCACGTCGCCCTGCGAACACGACACGAATAAAATTTACGTTTACCGTAATCACGAAAAATTTTGAAGCTGTCATTTTGCTGTCCTTTTTAAAAAAGAAATGCGGCGAAAAAGCGGTTGCCCAGTGAACGGGGTTCGAATATATGGACCCTCATATAGGTGGAAAGGTAAACCGCTATGGGGCTACAGCTGTAAATAGCTCAATTGGATGCCGGCTTCAATAGATTCAACTGACTTATGACACCCGCAAATTGGTCGCCAGCGAATCCAGAACATATAAAAATCCAAAAACACACCTCAGTGCCATAATTCTGCAATTCATCGTCGCCGAGCATCTGCGCATCCGAGTAGCCGGTGACCTCGGAACCGCCCATCTCGCTGCCGCCCATCTGGGACCCGTCCAGGCCGTACGCAGCCTCGTCCACCTCCGCGGCAAAATCGTCCATTGCGGACATGCCATTTTCTTGCTTCAGATGACGCATGGATCGCACCTGATCATGATTCAGAGGCAGATGAGTAAATCATATGATGTGTTACAAGAAGGAAAACGTAGGGATTTTACAACGAGTATTTTCAAATACAAAACAGGTTTCTTTATTTACAGGTTTTTTAAAAAGAAAAACGTTTTTTTCCCGAAAGCTACCAGATATGGGCATATATACAAGTCAACATACATATACAGGTATATCAGACATGTGCCAGTACTGCGTGATTTTATATAGCCATAGAATGGCTGTGGAGTCATGGGTAGGGTTGGAAAAAAAATCTATTTTTGTAGCCTTGGATAAAAAAAAAAATTAAAATCAGATTTTTTTAAATCGTCCAAAATGGGGGTATAGAGAGAAAATATGTATATGTTTAGTGTCAGACAATGTGTTGTTATGTTCACCTGTTATGTTATGTAAGACAAAGTTCACCTGCGGCACGGCGAGCCCGGGGTCGTGCGGCTTGGCGTGCCCGAGCTGGTCGACCAGGTGCTCGTAGATGACGTGCTTCTGCAGCAGCCACGCGCTGTGGTTCGTCCCGTACGCGCACCGGTTGCACTGGAAACGCTTCTGCGGGTACAAAGGATATTTGTATTTATGTATCACATATGTAAATCAGAGACAACGAAAAGCGGCAACCTTTTTCCCCGGCGGTGCGTTCTCCTTGTCTTGGGGCGGTTTGCCTGCGTCGGCGGCCGCGTCCGGACCCGAAGTCGCCCCCAGCACCTCCGCCATCGACGAGATCGCACCCGCCTCCTGCGATGGAAAACGGAATGCCTCAAGCCGCACTAAGCGACAAACAGACACATGGATAGAATAAGACAGTCCTGGGGGGGGGGGCTCATCCAGAATATTTGAACGGGGGGGGGTAGGGTTGGGACGATATATCGTATCGAATATCGGATATCGACTATTTTTTCATATCGAATATCGATATCGAAAATTTTGAAAAAATATCGAATATCGATATCGAATATCGACCATTTTTTCGATATTTTCGATATTCTATACTCCCTGGGCCTGACTTCAAATAAGCCAGGAATGGCACTATTAGAAGGCGATTTCATAAGCAATTTTAACAAATTTTGCTCGCAAGCGCGCACTTTGTTCTCACATGACAGGTATTTTTGTTTCAGCACTTGCGGCAGCATCAAATTTTGTGCAAATGCTCTCTCAGATGTTCACATAAGAGTATATGTATGTTTAATAGCTACTTACACCATGGAAACATCAATGGCACCATGACATGGCACAAGGACGTAGCCAGGGGGGGGGCGGGGGGGGCGGCCGCCCCCCCCTTCCCGAACCAAAAAATGTGCCAGAAATGGCACTTCCAGAAGACGATTTTGTCGACAGTTGAAAAAATTTTGCGCGCGAGCGCGCATTTTCCCATCACGCAACGTATATTTTCGGCTGACCAGTCTCCGCAGTCCCAACGCCGATGAAAATGGACTCAATTCTTGTCCATGTCGCTGTTTATCCTGTAAATTACAGCTGTTTTGGCGCCAGTTGAGCCATGGCATGGCGCCAACGAATCGCGCCAGCGCCATGGCGTGGCGCCTACGCATGGTGCCAGCGCCATGGCGCCATTCCCTTACTACAGGGGTAAAATTTAAGGGGGGGGGCGCCCCCCCCGTTCGCCGAGCTCTGTATACAATCCGCCCCCCCCGCTCAAAAATCCTGGCTACGTCCCTGACATGGCACCTATAAATGGAGCTGGCACCTTTTCCTTACCACATCTGTCACACTTTAAAATCATTTTGTCATTTTGATCATTGTGTGCCATTTAAATTTGTATCATCTACTTTTCAGTAGAGATGATCAGTTGGGTTTGTGATCAAATGGAAAGGCAATATGCCAAATGAGATATGCCTGCTATACCAAAAGCAAAATATCGAAATATCGAAAATATCGAAATATCGATATCGAATATCGAGCATTTTTTAATATCGAATATTGAATATCGATATCGAGGGTCCATATCGTATCTAGGGTTGGAAAAAAAAAGTTTTTTTTAACTCGATGTTTTTTTTTTTTAAACGTTTTTTTTAAAAGCTCCCAGATATGACCTAGTGTCAACATATATAGGTATATCAGACACTGGCAATACTCTGTGATGTTAAATATGACCATATAATGGCTGTGGAGCCATGGGATAGCATTATAAGTGGTGATTTGTGTCAAAAATATCCATTTTTCGTCGACATATCGTTCGTATATCGCCTTATAGTCGAATGTTCGTGACTTCAGGTAAAGTTTGGCACGGAATGGTGATCAAACAAGGTTATAAAAGGAGGTTGTTACTTTGGGAGTGAAGTTACACACTGTGGAGGTACATGGAAGCACATTACCTCAATATTACCTATTACAGCAACATATGTCGGCTTAATCACCCATGGTAGCACATAGAAATGGATGTTTTGATACTAAAAATGCAACAAAACCAATGAAAACAACCACCAATGTCAATTTGTGTGTGAAATTGCGCACTTGCGCGCAAAAATTTTGCAAAATACCTAGTGCTTAGTACTAAAAATTTCGGCCGATGTTTTTTTTAAAAAAAAAACATTTCGGACGTCATGTTTTAAAAAAAAAAAAAACTTTTTTTTATTTTAAAAACGTTTAAAAAAAACATCGGCCAACCCTAATCGTATCGATATCGAATATCGAGTTTCATAAAAAAATATCGAATATCGATATCGAAAAGTCATATCGTCCCAACCCTAGGGGGGGGGGCTGCTTGTTTACGGAGCCGGGCGAACGGGGGGGGGGCAACCACCCCCTTAAATTTTACCTACCAAGTACAATGGTATAGCGCTGGCGCCATTTGTAGGCGCAATTGGCGTTGGCGCCACAAATCGGTTATTTGTATGTATACACATACATAGAAAGCCAAACAGGCCAATTAGTGTATTTTATAGTGAAGTGAGAGTACGAGGACCGATTTACTGGAAATACATCTGCGTGATGGAAAAATGCGCGTGTTTTACATACCACCATCAAAAGTGGTACCGGAAGTTGCATTTTCAACTTTTTCATGTGTCACCGGTCGTGTGGAGTTATGCTCCTATAGATTGGGGCGTCTGTTTGTGCACTCGAGTCCAGTTATAGGTTTTTCGCCATATTGGATGTTTTAGGGGTCAAAGGCGTGTGTAAAAAATATCGCGTGCCTGTGTTATGAAACATTCTGCGTATGCGTGTAAAGTAGAACTGTTATGCTTGCATAATGCATATCAGCTGTTAAATCAGATCAGACTACTAGATTTAGATATATTTTATGATTAATTTCTTAATAAGACTGCTCAATTTGTTCGTTCTATATTTGTATGTACATGTCAATTTTCCATGTTTTTCAAAATATGCTATCTCGGTTGTCGATTTTAGCCAACTTTGAATATGAATTTATCAAAATTTTAGATCCATTGACAGTGCCTATCCAAAAGTACATTCACTACAAACTTTAACCACGCTTGTTATGCAACCGCAACGGTTCCATTTCACACGCATACACAGAATGTTGCATAACATGGGCAACAGCCACATTTTTCTGTACGCACCGATGAGACGCGCGATTCTGTGATGCGCGCGGCGGTCATCACGCGAAAAAAGCCAAGCTGACATAGGAGCATAACTCCACAACGCCGTGTCACACGGTAACGCCCCCCCCCCACCCAAAAACCCTGGACACGTCCTTGGGACAGTCAAACCAACGCGGTGCTCCTCAGCGGTGTGTTTCAGCAGCTCGGCGGCGCTCTTAAACGGCTGGCCATCGTTGCAGGTGGGGCACGTGAACAGAATCGCCTCGTAGGGCACGTGCTTGAAGGCGAGGTGCAGGTCGAGTTGCTCGCGGCTGGCGAACTGCTCCAGGCAGTGGTTCTGCTCGCACGCGATGCCCATCGTGCAGTCGGAGGTTGGATTAGACTCGTAGATCGAGGATTAGAGCGGTGAAATTGAACGCTGAGAAGTCGGGTGGAATAAAAGGGTGCGGAAAACAAATCTATCGCATGCCGCCGAAAAATTGAGGCGCGGACGGTAAATAGTCGGAATTTCACTCGATTTCAGGTGGTGAGCGGTGAGAAAAATTCGGCAGGATCGAATATGAGCCAGGATTCAGTCTCTCCATTCAAGCAAAGCTGGATTTCGCTCAAAATCGAATTGTATTGCATTCCAAACTAGGCCAAATCAATGACAAATGATAATGTGACAACGCGGCGACAGCGCGTCTTCACACTAATGTGAGCACTGTAAATCAAACGTCCACGGAAACTGTGCTGAAGCGATAGCAAAGCAGCAGAATCAAGAAAACAGTGAAAAACACAGAAGCGCACGCCAAAAACACAAAACGCCAATACTTGGCAACGGGCCAGAATCGATTTTTCTATTTTTGTAATAGGCGGCGCGTTTCACACGAGCGCTGCACAGCGGAAATGCCGTATAAGGCTAGATCGACAGATACCTAACCATAGGATGTGACAAAACTTATTTGAAAAATGATGACCACAGTATTTATTCTGATAGAACGGCATATCTGCAATAGAACAGCAGATTTTGGCACGTTTTTGCAGTCACGAAAAATAGAACGGCAGCCTCCAATTGAACGTCAGGTAGAAGAGTGCCAAAGCGCAAAAATATAAGAAAATGGATAGCGAGGTTTCTTTAACTTCGCTAGATATTCTCATTAAATTTCAAATTGATGCTCTGATATTTGAATGTTGCTCAGTTTTCTTAAAAATCAAATCATTTTAAGTGAAAAATGTGTGAAAAAATTAGTGAGAATATAGAACGGCAGCCTCCAATAGAACGAAAGTTGACGAAAAATACATAGAATGACGCTCTTCTATTAGAAGAAATACGATACCACAGCGAAAAATTTCAAAAAACGGTTGTTAAAACTTGACCTGCGGGCACTTTACCTATGTACAGGGTGCGTGAGTTCAGGGTGACACCTGGACTGTGTTGAGTGGTGGAAAGTTCGGACAGTGTGAATAAACTTTTTATATTGAGGATTTCGACGTTCAAATATCAGCTTAGATTTCGGCTAGAATTCTAAGAAATCAGCAAGTTTCGATATAACAAACGCTTATGGCTCAACACACATCTAAATAGTTGACAACTGAGATTTCAAAAGCTGATAAATATGTTCTAAATAAATTTGAGTTTACCGAGTACGAGAATGAGGTGTTCATCAACTACTGCTAATGGCTACCAAAACAGTTCTTGTGTTCAAAACTCAAATGTGTTCAAAACAGATTTACCAGTTTTGGAAATGTCGGTTGAGAACAGTGGGACAAATTTTACTTTTATTCTGGACGGGAGAGAAACTGAGCGTAACTACTAATGAAAGTGCTTTTTGTTTACCGTATTACCTCGAATTAACCCCCCCTCAAAATGGGCTGAGGAAATAATAAACCCCCCTCGAAATACCCCTCCTCCGGAATGATGTACATCATGTATGCAATGTACATGCTGTATTTATTATTTACTACTTATTTGCATCGCAGCTACACTTACACGCTCATTTGTGTACAGATGTACTTCTATAGCCCCAATATAACCTATTTGCTCACGTTTATTACCGTTTTTGTGTGATAAAAAGCGTATTCTTAACTATGAATTTCACGAAAATTTCTGACGAAATAATAAACCCTCCCCCTCGAATTACCCCCCCCCCCCTCAAATTTTGCTGGCGAAATAATAAACCCCCATGGGGGTATTTCGAGGTAATACGGTATATTTACACGATAACATTGGTTTATGAAGTTTCTTACTTATAGATACAGTTAGGGTGGCAGACGGTAAACAGTAAAGTGCGGTAAGTTTTCTATTTTGCGGTAAACGGTACGGTGGCCTTCAATTTTGTCGGTACACGGTACGGTAAATCTGAAGTGTGGCACGCGGTACGATAAATTCTGCCACCCTAACACTAATCAATGGATTGGGATTTATTTTACATTAGAATCAATGGATGCCCCCCCCAAATCCGCCAGCTATCTATCTATCTATCCCGGAAGCCGCTCAGCTATCTACCTATCTTAGAAGCAAATTTTTAGGACATCTATCCAAAAAATCCGCCAGCTATCTACCTATCTGGAGCGATTTTTGAGAACTTTTGCCCCAATTTTCGCTAATTTTCAGACCGTTCTATAGTTTTTTACCTTCAAAATCGATAGGTCATGTGTTTTATTGCCTATTTTCAGCTAGTTTGTGTACTATACATGCATACACACATATTTTTTTAGCTATTTTCACCTACTTTTAGCGATTCTTATACCTTAGAAAAAGCCTACAGTATATATTAAACACCCACGAAACCCCCCTCCCAAAAAACAAAACAATTTTTTTTCCCAGCTATCCATCCCCCCGGAGGAGCGATTTAATATCTAAATATATGAACCCCCGCGGGGGTCCAAATCTAAAAACCCCTTAAACACGATTTGCAAAAATACCGTTATTCTCTGACGGGCATTCTTTCCTTTTTAACTAAATACACTTTCCTGGCTGGAGGGTATATACACGTTTTGACAAAGGATGAAACGTGTACCAGCTCTATAAATAATTGTCAGCGGCACGCCGTTGAAACCCTGGGCCGCGTTAAAACGAACCAGGATAGAAACCATTCCAAGCTGTCCTGTTGTAAGTAAATATCGCTTTGTTAAATATTTTATAGGGTTAGACGGTGGTCAATCATTGCATTTCAAGTGAATAATTTAAGCGACATATTTTGCAAAGTGCAAACACGGATTGCATGTACCGCGGACAAAATCAATTAATCAATGAATCTCAAAATTGTATTTCATTTATTCACTAGGTGAAAATGAGTGAGTGAATGATACTTCAACCAAAATTTAGGCTCATATAGAACATTTACAGGAAATTGAAATCAACAACACAGTAAATAACAGTGATATAGCACCGTGGAGCCATTGGCGCTTGGCGCCCTGCCGCACCATGCCTCCCACCCAGTCCACACTTTACTGCTTGAGGATCGTTTCTTATTGCGCCAGATGGTACTGTACCGTATTTCCTCGAATTACCCCCCGGGGGGTTATTTTTTCAGAGTGAAAATTTTGAGAGAAAAACGTAAAAAATGCAACAATAACCACCATTTATAAGTTTTTACAGCCTTATATAAGGATGTAGATGGTAAAAACGATGTTCTAACATAACACAGTAAGTGTTTTGAACGTCTGTTATGCATTTCCCAGACCACAAATTCATAGTGCCCATTTTGAGGGGGGGGGGGGTATTTCGAGGAAATACGGAAGTAACCGTAGGGCGCCCGGCCACCAGAATATAACGTCACTATAACGTGAAAAAGACGAGCGTAAGGCGCCACACACACTGGATGTCAACTGGTTCCGAGGGAAACCCATTATTTAACCACAGCGACTCGTAACCCATCGACTCGCAAGCCAAAGTACATCAAGATTAAAGCCAAAGTGCCTCGTCTCTAAAGCCGCAGTCAACCAATCGACCCATCACCAAAAGTGTATCATTATTTAACCCCATTGTGTCATTATTAAAGCCATGCGTACATAGTGCTTATTTTGTGTCATTATTTGAGCCATGTGTACATTATATTTACTGCATATTTATGTATTAGGGAGTAAACTAATTAGTGTATGTTTTTTTGTGATTTGATAGAAATGCACATTCCTGTGTCCCATTCTGCTGTATATCGGCCAATTTTGATGCCCTTCGAGTATGTTGGGGTTTGGGGTCTGGGCTATGACGAATTATCTTGGTTTGCTCGAATAATCCCCCAGTCCTGAGATCAGGTGGGTCTATAAAAACATGGTCATTTTGCATGGCCGATCTTGCTGATTGACTTTGAACTTAATAACTTGACCATTTCTAGGCCGATTTGGATCGTTCAACACTTAAAATGATCAGCACAACCTGCAGATTCAATTTTTGTGGTCGGATTAGTGATGTCTAAATTACATATGCCGATTTGACCCGGTTTTTGTACACGAAAAATAATTTTTTTGAACATGCAATCGTATAGTTTAGACAAAAAGAATACATCTGGCCTAACAAGTTTTTCAATATATCTTTCCTATCAAAAGTTATAGCACTTTGAATTTCTGTTTCCCTAACCATAAAATTACCACATGACGAACAGCGTATACAGATAATCAGACCGACCATAAAAATGAAATCTCCAGGTTATTCTGATCATTTTAAGTGTGAGTTAGTGAAAATCGAGATACAGAGTATTGATGTTGCAAATCTCATAAATATATTGCACCGCTTTTCATATGGGAAAAACCGTTTTTTTTTCTCTGTATGACGCTCTCATGCAGGATATGCTCGTTGCGTCGGAAAAATATGTCCGCCGCGCGATTGATGTAATTCGCGTGCAGAACTAACAAACAAACTTTTTTATTTACAAAAACGTCAATACTGAGTTTTTTCTGCAACAAAATGATAGAAAATTGGGATTTACAAGATTTGCATTGTGGTAAAATGTAAAGTAAAGTGTCATTCACACTTGAGATTAATATGACAAAAATAATATATAGTAAACGTAAAAGAAAATAAATAACAGTGAAAAATAGTAAAAGTAAATACAGAAATTGTGGTGAAGTTGGGATATTTATATTTATATACATCTGCACGCCCATTACATCATTCGCGCGGCGGACGTATTTTTTCGCACACGCAGGATGATTGTACCGCACACGCCATTGACCCCGCGAAAATCCAATATGGCGAAAGTCCCATAACTGGACTTATTCCTTTGCGTCTGTTATCCATCTCTTTGTTCACACCGAAATTCTCCATGATCCACTACATCGAGCCAAACAGAAATTGGCCACACGTGTCCATTCAAAAGCGGATTACCCCAAAAATGGCTGTGAACTTACTGCCACATGTATTGAAATACTATACATCAATTTTGTATGTGTATCGTTAGGTATTTCCCTGTATTGCGGCTTGCGAGTCGACATATTGGCTTTAATAATGACACACAATGGCTTTAATAATGACACATTTGTCTATGACCGTTTTGGCTTTAATGTCGCTATACTTTGGCTTACCTAGCGAGGTACTTTGGCTTTACAGTCGATGGGTTAAATCTCGGGTAGCTTTAATCTCGCTATACTCTCACTGGTTCCGGTGTCAACTCGATTTTTGTTCATAGGTCGCAGGACGCGACAAGATGTTTGTTGATGGGTTTCGAAAGAGAGTGCTACACGAAACATGCAAGCGCATGAAACATTTTGTATCATTACACACGCACACGCGCCCATGAAACATTTTGTATCATTACACACGCCCATGCGCCCATGAAACACGCCGGTTTGCCCATGAAACACGCACGCGCGCGGTGTCATGGCAATGTATGTGCGCGCGTCGCCTTTACTTATTTATTTTGTAAGTATAATCAACCGTTTTCAGCGCTGTATATTAATAAGCAATTACCGTAAATTCTCGAATAAGTCCCCCCCTCCCTCGAAAAACTCCCCCCCCTCGAATAACTACCCCTGTATGCTGACTGAGGAAAAAATAACTCCCCCCTCGAATAACTCCCCCCTCTTTTATGGGTGGGAAATAAGTCCACATATAAAAAACGTATGTATGTATATGTTCATAAAATGTGTGCATTATTTTGCAGTTCATGCACACTGGCATTGATTTTGTTGCATGAATTGCGGGATTTCTATCCTGACTTACACGTTTATGCAACCTACTTAACCTCACTTTGATAATTACCATTGAAAATAAGACAAAAGTTGATAATTATATCGGAAAAATTACCCCCGGGGTGTTTATTATGCTAACAAAGTACCGCATTTGCTTGGCAATTCCTGTAGCAATTCCCCTCATCAATAATTCACCACCTCGAACAGTTCCCCCCTCAAAAAGTCTGACGAAATGATAATTTACAGGGGCATTTTTCAAGCAAATACAGTAGGAAATATGGTTAATTTGTTAATCAAAATATCTATGATGTTAGTACACTTCAAACCTCATCACTGTTGAAAACCTAAGACAAAATACAATGTTGAATAATGGTTAATATTGGTTTGCTATGACACCGCGCGCGTGCGTGTTTCATGGGCAAACCGGCGTGTTTCATGGGCGCATGGGCGTGTGTAATGATACAAAGTGTTTCATGGGCGCGTGTGCGTGTGTAATGATACAAAATGTTTCATGCGCTTGCATGTTTCATTGGATCCTCCCGTTTCGAAACCATGTTCAAATGTATAATACATGGTAATATTGATTCCTTTACGACACTGCCGCATAAGCACTTGAAAATTATCGTGCAACCTAAATCGAACTAAAATCGAGTTGACACCGAAACCAGTTGACATCCAGTGTGCGGCCTAAGGCACGACCAAGGTAAATGACGCGGGCGCATCACGCGCGTCTTGCATCCTAATTGAATTTGGCCCCAGGCGCCATTTCGTCGTTAATTATAGCCGTCAGTAACTAGGGGGATGCTGGCGCATGTGGCGCCATTAAGATAATTGGCGCCAAAATCAAATAAGCCCAAATAAGAGGGCGGCTCCAGGGGCCAGTTCCGCAAGTGGAGAAGTGAGAAGTAAAATGGCAAATGCGAAGTGAATTGAGAAGTAAAATGGCAAAAGCGAAGTGAAATTACTTTTTATTTTTATCTTTTTAACTTCGCTTTTGCCAATTTACTTGCAATTTCACTTCACTTTTGCCATTTTAGTTTGGTTTTGCCATTTTGCTTCCCACTTCTCAATTTGCGGAACTGGCACCAGGAGTGGCTAAAATAAACGCCATTTTATCAGTTCCACGGGGCCTTCCACTGACTATTTTATCACTTCATACATTACATAGAAAAACAGTGCGAGCAAATCGGCGACAGTAACGAAACGAATACAAATTATTGTAATTTATAATGATTTCTGATTCACTGAATCTGAGATTGCTGAATTCTAACTGAAATGGCCAAAAAGCACAAAACATGGAATATCCAATTTTCAGTACATATTATGTAGGTTTCACAACACAGACGACGTAAAACAAAACACAGAGTTAAAAGATGCGAGACAAACGAAGTACAATTAAGGAACGAATTTTATTAAGACGTTAACATGATCAATTCGAAACTTAAACAAGAGCCGGAAATTTGCTGATCGTCGAGCGTGCGCTTAAAATTCAACCCCGGTATTTGCCAACCCAAAATTCAGATACAAAATTTTGTAAACTTGAAAATTTATTTTCACAATAGTGAAAATTAAAGCCAAGAAGGGAGCACAACAACGGGTAAATACCCAAATCCAAGTTAACACCGCTAGTAGATTCGGGCGCTTTCCCACTAGGGTTCAAACGGGACCAGATTTTCGGACCGGAACGGGACCAGAAATTTTCCAATGTCGGGACCGGGACCGGGACCACCCCAGTCCCGACTTTTCGCCGAACCATGTACCGAGACCGCGGTCCCGTTTGAAGCCCTATTTCCCACCCCAAATAACCCAGCGCAAAAAAAGGCGCGCCAATTCAAAGCCGATCACCCATCGCATTGGGGATGTCGGCGCCTGCAGTGCTTTTTCAGATCGGAAACACTCTTCGACCTGTACTCGCAGTGGTCGCAATGGTGCCAAGCGATCATGTCCGGGTGCGTGTGCTTCCAGTAAATGTGCTGGTTCAGCATGTTGTTGCTCTTGGCTTGATATGGACAGCACACGCATCTGGGGGCAGTCCCAGACCCTGTAACATGCCCTGTAATGTGTAAAGACACTAAAAATGTCATGTGTGATGTAAAAGACCCTGTAATTTGCCATGTTTCATAAAAAAACCCATGTAAAGTGTCATGTTTTTGTCCAAATGTATGAGTTGGATACAAAAACATACGATTTGTATACGAAACAATATGATTTGAATAGACACCAGACTTAACAGGGTCTTTTACATGACATATTACACTTTACAGGGTCTTTTACATGACACATGACATTTTACAGGGCCATTTACAATGCAGTGACATTTTACAGGGTCTTTCACACTTTACAGGGTCTTCTACAGGGTCTGGGACTGGCACCTGAATATACCATCGGGGCCCACTTGCGCTAGGCGGTTGCTGGACGCCGTTGGGACCAGCTGAGGGGGTGCACGCGTGTCATGAATTTACATAGTTTCCCTATTTGACAAGTTTACCTAAAACACTCCTACATAGGTAGTTTCTGCTCAGTATGAGAGCAGTTTGTGGCCTAATCGCACGAAATGATCCACACTACTGACTGCGCAGGACACAGAAAGTCCTCAATATTTGGGCAATGAGCCAAAAATTAATCATGGTAGATTGTGTCTCGCCTGAGTATACCAATTTGAACATCAACCTCACTCAGCCTACTCACAAAGTACACGCCCGACAATCTGCAAAATACCCAGATAAATACAAAAAATATTCCCATGTCTACAGCAAAACATGAGCTATTCATTTTCAATACCATGCCTATATTTTGAATGTCTTTTGACCTCATACGCAACTGTGTTCTTGTAATCACAATGGTCACAATGGTAATAATGCAGGAAGTCGGGGTGCGTGTGACGCTTCATCACATGCCTTCGCAGGCAGTGCCGGTATGTGGTGGTGTATTTGCAGACTTCACAACTGAATGTTGGTACCTGTCGAAAATGTTGTGTGATTTGATCGATTACACGTTATTTACGTGTTATGGAAATTTTATGGCTAATGGCTGATTATAATTAAGGCGTCCAATTCTAAAATATGAAAATTTTGACTTGGGCCCAGAAAGGTCATTATTATACATAAATTTTTAACCTCACGTGCCCCTAAATTTGGGGTCACGTTTTCCAGGTGTGGTAGGCAGAAAAGGGAGAAAAACACATGTGCACGCGTGTCAAAAATTTATCAAGCTACTCAACAAGCACACGCCCGAAAATCTGCAAAAGACCTATATAAATAGATAAGAAAATATCCATGTGTCTACCATAAAACATGACCTATTCAATTTCAATGCCATGCTTTTTGAACTTATGTCTTTTGACCTCATATGCAATTTTGGTCCTATAATCACAATGGTCACAATGGTACCACTGCTGGAAGTCGGGGTGAGTGTGACGCACCCGAAAATGCCTCCGCAGACTATTGTGGTGTCTCGTGGTGTATTTGCACACCTCACAGCGGAATGTTGGTTCCTGTCGAATGATTGGTTGAGGGAAATACATGTTTTTTGCAGCTTATGGAAATGTTATGGCTTATAGCGCATTATAATTACTTTACTTAACAATCAAATATTTATTTAAATGACCAGTACAAGTTTATTCAAGGGTCTTGTAGATTTGGACCTAAATATTTACGTTGGGCTTCAGCAGGGACGTATCCAGGATTTTTGAGCAGGGGGCTGCTTGTTTACGGAACCCGGCGAACGGGGGGTTTACCTATAGTGACGGGATGGCGCCACGGCGCTGGCGCCATTAGTAGGCGCCACGCCATGGCGCCATTGGCGTCAGCGCCAGCGCCATAAAACGCTGTATATGTATGAAAATATACATACAAATACAGCAAAAAACGCCGTTGAGTGAATTTTGCGGGACGACACGGAAAGCTCAATACGACGTCCCAACTATTAGAGCAATGAACCAAAAATAAATCATGGTAGATTGTGAGTTGTCTAAGTACTTATACAGCCTATCAAGTTAACTCCGCCTACTCAACAAGTGCACGCCCGACAATCTGCAAATACCTACATAAATACATAAGAGAATATCCATGTGTAGTGTGTGAATAACTCAAGAGCTACTCAATAATTTCAATGCCATGCTTATTTCTGGCATGTCTTTTGACCTCATACGAAACTTTGGTCTTGTAATCACAGTAGTCACAATAGTACCACTGGAGGAAGGCGGGATGGGTGTGACGCACCCTAATATGCCTTAGCATGTCGTTGTTTCGCGTTGTGGTGTAATTGCACATCTCACAGTTGACCATGCGGTCCTGTTGAATATGTTGATTTGATTAAGTAGGTATTTACATGCCTACAGCCTACACTTGAAAGCGCACACCCGACAACCGCAAAGATTTATACATCTTTTAAATACAGTATATCGTATTTCCTCAAATACCCCCCCCCCCTCAAAATGGCCACTATGAATTAATAATCCCCCGCCTGGAATGATATATTATACATCCTGTATGCAATGTAAATACATTATGTAGGTAAATATATATTTCTGCCAGTTTGCATCGCAGCTGCTCATATACTAGTTTGTGTAGCGGTGTGTTTACGTTGATATGTCCAAATATATCATTTTTTTATCATGTATAACCGGTTTTGGGTAAGTAAAAGCATATTCTTTATGAATTTCACGAAAATTTCTGACGAAATAGTAAATACCCCTCGTTTACCGCCCTCAAAATTTGCACTATGAAAAAATAAACACCCAGGGGGTATTTCAAGGAAATACGGTATACTGCAAAATATTATATTTATATGACACCTACTCAATTTCAATGTCATGCTTATGTCTGGCATGTTTTTTGACCTCATATGGCGCTTTCGCCCTATAATCACAGTGGTCACAATGGTACCATTGAACGAAGTCTGGGTGAGTGTGACGCGCCCTGAAATGTCTTGCCAGCACATTTCTTCTGTTTGTGGTGTATTTGCACACCTCACAGTTGTATATTCGTTCCTGTCGAATATTTTGTACTGTTTGTATTTGATGTCATGGCTCATAATAATTGATGCATCAACTTCTAAAAGTCGGCAAATTTTTAAATTTCGAATATCGAGTTAAGCACGGATCCTAGGGACCAGATTTAATTCTCCCCACAGATTTGTAGGATAGGGTGTATGCCCGATAAATTTTCAACGTTCAGCCAGGTCGACACACATGCACGGAGGCAGTTCATGAAATACGCGAAAGTTTGCCTTAACGTTGCCGATAAAGTATTTAATATGATAGGTAGTTTACTTAGATTTAGACCTGTAAATCATGATTTCGTCTTTGTTGGCAGTGGGTCAACTTTCTTTTTAATTATTTTATCAGGTATTCGTAAGTGTCGCGAAAAAATTTGACTATATTTTACATTCACGCCACCCTAGAGCTGTTTGTCGGACAGTCTCCATCACGCGACGGCTGTAGCCCCCCCCCGATAAAATATCAAAAAAGAAAAAAGTTGGCCCATTGCCAATGAGTGACAAAATCGTTATTTCCAGGCGTCAAGTAAACTACATCATATTGCAATATCGGTAACGTTAAGGCAAACTTTCGCGTATTTCATGAAGTACATGTGCGTGTGCATCAACCTGGCTGAACGTAGAAAATTTATCGGGCAAACGCCCTACTCTACAGATCTAACCCAAATCTACATTATGTATCTAACCCAAAAAATATTGTTATTCACTACTATTAACCAAATTTTACCTTCTCTTAAAATTGCACACACGACAATCAGCAAATATTTTTACATATTATAAAAGTATAGTACAGAATACTCAATTTCTATCCTATTGCTACTAGAGCTACTCAATTTCAATGCCATGCCTATGTCTGGTATGTCTTTTGACCTCATATGCAATTTTGGTCCTAAAATCACAGTGGTCACAATGGTACCATTGAACGAAGTCAGGGTGAGTGTGACGCGTCTTGAAATGTCTTGTCAGCATATCTCTTCTGTTTGTGGTGTATTTGCACACCTCACAGTTGAATGTTCGCTCCTGTTGAATATGTTGTACTATGTATTTGATGTCATGGCTCATAAAAATTGATGCATCAACTTCTAAAAGTTGACAACTTCCAAATTTCGAACATCTAGTTAAGCACGCAACCCAGGGGTCTCGAGTGGGGGTTGTGAAGGAGTTACACTCTCCAAATCTGTTAGCTACCTACACATGCATTTATAAAACCCGAGAAAATATATTTTTTGCTACTATTAAACAAAATTCACCTACTCTTAAACGCGCACACACGACAATCAGCAAATATTTTGACATATTATAAATGTATACTGTAAAATACTCAATTTCTACTCAATTTCTAATAGACCTACTCAATTTCAATGCCATGCTTATGTCTGGTATGTCTTTTGACCTCATATGCAATTTTGGTCCTATAATCACAGTGGTCACAATGGTACCAGTGAATGAAGTCTGGGTGCGTGTGATGCGCATTGAAATGTCTCGCCAGCGCGTCTTTTCTGTTTGTGATGTATTTGCACACCTCACACTGGAGTGTTGCTCCCTGTTGGAGATTTTTTTCGTTTAAATTTATGATGAAATTTTTTTGAAAAAATGAGCCAGCTCAGGGCTCGGTATTGGTACTCCTTATCATATGCAGCGCTGTAAAATGCGTTTAATAGCCTGGAACTGATCCGATTTGTCCAGATCGGGACTGGTTAATCTCTAGGTTTTACCGAACTTTGGCTCCAGGTTCTCGCTTGAATTCTAAGCACACTCATGACGATCAGCAGCTAAGTACCCACAACCCCATTACAATCAACAAAATCATTTTCGGCACAGTTATACTTAGCCAAAACCAAGCCAAAAACACAAAAGTTATACATAGCTGAAGTGTCACCAACAACAGGCACCTTCAAGCAAGCGCGCTCATTTTGCAGCAAGCACATCAAGCAGATATAATGACATTTTTTCAAAGTTTTTATACACTCAGCGCCGCACCACTGAACGTACAACTGATTTAATTCCAACGTCACTTCTGGTTCTCGAATCTTATGCAACCACAGCATCAGGAAAAAAGAACCTACAAAAAATAAGCTTAATTGACTGTTTAATACGTGTCTGAACTAGGGTTCAAACGGGATTGACTTTTCGGGATCGGGATCGGGATCGGTATTCACTTTTTGAGATTTCGGGATCGGGATCGGGATTGGGGTTTCGGGATCGGGATCGGGATCGGGATTGGTAATTTGAGATTTCGGGATCGGGATCGGGATCGGGATTGGCCGGGATTGGGGTCACGGGATCGGGATTGGGATAGGCATTTTTCCGGGATCGGGATTGGGTTCTAGGGATATAGATTTTGGCCATTTTTCTGGCATTCACAGTTGTTCATAAAGGTCTCAAAACACTGTTGGATGCCAGAAAAGTGGCATAAAATTGACGCTGGGGGTTTGCATCCACTTTTTTGCATGCAAAAACGTCATTATTTCACTTTTTATAATTTCCACTAATTTTTCCGGGATCGGGATCCCGGACTTGGGAGTTTCTCGGGATCGGGATCGGGATTTGAAAACTTTCGGGATCGGGATCGGGATCGGGATCGGGATTGGTATTTTTGAGATTTCGGGATCGGGATCGGGATTGGGGTTTCGGGATCGGGATCGGGACTGGTAAATCCCGGAATTTCACGGGATCCGGGATCGGGATCGGGATCCCGTTTGAACCCTAGTCTGAACCAAAGTTTCTTACACCGCCTCCAATTTCTGCATTAAATAATTATTGAAAGTGCATAAGTGGATGAAACTAAATATGACGCAATCAACATGTCGCTGAAAAACAACATTTTTTCCGTCCCTGGGCAGGAATCTTTCGGTTCAGAACAAGTACACGATTAAGGGGCGTGGCCTAAGCGTGGTGTTTCATATGCGCGACCAAATGGTGCTTCAGCTTGCACCTATAATCACACTGGTCGCAGTGCAGCCACTGGATCAGATCGGGGTGCGTGTGCTTCTGGGGGCAGTCCCAGACCATGTAGAATGCCCTACAAAATGTGAAATGTCATGCCAAGTGTCAAAAGTAATGTAAAATGCCCTGCAAAATGGCGACGTACGATTGCCATTTTGCAGGGCATTTTCCATGACGCTTACCATTTTACATGACATTTTACATTTTACAGGGCATTTTACAGGGTCTGGGATTGGCACCAGGTAGTGGTGCTTGCGCAGGTTGTGCAGAATGTTCGTCTGGTACAGACAGCACGAACAGCGGTAGTAGCCGTCGGAGCCGATGGGCGCGTGCACCTCCGGCATGCGCATTTTGCCAACCGCTTGAGGAGGCTGAAACGTGCGCCCATTTCGAAGCGAGTGCGCCCATTTCGAAGCCAAATCGGACAGCTATATATCTATCCAGGAGGTCGCTCAGCTATCTATCTATCCCGTGGCAATTTTTTTTGGCTACTATCCCCTGAATCCCCCCCCCCCGCACCCCACATCGCTCATCTAAGTATGTGGAGAATTTTTTGAGCGATTTTTCCATAATTTATACTAAAAATATCGCTTCATTTAGCTAATTTTCACTTTCAAAATAACTATTTTCAGCTATTCAAAATTTTGGGGACCCCCGTACAGTTATCTGCCTGTTGGGAGAGTGACATACGAACCGTACTTTTTGGTAAATTAGAAAACAAATGACCGTTCGCCAATGACCATAATTGACGAATTTTGCATTTTTGGCACTTTCTGAGCTTCACCAAGATAATTGTTGACAGAAAATAGTTAGCCAGCACACGCGCAACGATCAACCGACGGTCACAGCTCAATGACAATAGTAGAGGGAATGACTGTCAACTAGTGTTCACAAACCTGAGTGGATGCGTAAACGTATAATTATTACTAACTTACAGGGGTCTCCCATGGGGGTCAACATCTGGATTACCCCTGTTGGTGCTGTATACATCTAAAAATAGCCAGTGCAAATTATTATTTACCCCCTGGACATCGAAGGCTTACGCTGTTGCTACACATTACTTCCTATGTACTTCATTGGCGCACTTTCTCACCAGCGCAAGGGATTTAAAAGGACCCAAAAGATTTTGGAAAACGTTTGTCAGTTTGACATCATAAGTTGCTCTAGCGATGCGGGAACCAAAGTTGTCACAAAAGACAAAAATGTCTGAGATCCACAAAAACAAGCTGACAACGCACTGGCTTGGAAGAAATATCAGCGGATGTCCAGGGGGAATGAGTATTTTGAATGTGTATAATAAGTGCTCAGTATTTTGAAACACACCTCATTAAAAAACATACAGGCACTACAATAATATTGGACGACAATAGAGAAATTGGTAGCGGTATGAAGCTCCATTACACAAACATAACATTTATTTTTTCCCATATATCCCACATGACCTGGCCAAATGTCTTTTCAAATTACCGATGTTTTTGGTTCTATACTCGCACAATTCACACGTGTGCCATCGAATCTGATCCTCGGGCAAGTGCATATATTTGATGTGATCGCGCAAGTTCTTCCTATTGTGCGTTCGGTGGGCACAATGGGGACACTGGTAGAGGGTTGTGTAGCTGAACAGGTCCCTCTGCGCGTTGTGCTGGTTGCGATTACTTGATTTCGCTGCCTACGACCAATTTTATTTGTGGCTAGAATTATTCATGACAAAATGAATAGTATAAATTCGCGTGAAAACGTTTGACGGGTACTTTTCCGTGTAAAACACTACTTTTTTGACTTTGTGAGGAATTTGTCACTTTACAGGATACTTGAAACAGGACCCTAATGCAGCTAGCAGATAAACTGAACCCGGCCTGATGCAAATGACATCAAGACAGGACTACCAGACCGGACGACCAACGATCAAGCTGACATTACAGCTCAGCGTGATTTTGACGTAAAACGACGACAAAAAATGACGTCATAAAATTAATTACGTAAGTGTGGATGATGCTAAAGGTCTACAATTTTTTATGGATAATATATGTATCAATACCTTAATCGTGCCCAATACTGAGTGTTATCAGCCACAGCTAGAGCAAATTGAAAAATTCAATTTTTTCATTTTACGCCGGGGAACTAACTTTACATTTAATGTCAATGGTTGCATGCAATCACTGACGTGGAATGTAAAATTAGTTCCCTGACGTAAAATGATGACGTAAAATTAAAAAAATCGACTTTTTTAAATTCGCTTTAGCTGTGGCTGATAGCACTGAGTATTGAAAACGATTAAGGTCTCGATACATATATTATCCATAAAAAATTGTAGAAGTGTAGCATCATCCACAGTCATGTAATTAATTTTACAACGTCATTTTACGTCGAAATCACGCTGAGCTGTAACCGCGGCTTTAGGGCGACAAATGATTACTACCGCCCCCCCCACTAGGTAAACCTCTGTACCCGAACTAAATATTTACTGTTCACATTGATGAGGGTCTCAGATGGGGGGCTGGGGTGGGGATGCCCCCCAAATCGGCCAGCTATCTACCTATGGCCCCCCACACGCTAGTTCACATCGACACTAAATGTCAACTGGTTCCGATCCCGATTCAAAGCTTGCTGACTAGCCGACGAACGACGTTCAAACGCAAGCTTTGAATTGGGATCGGAACCAGTTGACATTTGGTGTCGATGTCAACTAGCGTGTGTGGGCCCTATCCAGGAGGTCGCTCAGCTATCTATCCCGAGGCAATTTTTTTGGCAACTATCCTGTTCCCCCCCGCTCCAAATCGCACAGTTATTTACCTATCTACGTGGAGCAAATTTATTTTCCCTTATTTTTTAAATACTCAAAGCCGTTAATTTTGCTCAGTTGAGCTAATTTCCACCTTAAAATAGCTATTTTCGGCAATATACAGGGGTGGGCATTTTCAGTTACCGCTGGAAAAACGCGATAGCTTAAGCTACGGTCGAGCTATCACAGTGAGATTTTAACACAATAGAGCAGACTCCATAGGACACCTATTCTGAAGTTTGCAACCCAAACGGCCACATTTTGGGTGAGTTGTGGAACACACAGTTTTTAGTGTATTTTTGTGACTTGACCCCCCTTATCTTGGGTCTGGGGGACTATTCAGGGAAAAAAGGAATTTGGTTGTAGCCCCGACCCCAATATACTCAAAGGGCAACAAAATCGGCCAATGTACGACAGAATAGGACGACACCAAATACCGGTGACCCCCCCCCCCCTCAAACGCCACCCTCGATTGATCCTATGGGAGACACCTAGCTCACAAAATTACACTAAAAACTGTGTGTTCCACAACTCACCCAAAATGTAGCCGTTTGGGTTGCAAACTTCAGAATAGGTGTCCTATGGAGTCTACTCTATTGTGTCAAAATTTCACTGTGATAGCTCAACCGTAGCTTACGCTATCGCGTTTTTCCAGCGGTAACTGAAAATGCCCACCCCTGTACATGGTTATATACGTATTTTTTTCTTATATACCTTAAAAGTTCCCCATTCCGAAATAATAAGAAAGTTTTTGAATTTGTTTTTTCAGTGTTAGTACTATTCATAAAATTTAGCTATTTTAAACAATTTTGGATACTTAACGTATTTCAGCGACTTTCCCCTTTCTGCCTTCTATACCTCAAAAGCCTCAATATTTTGCCCCCGCGAGCCCCCATCCCACATGAGTAATTTGCTATCTAACCGGCACCCGCAAGGGTCAAAATCGTGGGGACCCCCATACAGTTATCTGCCTGTTTGGAGAGGTGCATACGAACCGTATTTTTCTATCAATCAGAAAATAAATGACCATATGCCCATATCTAATAATTGACGAAACTTAACTTTTGGCACTTTTTTACCCACCAAGAAAATCGTTGATAGAAAATTTAGTTAGACAAGCACACGCGCAACGATCAGCTACCGGTTACAGCTCAATGATAATATCGTATCGAATATCGGATATCGACTATTTTTTAATATCGAATATCGATATCGAAAATTTTAAAAAAATATCGAATATCGAATTAGAAAATTTTGAAAAAATATCGAATATCGATATCGAATTTCGATATATCGAACCTGTATTGTGTCCCTAAATAAAGTTGTTATTTTCATTTTGAGATATCTATGATTGATCTGATGTGCTTATAGTATTGTATTTGATGAGTAAAAGTACAATATTTATAATGTCATTTTTGTTGGAGTGCTAAATTTGAAGCCAGAAAATGCTGATATGCTATTTTTTGCAATATTCCATTATGCTATTAGGTTATAAGTATGAACTTAATATCTACCAATTGTTATCTGTCTGGTACACTTTGATCATCATGTTTTTCTTCCATTTTCTACTTTTGAGTTATGTAAACCTTGTTAAACTCACTTGTACCATTCACATTTCAGTAAAGAGATGATTAACCATGTGTGCAACCACATGAAAATATAATATGCCACTTGAAATATGCCTTGCTATACCAAAAGCAAATTGCAATATCGAATATCGAATATCGACCATTTTTTAATATCGAATATCGAATATCGATATCGAAAACTCATAGCGTCCGAACCCTAATCCTGGAGCAAATTATTTGTCATTGGAGACCCCTGCACCTCACCAAAAAACCACACAGGCACTACAAAAACGTATTCGACGACAACGGCGACATCGGTATTAACTACATAAACATCACACTTTATCGTTTATATATCCCACATGACCTGGCCAAATGTTTTTTCAAATTACCGATGTTTTTGGTTCTATACTCGCACAATTCGCACGTGTGCCATTTGATTTGATCCTCGGGCAAGTGCATATATTTGATGTGCTCGCGCAAGTACTTCCTACTGGGCGTTGTGTGGGCACAATGGGGACATTGGTAGATGGTTGTGTAGCTGTACAGATCACCCTGTGCCTCCTGCTGATTGCAATTACTTGATTTCGTCGCCTACAACGAATTTTTGGTGGCAAGAATAGTTGACAACAAATTTGATGGTTTCAATCGGCGTAAATTTTATCGGAAAAACTTGGCGGGTACTGTTCCTTGTAAAAAAACACTTTACTTTCAACTTTGTGAGGAATTAGTTCGGCGAGCAGACAAACTGAACCCGGTCACGATGCAAATGACATGCCATCGAGACAGGTTTAGGCCCAACGATTAGGGCGGCAAATTATCATTACCCCATCCCCACTAAACCCCTATACCCAAAGTAAATATTCACTGTTCACGTTGATGACGCATAAAGAAGCCGTAAAGAGTTCGCCAAGCAAAGTAGACCAGTAAGTATTCACACGATTACAGCATTACCTCTTTACAGCGCAAAAATAAATTTTGGTTATCAACTTATAACAATGTTCCTTATAACAAACCTCCAGGTTTAGGAAAGGTGGGGTTGGGGGGGGGTTACCCCCCCCCCCAACCGCCCAGCTATCTATCTCTCCCGGACAGAGGTCTCCAGGATTTTGGCTCTCGCGGGGGCTGGATAGATAGCAAATCGCTCCTCCGGAGGGATAGACAGCTGAAAAAAATTTCTGGGGGAGGCTTGGGGGGGGGGGCTCGCGGGGGGGGGGCTCGCGGGGGCAAAATATATAGGCTTTTTCAGTGCATAGAAGGCCGAAAGGGGAAAAAAATCGCTAATAATCAGTTAAAAGTGGCCAAAAGTAGGTTTAAAATAGCTAAAAACAGGCATATAACCATGCATATAGCCGGAGAGCACGATTTTGAAGGTGAAAAACTATAAAAAGGTGCAAAAATTAGTGATTTTGAGCGAAAATTGGGGCAAAATTTCTCAAAAACCACTCCAGATAGATAGATAGCTGAGCGATTTGGGGGGGGGGGGTCTTTGGGGGGAGTAGGCAAACATTTTGCCTCGGGATAGATAGATAGCTGAGCGGCCTCCGGGATAGATATATAGCTGGCGGATTTGGGGGGGGCAGCCCCACCCCTCCAGGAGACCCCTGCTCCCGGAGGCCACTCAGCTATCTATCTATCCCGAGACAAAATTTTGGGCTACTATCCCCCAACCGCTCCCCCCAAATCGGCCAGCCATCTACCTATCTGGAGCGATTTTTGAGAAACACGACCCCAATTTTCGCTCAAAATCGGTATTTTTCATACCCTTTTATAGATTTTCACCTCGAAAATCACTAGTTCATGCGTCTAACTGCCTATTTTAAGCTATTTTTAGTAGTACCGGGTGGCCCACGTCAGGCGCACGGTTTTGATTGGCCCCTAACACATCAAATTTGAATGAAAACCGCTCGAATTTGGTATGGGGGTAAATAAATGTACCCCATTTGTTGTGTTAAGTGCACGGTTCATTATCGCTTGATTTCGTGTCAGAACGTGAAAGAGTTTCATATTTACGTTTTTGAATGTGTCCCATTGTAGATGGTCCTGTGGAGTAAGGTTGTTTTGCATACGATGTGATAAATGTGGAAATTTAGTGATATTTAAGTGTGTGCTTAACATACTAAATAGGGTACATTTATCTACTGTCATGCCAAATTTGGGCTATTTTTATGAATAATTGGTGCTTTGGTAGGCGATTGCCTGAAGGCGCCACGCTCAAACACGTATTAAACATTGCTTCACGTTCCGACATGAATTTTAGTGATGTGGAACCGTGCACTTAACACAACAAATGGGGTACAATTATCTACTCCCATACCAAATTTGACCAGTTTTCATTCAAAATTGACGTGTTGGGAGCCAATTGAAACCGTGCGCTTGACGTGGGCCACCCTATATATGTACTTATATACCCATTTTTCACATACTTCTAGCGATTTGTCTAACCTTTCTTCCTTCTATGCCTATATATCGAACCCCCGCGAACCCCCCCCCCCCCAGAAAATTTTTCAGCTATCTATCCCTCCGGAGGAGCGATTTGCTATCTATCCTACCACCGGAGGGTCGAAATCTAAAAGAACCCTGCAAACCTCATTGCATTATTTTCAATTTAACACTATAACTTCCTTCATTACAAAAAGCAAAAACGGTGCAGAGCGACTCAGCGAGCAGCGGTGGGCAAGTTTCATTTCAAAAATCTCCCACCATGTTCTAGTATAGAACAATTTATGCTGTCGGTCGTTCTACTTTTCTATCGCTGCTGCGTACCCCAACCAGGATTTTGGAGCGAGGGTGGCAGCCTAAACTTTACCACTATAGTAAGCGAGTGCCAGTACTAGACCCTGTAAAATGTCATGCGTCATGTAAAATACCCTGTAAAGTGTCATGTATCCTAATCTTTTTCTTTGGTATCCAATCCAAATGTTATGTCCAAAATTAAGATTTGGACACAACAGATACGATTTGGATACGCACCAATAAGATTTGGATACACATGACACTGCACAGGATCTTTTATATGACACATTACAAGGTATTTTACAGGGTCTGGAAATGGCCCCCGGGCTACGTCCTATCCCCACACCACAAACGAGACCAACCTTCTCCTGCGCAGGTACCGCGGGCGGCTGTTTCTGTCGTTCGACATCCACCCTCACGCGTGGTTTCGCAACGGGCACTGCCCTGGGCGCTACCCTCGCGCGCGGCGCCGGGGGCGGAGTCGCTGCCGTCGCGCCGCTAGAGTGCACGTGCAGTATGTGGTTGCGCATGTGAGCCGGTTTGGATGTTGTGTAGGCGCAGTGGGGGCACTTCTGAGGGTGGGGGTAGGGGGGGGGTTATTGATAGACATTGAATAGATTGATAGATTTTTTGATAGATTTTGATTGACAGATTTTTTTGGTTGTGAGAATGGCCCCCGGATACTAGTTGACATCGCAAATAAATGTCAAGTGACCGTAAATACTAAATAACACAAAACATTTTTTTAAGCATCAGACATAGAAACAATGAAAATTAAGTGTCACGATGTAAAATTAACCATGCTCTATCACATAGGACAGTTGAAATCACATAATTAACCAAAAATAGTTGACATTAATATTGATGTCAACTAGTGTGTGTGGGCCCATACACAATGGATGAAATGCACAACTGAGAGTGAGAAGACACAATTCACACTTCATTTGTTTGTGTGTTTTCAAAATGCAAGACGCACCCTGGCATGTCCAACACGAGCGGAAACGGGGGCCATTCCGGGGGACATCTTTGTGCGTTTCGGCGGGGAGATGGCAGGCGCGACAACGGATGTAGATGGGTCGTGCTCGGGGAACGCTTCCGGGTAGCTCGCGTCGCCCTGCGTAAATCAAAGGAGAAATAAATTTACAAGAGAGACATGCCGATAAACAAAACTTGATGAAAGGAGAGCACAGCAGGGATATCCAATTGGGGGTGGGGTGAACCACCCCCCCCCAAATCAAAATCAGGGTGGGTGTAGGGTTCAAACGGGATCCCGAATCCCGAGAATTGTTGGGATTTTGTGGTCCCGATGCCGAAACCTCAATCCCGATCCCGATCCCAAAACCTCAATCCCGATCCCGATCATGAAATCACAAAAAAAGCCAATCCCGATCACGAAATCTCAAAAAGCCAATACCGATCCCGATCCCGAAAAGTCAATCCAGTCTGAACTCCAGTGGGGTGGGGATGGTCAAAACCTAGGAGACCCCTGAAGGAAAGGACAATCACCTCATCATTGTAATTGTGCAGTTCCTCCTCGCCGGCGTGCATGTGGGCGTCGGAGTAGCCGGTGACCTCAGAACCGCCCATCTCGCTGCCGCCCATCTGGGACCCGTCCAGCCCGAACGCAGACTCGTCCCCCTCCGCCGCCGCGAAGTCGTCCATCGCCGACATGCCGTTTTCTTGCTTCAGGTGACGCATGGAAGGCACCTACAACGGAGAAAAGAGTGGTTCGCGTGAATGCAGACACGCAAACACGGGGCAAACAACTCCAGGGGGTCTCTCCTCATTAGGTAAAAACAATAGATGACTTTTTCGATATAAAAAACTACGGTGACATGATGGTCTGCACGCGCAGTAGTTTTTATGTCTTCATTGGCAGCGTTCCAAATCTGTTATCATGCCATAGAAATATTCTATGCTATTAAATCGTCTTACATTGACGTTTTAAAATCAAACAAATTTTTGTTAATCTACGAGAGTTGCGTGCATTAGAAACGATTGGCACACTGCCAACGGGAACCGCGCATGGACAGTATCATGTCAAAAGCTACCTGCGGCACGTGCAGATCAGGATCGTGCGACTTTGTACGTCCGAGCTGGTCAACCAAATGCTCATAGATGGCGTGTTTCTGCAGCAGCCAGGCGCTGTGGTTCGTCCCATACGAGCATCGATTGCATTGGAAGCGCTTCTGTGGTCACAATGGATAATATAAATGTGTCCAGGGGTCTCGAATGGGGGGTTACCCCCCCAAACCGTTCAGCTATCTATCTATCCCGGAGGCCGCTCAGCTGACGGTGCACTATTCCGCATTTTGGCCTATTCCGCATTTTGGCCTATCCCGCACACAAACCCTTCACGCACACTGCCTATCTCGCACATTACACCGGCAAGATGCGGGATAGGCCAAAATGCGGGATGGGCAGCTAAATGTGCGGGATGAGCCAAAATGCGGAATAGGCCAAAATGCGGAATAGGCCAAAATGCGGAATAGGCATGCGCCGCTCAGCTATCTATCTATCCAGGAGGCAAAATTTTGGGCTACTACCCCTAACCCCCCCCCCCGCAATCGCTCAGCTATCTACCTTATCTGGAGCGATTTTTGAGAAACTATACCCAAACTTTTTTATAGATTTTCACCTGTAAAATGCTAGTTTTTGTTCCTATTTACCTATTTTCAGCTATTTTTAGTACTACACTCCAGACAAAAAGAAAGTTCGCCAAGCAATTTTACTCTCATTTTAATTGCGATTCCTGATCATGATGTGCTAGGGGGCAGACATGGGTATCAAACAATACCCCATACATTTGTTTACCTACGTGTAAAATTTCAGCCCCCTAGCTTCTACTACCCCCGTTGCGAGTGGCCCAAACAAAAAAAACCGCGCTGAAAAGTGTGTTCGCCGGGAACAAACGTTTACTTCCTGAGAGCTTTGTTGATAGTCATAGCAGTTCAGCCATTCAAATTCAGCCTTCAAGGATAGGGAGTTTTTGAAAGAGTATGCATAGATGAAAAATTTGCTGTAGGGGATAAAGGTCTGCCCCCCTCATGTGGTGCCATTGGTGTGAATTTGCAAAACATCTAAAATCTTTTTAAAAATTGTAGTTATTCATCACAGTTCAAACATGCATAATTGCTTCTGAGCTAGTCCGTAGCCCCCTCATAAGCTTTGCCACTTCAGGGAGCATGTGACAGTCACCAGGGACTGGTGTGACTGGAACATATAGTTTTACTGTAATGAAAAAGTACGTTTTTTTCTCTCTCCAGATTTTAGATGTTTTGCAAATTCACACCAACGGCACCACATGAGGTGGCAGACCTTTATCCCCTACAGCAACTTTTTCATCTATGCATACTCTATCAAAAACTCCCTATCCTTGAAGGCTGAATCTGAATGGCTGAACTGCTATGACTATCAACAAAGCTCCCAGGAAGTAAACGTTTGTTCCAGGCGAACAAACTTTTCAGCGCGTTTTTTCTGTTTGGGCAACTCGCAACGAGAGTATGAAGAAGCTAGGGGGCTGAAATTCTACACGTAGGTAGACAAATGTATGGGATATTCTTTGATACCCATGTCAGTCCCCCTAGCACATCATGATCAGGAATCGCAATTAAAATGTGAGTAAAGTGCTTGGCGAACTTTCTTTTTGTCTGGAGAGTATATGCTCTTATATACCCATTTTGAACTATTCTACACCTACGTTTTGCGAATTTTTCCCCTTTTCTTCCTTCTACACCCATGAAATCGAACCACCCCCCCAAAAAAAAATTTTTTTTTCCAGCTATCTCTCTATGCGGAAGGCCGCTCAGCTATCTATCCAACCACTCGGAGTGTCAAAATTCAAGATACCCCTGAATGTGTCTCAACCAATGTAAATGGGAGAAACCAAATGGCAGCCACCTTTTTCCCCGGGGGTGCGTTCTCTTTGTCGTTGGGAGGTTTGTCGGCGTCGGCGCCCGCGTCCGGCCCCGAAGTCGCCCCCAGCACCTCCGCCATGGACGAAATCGCGCCAGCTTCCTGCACGGAAAATACGCAGTTAAGGGAAAGTCACGTAAAAAAATTCAGCACCTAATGAGGGGGGGGGGGTGAGAGAAAGAACCGTAGCACCTGTGCTGGACGCACACGATAGAGTTGGGTACCCGACCCGATTTTTGGGTCCGAAACCCTACCCTACTACAAGAACCCGAACCGGATACCCGACACCGATAGCGGAACCCGCACTCAATACCCAAATAAATGGATGAAAGATTTTTAGCGTATTGCGAAAAAACACGAAAATTTTCATAGTTCAATCATTCAAGCAGTTCAGAAGTGTTGCGAGTACAACTTTCAGTTGCGTTGTGCAGTTACCTATAATTTGCCACCTCCCTTTTCTCTGGAGAAATATGAATCTGTTGAAAAACTGCTGCATTACAACATTTGTATTGACACTTAATTATATTTTATGTGAAAAGGAAAAGTCAAAATTTTTAGGCTGCTGGAAAATGGTGCCAGGCAGGGAGGGCGGATATCAGCCCTCCTAATAAATTTGGGGGCTGGGAATTACCACACTACACCAGGACGTATTTATCTTTTGTCGTTTTGCTTCGATACCAGACAATTTAACCCGAAAACACGATCCCAATACAAGACCCGATACGCGCAAAATTTTCGAACAAATACCCGACCGGAAATTTCTCAGACCCGATACCCGAACCCCAAAATTCCCAACCCTAACGCCACCGCAAATTCCAACCGACCTGGTGCACCTGAGCGGTGTGCTTCAGCAGCTCGGCGGCACTGTCGAACGCCTGGCCATCGTCGCAGCTGGGACAGTGGAATTGTATTTGGATAGCCTCGTAGGGCACGTGCTTGAAGGCGAGGTGCAGGTCGAGTTGCTCGCGGCTGGCGAACTGCTCCAGGCAGTGGTTCTGCTCGCACGCGATGCCCATCGTGCAGTCGGGGTGGGTTTGTATTGGTGGATCTGTTGATAATGGTAGGGCGGCCTGTAACATATTGGTTGGAATTTTGGGTTCTGCTGCCGTTTTTTCTCGAATGGCGCCACACACGCTGGATGTCAACTAAATTTTTGTCAACTAAATTTTTGTGAATTAAGGTATTTCAACTGCCCTTTATGATAGAGCATAGTTAATTTTGACCATGACACTTAATTTTCATTGTTTCTGTTAACCATTGTAAAAATTTTTTTGTGTTATTTTAGTTGACATTGAGTTAACACGAATTTGCGATATCAACTAACGTGTGGGCCCAATTTTATCAGATGGGATGATTTTACAGAGTATTTACATCCGTAGAGGACAGTTTATCAATAGTTCGCCAGAAGGCAACTTGATTCCGACTATCAGGGATTTATTTAACAAAGCTCAATCAAAGATTCAATATATTCAACTTCATTTATTGAACAAACGAAATCAAACGAAAAATGACAGAAAGGCCCAACACACTAGTTTTAGTTGTTGTTTTTTTGAAAACTCATAAATCACCTTTCAGCGAGTTTTAATTTACTAGAATGAGGTGCTGTCAACTGCTGATGATGAGTTAAAATTAACTCATTCCGGTAAACTCGAATGAGTTCAAAGTTGACGTCACAAATTTTCGAAAGTTCGGTTGTAAACTAGTGTGTGTAGGCACAAACTTCATCCAGGGTACAATACAGTAAATACATAAAAATGCATCGAACCAAAAAGTGTACAAAACTGCGTGCCATTCGCTATCAACAAACCCTTATAAAACGACAAAATTGCAGTAGCATCTAGCGATGAATAACCAAAACAAACACAATCGTAAATAACGTGAAATCGTTGAACCCCCTAGAATTAGAAATAGGCCAGAATTTTTATTTTTTGGGCACGGTGGCATGAAACGCTGGTTCCACGAAAACTTTGGAAACAAATTGTGCCCATTGGCCCCACACAAGCTAGTTGACATCAACGCCAAATGTCAACTGGTGCCGATCCCGATTCAGAGCTGACAAATGACGTTCAAACGCAAGCTTTGAACTGGGAACGGAACCAGTTGACATTTGGTGTCGATGTCAACTAGCGTACGTGGGGCCATTATCCCGCCTATTTAAAATCCGTTTTCCATCAATCACGTGATAATTATTGATATTTTTTATGTGCAAACAAACAGACACATCAATGAATAAAGGAACAACTGCGAACAGATTTCTTCAGTGACAAGTAAATAGGTATATCGGATTTGATCGAAAATTAGGATAAAACGAACAGATTCACAAACGAAACACGCACATATCAGAATGGCAAATTTCGAGAAAATGATTTCACACAGAACATCACACGTCGATTTTAAACCAAAGTTCTGCTTGCAAATTGACAGTTTTTAGAAAAACGAACAATATTTTACACAAAAAGCCAAATAATCTGCACATTGGAAATAAACCTGTCTTCCACTGCGGTTACAAAATTAAAGAAATGTTGATAAAACAACAACGGAGAGATTGCAAAATATTTTACAACCGTGATGACGTCATTTGAAAACGAAATGAGACAAAAAGTCTAGAGAGTGAAAAGGTGCTGATCGTCGAGCGTGTGCTTATGATTTCAATTTCCATAGACCCCCCAGGGACCCGAGGAAAACACTTATTTAAGCAATTGGGTTTTTTTTGACAGCAGCGATTTTTACGCATGGAAATTTGCGCGGCAATGTGCTATTTAATATTTATTTATAATGTCGTTCTCATTACACCAAAATGACCAATCTCAAGGCTTCTTAGGATATGTTTATATTTATGCACAGTCTGTGCGTAAGGAGTGTAAATATATCAACACACCCATCGAAAGTGAGTGAACTCGGTTCAAATCTCATCTACCAGAAACCGACAAAAAAATTTGTGTCTGCACAATGATAAGTCCAGCAATGTGGAGCAGGGGCACAAACGGCCGCATAAAAATTAAGGCCACAGCAAAGTAGTCGCACTCAAACTCAATCCCCACACTATTGATGCTTATTTTTATAGTGCCTCCTAAGCTCGAAAACCCTCTTCGACCTGTATTCGCACTGGGGGCACCTCCCACATCCTGTAAAGAGCCCTGTAAAATGTCAAATGTCATGCAAACTGTCTTAAGTCATGTAAAATTCCATGCAAAATGGCAATTCGGTTGCAGGGCATTTTCCATGACTTTAGACACTTTGCATGACATTTGACATTTTACAGGACTCTTTACAGGGTCTGGGAATGGCACCAGGTCGCAATGGTGCCACGTGATCATGTCCGGGTGCGTGTGCTTCCAGAACACGTGCTGGGCCAGGGTGCCCTTGCTCTTGGTTTGATACGGGCAGCACACGCACCTGTATAGACCGTTTCCGTCAGCGCTCATCTGCAACTGCAACAGGCCCCTGGTTGACACCGGCGCGGTTGAGATGCGAGGCTGAGGGGGTGCGCTAGGGTCACCGTGGTGGCTGGCTATTGGCACCACAAACACTAGTTGACATGGAATTGGTGTCAACGCTATTTTGGGTAAGTTTGTGATTTCAATTTTCCTATGTGAAAGAGCATAGTTGATTTTATATATGTAAACTCAACTTTCATTGTGTCTGTATTCTGTTAAGGGTGATGCATCAAATTTTTTTTGTGTTATTTAGTTGATATTCAGTTGACACGAATTTTCTATGTAAATTAGTGTGCGTGGGCGCAATTAAACACTGCTTACAAAATGATCATTATACACCTAGGAATAAATATTGCCACTCAAATGGAAACATCCGGGCTCGGGTTTAGCTTGCCACATTCATAAATGATGACAAGGTAATAATAGTCTTGTATTGGAAGTCACAATTATGGCACACAGTGCCTTTAATATGGAGATGTGTGTGCATCAAGTAGTTGTGTATTTTAAACACGTTTGGTGTGTCCGTTTTAAATACACTTCCATGCATAACAGTCCGGAATCAGGTAGCATGCATTGTTCTGGTGATGTTCCAATGCAGAGAAGCATGGCTGCCGAATAGATACCTAGTCATTTGTTTGATGCAGAGGATTGTTCATCAAACGCATGCAAAAAATTAGTTTTCTATCTTAAGCGGCGTTTACACTGACACGTGTGACGACAAAAACTTTTTGGGCTTTCAACTTTCTTTATGTCACGAAAATTGAATAATTGTTGTGTCAGACACCTAGATCTCAATCACTCTTTCTGCCTAGGACAAACATAAATTTTTTTATATGACGTTATCATACACAATAAAACGAAACAAAATTTTTGTCGTCACAGGTTGTCGGTTCGAGTTGTTCCCGGGAGCCTCGTTAACGAGGCTCCCGGGAACAACTCGAACCGACAACTTGTGACGACAAATTTTCTTGTTTGTTTTATTGTGTATGATCACGTCATATATAAAAATTTATGTTTGTCCTAGGCAAAAAGAGTGATCGAGATCTAGGTATCTGACACAACAAATATTCAATTTTCGTCACATAACGAAAGTTGAAAGCCCAAAAAATTTTTGTCGTCACACGTGCCAGTGTAAACGCAGCTTTACTCATTAGCCATTAAAATAGAACTAACACAATTCGCACACACCTCATTTTGTTCATATTTCATAAAAAGTCCAGACAATGCAACTAAAGCTATTCTGCGCTTAATGTTGGATAGAGTGATTGATCCGCAATATAAAATGCCAGAAAACATCATCCTAATTTAGTCACAGGTATGTTTTCCAAGAAAACTGTTCAAAATTGATTACCACTACCTAGTAGCCTCGCTACCAAATAGAGGGATGGGGCACTATAGTGGTTCACATTATCAGTAGCTTTATCATTAAAACAGATATTGTCCAAAATGTGGAGCTTACCAAGAATGATGTAAGAGGGAGAAATAGGTTTTTGCACTATAAATAAACTGTACCTACAAGGCACTGGACTACAACATAAAGACTGACATACAGACCATGTACACACCCGATCACTCACATCCAACCATGAGCGAAAAAAAATTCGCCACCCCCGATCTGGGACTTTTCAGCTGGGTTTGTTCCATGAAAAATAAAGTTAAAACATTTGTCTAAAAAGTATATGGGAACCCCCTCTGGAAACTCCGCAGCGGGCCGTGTAAACGGCCCGCTTTTTATAAATTTTTGACATGATCACTCAAGTCCAACAGCGAGTCATCATTGACTGAAATCCTGTCTTTCAAGGTCATATTTTCAGAATTATTTTTTTTTGTGAATCATTCCCACCATCTAAGCTTCTTAATGAACATTCTCAAGTTAAGAACAGCTTTAGTTACATTTTCCGGACATTAAATGAACCATGAGCATAATGAGGTGTGTGCAAATCATGCGTTCTAGAATGGCTCCTGGGTAAGATTGAAAAATACTTTTTATCAGTGATGTTGTGAACACTCCTGCGCATCAAACAAATGACTATTTACTTTCCATTCATGCCTACCTACAATGGGCTATTATGCACGGTAGCGTAATTAACACGGCACAATTAAATGCTGTAGCGCTTCACCCACCTATTTGGGATCAGAGTTTGCAGGATTGATAGCGGGAGGCCACACGCGTAAAAATCAGCACCAGAAAGCAAAAGGCACATGAACCAGGCACATGCACATTTTCAGGAAACATAGTTACTGATATTTGTACCGAGTTAGCTACCGCCCGGACCCTAATTCTAATTCCAATTTTTTTGGAAGATTTATGTTTGACAAAATATAAGAGAACGGCACCCCCAACCACATATCCCTGATCTAAATATTCACACAATCACTCAAACTTCACATCGCGCACGTGCCTGGAGCTCATGTGCCTAACTAGATCATTCTTAATCTTGCACCTAAAAGAGCAAAATTCACAGTGGAACCACTGGATCAAATCGGGATGGGTGTGCTTTAAGTAGTGATGCCGTTTCAGTGTTCCAGATTGCTTCGCTTTGTATGGGCAATATTTGCAGCAAAACCAGTCTTGGCATCCAGCCAATGGATCGTCTTCTACTGGCACCTGGCAGAGAATTTTTTTAGCAATGGTTGAGATTTAGGAGATATTTAATACTTTTTCAGGGAATGTATAAATTAATGATCAAAACTTTGCTAGTGTTTGTCTGAAATTTATATGGGTGATAAATTACAAACCTTTGTGTAAGGTAGATTGGTTAAATTAAATTATCCACGTGGATTGGCTTCCCATAAGGGATCCATGCAAGATCAGAAGAATATACTATCAACGTAAATAGCTGGCCATATATACTTGGGCTTAAATATCACAAAAGTTAAATAGCATGTTAATCCAGCAGCACCTCCATGGGGGCTGCCACCCTGACAGACAAACTATTTACTTTCTTACTGGGATAATTCCAACTAAGTATCTGATTATTACCAAGATAAAATTTTTAAACTGAACTTAATTTACTCCAAAGCATCCCATTTCCAGAAGAAAACAGTTGACTGTAGTATATCTGTACTATAGTGAATTTTGAAGATTTCAACATAGCAATACTTATCAATCAATCTGAATCCCTCAGAAATAGGGATAGAAAAAACTATTTTTAGCTGCTTGATTTAATTTTTTATAGAAAATTAGTGGGTGTAGTCAAAAATAAATACATATGAAACACAGTATTGTTGGCTACTGTGGGCTTTTTGGTTGTGGAGACATGCAATAGCATTGTAAGTGATAAGGTCTGCCAAAAATGGAAATAAATTTTCCTGTTGGCTCATTTGTCACATGACCTTTCATCAAATGCTTGTGACTACAACAAGGTGCAGCACAATGGCTGTAAATATATCGTATACATCACAGTTCTGACTTACCGCTAAAAATCAATAAAAATAAAATGCCACCCTTACTTAGGAAAGTTATTTCTATCGACAACTTAAGGAATGGAAGCAACACGCGATTCTAATCAATCACACCTTTCCACTGGCAACGTAAACATCAAAAAATTAGCAAGCAAGAATGTTTTATGTTATCTTCACAGTTTCTCCTTGTGCTTAGAAACGATGTGTTTCTGCAGGTTATCTTTAGTTTTCGACTTAAACATGCAAAAGTCACAATTGTGCCAATTTATCATATCAGGATGGGTGTGCTTCAGATAGTGGTGCCTTTTGATTATGTGCCTGTACCTCGATTTGTAAGGACAAAACCCACACTCGAACCATAGGGAAGGCTTCTCTGGAGGCCCAGTTGGCACCTGGTGGGAAAGTGGAAAATAAAAAGTAGAGGCATAGTTGTGATTGATGGAACAAGGATGTCTTAAAGGTGAAAAAATGATGCTGGATAATTTGGCCATTGTATGTTTTTCAAAGTGTTTTCAATGTGCTACAAACAGTTATAAAAATCCATGATTCCAATCCAGACTGTTCCGCATGTTTATATTTACACTCAACAAAAGAGATTGACTTACAGCAGACTAAAAGATGGGCACCATGAACAATGGGGGCTTAAAAAGTGTGGAAAAATGGTCAGAAAAGGCCTTAGACCTGCTAAGAGAAAAACAGCTTCATTGAAGACAAATAATATTCAAAAGCTCTAGGAAATTTGACGATAATGACGATTTTTCGCGCAGTACACGCCCGATGATCAGCCACTTTCACCCAATCTTAGTTATAAATATATAATCTAATAAACTCCTCATTCAATGCCATGAACTTTTCTCGAGTGAATTTTCAAATTATACTTTTGCTTGGTTCTATACGGACAGTAGAGGCAGTGCGCCCAGCGGATGAAATCGGGGTGCGCGTGCACGTGGTCCATGTGCCGGCTGAGCGCGTGTCGGTGTTTGCTTTTGAACGCGCAGAAGTTGCAGCGGTAAAAGCCCTCCCGTAGGGCTTGCTGCGCGGTTTTAGGGCGGTCTTTTATCGTTGTGTCAATTACTGCTGGAAAAACGACGTTTTACGTAACACTATTTCACGTTTGTTTCATACATATTTAACGATATATCTGCGTGATCAGCCACTTTCACACAGCACACATTTTAGTTGGGAACAGCGCGTGCCCCTGTGCTTGCTTTTGAAAGGGCATGAGTGTCAACAGGGCCAGTCCTGCAAGTTGAAAAGTGACTTGACAAGTGACAAGTGACAGGTTACTTGACTGTTGACTTTTAACTTGACTTTGCTCTTGATTTTTAACTTGACTCTTGACTTTGTCACTCACTTGACAAGTGACAAACACAAGCATCAAGTTAAAAGTCAAGAGCAAAGTCAAGACTCAAGTCAAGATCAAGAGTCCAGAGAAAAGCACTTGTCAACTTGCGGGACTGGCCCCAGAACCAACTCTGCAGCGAGCCTTACTGCGGGTGCCAGGACTACATTCACATTCTTTCAGCGCAGAGGTTTTACGGATTTGAAGGGTTCATATTGATGGTAAAACCGCTCAATATTTTTCCCGCAATAATAGGTAGATAGCCGAGCGGTTTTCTTGGCGGGGGCAGTTAGAATGTAGAAGAAAAATAGGGGAAAATATAGAATATCTCATGCACGCGCCAAACGATCAGCTTAAAATACCCTCAATGGCAGAGAAAACTCTTCACAAATTGTACAGAACATTTGTGACAGTCACAGATAATCGAAATCTTGATTGACACATTCAGAAAAAAGGGAAGCACTTCTGATTTCTACTATCAAAAATAAATTGAATACACACACATCTCAGTCCCCACTTTCCGACTTATTTATCAATCCATGCACTTTCCTCAAATGAATAGTCAAATTGTGTTTTTGCTTCGTTCTATACGGGCAATGCGGACAATGTGTCCAGCTGATGAAATCCGGATGCGCGTGCACGTGGTCCAGGTGCCGCCTTAGCGCCTGTCTGTGCTTGGATTTGAATGGGCAGAAGTTGCAGCGGTACCAACTTTGCAGAGTGCCTTCTAATATGGGATCGACGACGATCGCCTGCGATGTCGTCGTTTGAGGGGGAGATACACACGGTAGTTGACAATGAAACCAAATGTCAACTGGTTCTGATCCCAATTTGAAGGTTGCTTTGGCGAGTAACACGTTATGCCGGCCTTGTACACTGCACATACCGCAATGCTTTGTTCTACACCAGGGCTTCATTTAAGACAGGATTCAACAGTTTTGCATTTTAACGCCGTTCGTCGGCTCATTAGTAAGCTTTCAATTGGGACCGGAACCATGTGAAATTAGGTGTCGTTGTCAATTAGTCCGTACGGCCGATAATGACAGGGTCAAAACGAATTATAGATAACGGTATCGTAAATCGAGCCGAGTAATTCTCGACATCGAAAAGTTTTTAAAATTTTGTTTCAGAATTCGATATTGAAATATCGACAATTTTACATATCGATTATCGATACCGAAAAGTATCGAACAGATATCGTTTGAATCCTGCATACCAGCCTGCAGAATATTTAGGACATGTGGGAACCAAGTTGCGTGCAAATTGTGCAATTGTGCATAATAAACCTACTTAAAAAAGGTTCTGGCAACTGGTTTTTGGCGAAAAGAGTTTGAAACATTTGAAAAAATGGAGAGAAAAAACTCGATAAAAAGTGATTGGGTAATAGCGCATGCACACGCAGTAGCAGTTGGAATAGACGACAAAAAAGCTTATGCACGCGCCCGACGATCAGCATTGGCAATTTAATTACCTAGATTTTTTACCCATCACAAAAATTAATATCACTTGAATTCAAGGATGGCTGGAAATTTTGCCGGTCTTATTAACACAGTCGTGTCTTTAAAAAACCCAAGCATCAAAAACTTTTGTTTAAAAAATGGCTGCCGAAATTTCCAGTGGTTCACCAGGTATATTACATTTTTTTGCACTCAAGTTCGTTTACATTTTGTTTGTATGTTATTTCACATACAAATTGACAGTGGAGTTTTCATGGCGTGGTGTTTGATTTTGTAGCATGTTTGTAGACAAAGTTTATAGTTCTACATGCTGGCATGAATTTAAAAAAAAATAAAATAAAAATAATTATTCCATATGTTATTTTAGTGTATGAAATCCATTTTGTTCTCAGTTATGAAGACTTGGTCAGCACTCTCAATGTATTCACTCTTATCAGTAAATATATTTATATTGACTCATAACCCTTATTTGAGAGGTTGTGAAAAAGTTTTTTTCACTGAAAAACGGGGTCATAAAAACGGTTATTCCATCCCTATTTGAGGCAATTGGCCCTACACACACTAGTTTTCACCGTGACACGTGTGAAAACTGAAATGGCGACATGGTGACATTCAGCCTACTCTTATCGTATGCTATATGTGTTTTATTTTTCAAATTTTCAAACTTTAACTTTCATTTATTTAAATTCAAATTTAATTAAAATTAAATCATTCAACCGAATTCATTTATTTGCATTTGAAAAAATTTCAGTTTTCACACGGAGTCACGGTGAAAACTAGTGTGTGTAGGCACAATATGACCTTTTGTGTATTTTTTCGGTGTGTTTCTGCAAATTTGACTTAATTTTCGACTTAAAATCGCAGAAATCGCAGTAATACCACTGAATCACATCGGGATGGGTGTGCTTCAAATAAAAGTGTCGTTTCAAGTTGCTTTTTTCAACTGTCCTGTAGCGGCACACAACACATTCGTAGTGATCATCTGATCCTTTTGAGGGATCAGTGAATGACAGTCGTCCCGGCGCCTGAGTGAAAAATCAGTTGTGCGCAAAGTGCACAGATCAGCGAAAATTCTGTCCGGGATGAAAAACGACAGCAAAATTTCGATAAACTCAGCTAGTATTTAAATACTTAAGCACAGATAGTATAAAAAATGTATTCAGCACACGCCCAACAATCAGCTGCTGCTATACAAAACTCCAGCGGCAATACAAATGCTTGCTGCACGACTGATTGACGATATGTAGGGTTCAAACGGGACCAGTTTTTCGGAGCGGAACAGAAATTCTATTATCGGGACTAAGGTTCAAACAGGCATAGTTTTTGGGCACTACTGGCGTTTTTTATTTATCTGGACTGAGTCTGGAACCGGGACCGGAATTGGTTACCGGAAATCGAGTACCGGGACCTCCTCAATCCCCTGAAATATGCCTCCCCATCTACCGGTCCCGTGGTCACGTATGAACCCTAGCCATATGTCTATCAAAATCGAACTTTCTTTTCGTCTTATAATCGCACAGATCGCAGCACAGCCACCGCACATCGGGCGAATGTTTGTAATACACATGTTGCTGGAGGGCGTGCAGGGAATCGTTGAGGCTGCCGCAGTGCGGGCATTTATACTGGTTAACAGCGTCCACGCCCCGCCCACATGGCGTCGCTGTGCGCGGGCGGCCCACTGCTGGCTTTGGCGATAAGACTTTGCTTTTAAATGGTGTCAAAATTCTTGATTGATACTAGGGATGGAAAATCTGTTGTTGTTTTTATAAAAAACGTGTTTTTAAAATACGTTTTTTTTTGTTGTAAAAAGTGTTAAAAACACAGTCCATCCCTCGTTGATACAAGATCCACACGCCCGACGATCAGAAATCTAAGCACTTAGCAAGTGAATACGGTCGGGTGAATCCACTCTAACATACTGTCTACTCTGTCTTAACATACTGTCACTCAGACTTAACACACTGTCCACTCTGACTTAACATACTGTCTACTCTAACGCACCGCATTTTTCTTGGCGCACCTTTTCCTATGCGCGAGTAAATTATCGCGCCTTTTGCAGCCGAAATCGCAAATGTCGCAGACGAACATGGGCGCCTTATCGGCGCACACGTGCACCGTGTCCAAGTGCCGGTGCAGGCTGGCCGCGTGCGCCGTTGCGAAGTTGCAGAATTGACACTCGTAGTCGGGTTTCTGGGGCGCGGCGGAAATGGCTCTCGGGGTGATTAAGGTTTGCGTTGATATTTTGCTATTTGCGTGGATTAACAGGGAGGTTTTATTGCTGCATGTGCAGAGGCGGCAATGCAAGACCATAGATTGATTAGAAGCTTTTGCGGCTTTTGGGATTTCAGCTCTTCGGTGTACCGTAATTAAGCGCGCAGAGGTGGAATAACATGAACACAAAAACGACGCCCCAAAAATTGTCCAAGAAGAATCTCGATCCAAAAGAGAATTTTAAATAGTATCAAAACGCAATTAAATATATATTTCGCCGCAATTTGGAGCTATACAGTTCGCATCCGCGATTCACTCGATGGCACTTAAACAAAGAGACAAAAATAATTATGACGGGGATTGGATTCAGAACCCGATATAAATGTCGTTAGAAATTAAAAATATGAGTGTGCGTTGAAGCATAGTGCCCGCAACCGCACGGCTATGGCGCCACACTGGATCTCGACTATTCCGGTGTCAACTCGATTTTAGTTCAATTTAGGTCGCAGGACAATTTTCAAATGCACATGCGGCCAAGTAGAAGAGGGATTTTTATTTCCATGTGCATTAAACACTTGACTTTGACTGCTTTTAAAAAAATTGTTGATGGGCTGCGAAACCAGGTTCAAATGCACATGGCTATATTGATTCCTCTTCGACTTTGCCGCACGTGGACTTGAAAATTGTCCTGCTACCTAAATTGAACTAAAATCGAGTTGACACTGAAACAGTTGACATCCAATGTTCGCGGCACCATTGCGACACGAAGGAAATTCAATGCAGAAACGGTGTGCGGTGCGCGCATCTCGCAACATTATTGTACACACAGAAAAAGTGCGCGCTCACCCAGCTCGACCTACCCACCACTGGCACACACCTGACGATCAGCACCAACACTTAACGCCTAAACGTCCACGTCCACGGGCACGGGTTCACGTTTGCTAGGTATTATTACGCCGTGCTTATTCTTCTTATGCCGCGTCAGCTTGTCTTGTCGCTTTGACTTGAACTTGTCGCAAATGTCGCAGTAGAACCAAGTGGCGTGCTCGTCCCGCACATGTTTAGTGGCCACGTGCCTCAAGAGGCTTTTCTTGTGGAACGTGCTGAACATGCAGTATGAACACTCGTATTGGTATAGGGCGGCGGCGATTGCTTCCTGCTCATTGGATGGTTGATAGGTGGCAATTTGCATGTTTCAGCACGCGCACTGGGGCTGTGGACATCTAAAATTTACTTGCACAACGAACATCTGCGAGCACGCCCCAGCGATCAGTTTTGTAGGCTGGCGTCGACATGAAACACCACCACGCTACGACTATTTACGGTGAATAACGTTAGCATCAATAATACATACTCGCGCAGCAACCCATTGGAAACATCGCAGCCGCACAACGCCCCCATCCATGAACCTTTCACCACATTCATCCAGCGACAGCCGCATACACATACACATTGATGTAAGTAAACACATTTTGACGCGCCGGCTCTGACAGCCTTCAAACGACACGCTGCCGATGCCATTCCGCATTTCTACGCGTCACTCGCGTGAGACCGCGCACAGCGATTCGAGTGTTACTCGACCCTGGTCACGTGGACACAAGTTGAAGACTCTTCAGCGACGACAAAAGTGTGCGACAATATGAACCGCGGTAATTATTGCATGTAGTTATGCACGCCGTAGTGCAGGAGTTAATACTTGACTGTCAATTACACAGACTATACGCTAAGGTTGAATAAACAGTTTCTAAATGCGCCCTGTTAAAAACATTCCCTGAGAGCGAAAAACGTTGCAAAAATACTTTGGGGAAAGAACTTGCGCAACCCTTGCACCTTTAAGTCAATCCTTTTAAAAGTGTGCGTACCAGCAGAGAAAGATTTCTGGTTGCCCATTGATAATGAATGTGAAATCATAGTCTTTCATAGTCATAATTTTGAATTCTAAAATTCCCAACCCTAGGTGAGGTGATAAGGATATTTTGAATTATAGTATCCTATTCAAACTGAAGCTTTTAAGGTTTAAATGGGAGAGGAGGGGTGCTACAGATACTATTTACAGATACAGATTATGGTGGGCCACACACTAGATGGCACATTGCAAAAATGAAGGCTGTTGTCAACTGTGTGTGTCAACTAAAAGTGCACACATGCATTCAATTGACAAAATGGCAGTCTAGTACAAATGTTATGTCAAATGTGTGTTCACTGGGGGGGGGGGTTCAGGGGATCGTAGACCACATTTTGCTTATGGTATAGATAAATAGCTGAGTGGCCTCCAGGATAGGTAAATAAAGAGAGAGATACTTGTCTGATATACATATACATGTTGACTCATAACAATATTTGGGAACTTGTAGTTGTTTAAAATAGTTGTTTAAAACGTTTTACAATAAAATAACGTTTTTAATTAAAAACAGGTCAATAAAAACGTTTTTGCATCTCTGGTTGAGGGATAGGGACCGAAACGGCAGCACAAAGCAACACAAAGGAAACTTCAATTTAATCTGTACATTTGCAGAAACATTGCGCGGTGTGAAGAATTCAAATTTCGCAGCATGATCTTAGAAATGGTAAAAAAAGTGAGAGGTCACTCACTTCTACCTACCCACCGACGGCACACACCTGACGATCAGCACCAATACGAAACACTTAAGCGTTCACGGGCACTTTACGGTCTATTATTAGACCGTGCTTATTCTTCTTATGTCGCGTCAGCTTGTCTTGTCGCTTGGATTTGAAATTTTCACAAATGTCACAGTAGAACCAAGTGGCGTGCTCATCCCGCACGTGTTTGGTGGCCACGTGCCTCAACAGGCTTGTCTTGTGAAACGTGCTGAACATGCAGTATGAACACTCGTATTGAGTCATAGCTGCAGCCACTGCATCCTGCTCATTGGATAGTTGATTATTGTCAGTTTACATTTTGGGCACACGCACTGCGGCTGGGGACAATTTTGAGATTGGGGGTACAAGGCACCCTAGTTATGTAAACCCGCTAGTCATGTAGACCCGCCATGCATGTACTTCAAACCGCTAGTCATGTAGAACCGCCATGCGTGTACTTCAAATCGCTAGTATTGCAGACCCGCTAGTCATGTATGGGGGGCGTACATGACTAATGGGTGGGTTATTAGGGGCGGGTGTACATGACCAGCAGGTGGCAAACACAAAGGGCACACAACAGTACAAAGACCACATAACAAAAGGACTCCCTTTGTGTTTGCCCCTCCCTCATCAATGTTTGCACAATGTAACCTCCACACACATGGTATATTTGGTCAAGCCCTCTGATCATTTATGCCTGCCACTAATACCCTGCCCGCTAGTCATGTACATACATAGCTGGTCAAGATGACTAGCAGGTAGAAATACATGACTAGAGAGTAGAAATACATGACTAGCTGGTCTGCATGACTAGCGGGTTTACATTACTACAGACACAGGGCCATTTGGGGAAATAGAAATAGGGTGGTGTGAATGCACTTTTTTACATTGCACCAGAGCAACAATTTTCACCATGGCCTAGATTAGCGAGTGACCGGTTGTTCAGCGATGGACCCTGTGCCGGTATTCATCAAGACCTGGCATTAATCTAGCACCTCCTCTGAAACTCATCTAGACCCAGCACTCATCTATACCATCACCAACACACACACATGACAGATGCTTGGCTGGCACAGAGTGGCAAACATCAAGGCCATGTATCGCCAAGTGATTTGGGTGGAGGTGCAATAATGTAATTGCACCTTGTGCACTGCACAACAATTATGTGATTGCTGCACTATCAGTATAGTAATCATACAATTGCTGCACAACACATAACTCACAATTAAGTAATTCCCCCATCACTTGGGGGCCCCACATCACTTGGCCTCACCACTGTTTGGGAAATTTAGTTCACAGCAAAGGTGGAAAAAACAAAGATCTTTACCGCCGCGCTGCAGTCTTGTTAATCCACTTGTCTAAACCCGCTGGCTGAAATCCCCACACTAATCACGGAAAGACACCCGCCCGCTACTGATATTTTTAGTGCAGTGCACATGCGCGCCATCTGCGGCTGGGGGGTTGGCATAGATGACTGCCGGGTGGATAGGTAGCGGGTAAAACTAGATGAGTGTCGGGCCTTGATGAGGAGTGGGTTTCAATGAGGAGCGAGCCCCACCCGTAGCGATGCACCATCAGATGGAAGGTTACTGAAACAGTTGAGCTGTGAACTTCGACATGCACAACAAAAACAAATGGAAGAAGTATTTTAAATGTAAATATGTGTGTATTTAAATGATAAATACAAGTTGTAAAAGCCTAAAAAAATAACTGATCGCCGGGCGCGTGCTTGTTCAGCCAGCTGAACCATACATATGAAAAAAAATCAGTTAGTCGAATTCGCGAGGCGATTAGAGGAAACGACGACAGTAGCTAGCTGACTGCATTTAGCACTTTGTAAATATTTAAACTTACGCGCACGTTACTTTGAATTTTTTCTGTGATATTAAATCAATAAAAAAGCATATTTTCTGTTGCGCGCCATCATCCAAAATGACTGTACGCGCCGGCCGAAAACACACACACATGCTTAAACACTTGCTGCACCACCAAGAGCACACAGCGCAAACTTATCAAAATGGCGCAACCTCCATGCGCATCGCGCTCCCCCATGACCAACCTTATCCAGATGGGTCAGTTTGTGCCTTTCCATGTCGCGCTTGCTCCTCGTCTTGTGGACGCACATGTCGCACGAGAACCACTTCATCTTGCCGGGCAAGGGCGCCGATGCGGGCGCGGCGACGCCGCGCGACGTGGACGCGGCGCTGCCGTGCACGTGCTGCAGGTGGTTGCGCAGGTGCACCGGCTTGTTGGTGGTGAATGGGCAGTGCGGACATTTCTGCGGGGAGTGGATGAGAAGTGAGCGCGGAATGCGGAAGTGTTTGTGCGTCAATGAAGTCGACCAAAACCCGGTGCGCATGTAGACACGGTGCGCACGTAGACCCCGTGATTGGGGGGCCAGGGACACAACCCCAATTTTTGTGCGGGGCTGTTTGTTTACACCAGGTTTACATGTGCACCGGCGCAGGGCTAATGAAGCCTACCTTCACGGGTGTAGACGCTTGGGCACCGGGTGACATTTTTGGGCGTTTCGTTTCGGGCTCCACGCTGGCGCTCACCGCTTCTCCATGTTCTACGTTATCATAATTCTCGGCCATCACAGTAGATTCTTCCTGCGCGTATGTTAACCCGAGTGTATATCGAAATTGGATGCCGACAGAACAATTACCGTAGGGTGTAATCACTTGTACTGGAACAACGTATGAATATTGAATACCAGTACCGAAAAATATTGACATTACAGTCCATACAACAAATTAGGTTTGTACAAAAATTTCGAAAAAAATAAATGAATCAGCTTTCAAAGCAATCGAGGTCACCGGAACGATGGGTCTGTCAACCGATGTTACAGATATTCTAAATGACGATCCATCGCAATATCGAACTTTGACACGTGGTCTTGATGTTGATTAGGGTGACAATTCTTTTTCCGTTTCCGTTTTCCGGCTGCTAAACTATTTTTCCGTTTCCGTTTTTCCGGCTCATTTTCCGTTTTCCGGCTAAATTTTCAGTTTTTCCGCCTTTTTCCGTTTTCCAGCTAGGTAAATTGCCTGTTTTGCCAATTTTTTGCACTTTCCAGCTCAATTTTCTGTTTTCGTTTTCAGCCACACTGGTAAACGAGCATGCAGGTTATCAATTATGTGAATTTTTCTGTTTCCAGCAAAATTTCAGTGATTTTTATCATTGCTGAATAACTTTCTGCAATTTTTTCCCGTTTCCAGCAAAATTTCAGCCAATCTTTTCCGTTTCTGGCAGAATTTCAGCAAATTTTTCCGTTTCCGTTTCCGTTTTCCGGCCTTTCATTTTTCCGCTTTCCAGCAGGTGCAAAAAATTCCGTTTCCGTTTTCCGTAAAAAGTTTTTGTTGACACCCTAGCGTTGACACTCGCACACAACAAACCCCAGTGCCGTAAGTCTGCAGTTCCTCGTCGCCAGTATGCATGATCGCGTCCGAGTAGCCAGTCACCTCGGAACCGCCCATCTCGCTGCCGCCCATCTGGGACCCGTCCAGGCCGTACGCAGACTCGTCCCCCTCCGCCGCCGCGAAGTCGTCCATCGCCGACATGCCGTTTTCTTGCTTCAGGTGACGCAAGGAACGAATCTGGAACATCGCAAGAGCATCTATTGTTTGAGCGATCCTAGTTTCAGTGGCGAGAACCCGGTGCACATGTAGACCCGGTGATCGGGGGCCAGGGACGTATCTAGGATTTTTGAGCGGGGGGCTGTTTGTTGATTAAGCCCAATTAACGGGGGTGGCCAAGCCGCCCCTCCTCAAGTTTTACTCACATGGCGTCATAGACGAAATGGCGTCATAGCACTGGCGCCATTGTGATTGGCGCCAAAAATCGCTGATATGTAAATATGTAAATATACATACACATAAAGCGACGGGCACGCCATTCGGTGTATTTTGTAGAGAATTGACAGTACGAGGACCGATTTACTTATAAAATATTAGTGTGATGGAAAATGTGGGAAATTTGGCCTCATGTGCACAGGGTTTACATGCGCAGCGGCACAGACCCGTTTCAGTCAGGTGCGAATGCAGAGCCTACAAAATGTCACTGACACTGACCTGCGGCACATTGAGTCCGGGGTCGTGTTCGTGGGCGTGTCCGAGCTGGTCGACCAGGTGCTCGTAGATGACGTGCTTCTGCAGCAGCCACGCGCTGTGGTTCGTCCCGTACGCGCACCGGTTGCACTGGAAACGCTTCTGCGAGAAAACCCAATATCATAAATATATCAATACTTTGAACAGGCAGGGCGACCAACTTTTTTGCCCGGCGGTGCGTTTTCCTTGTCTTGCGGTGGCTGCATGTCTCCATTTTGCGTCGGTGTCGCCGATGCCTTTGCCGCATCCAGCGCCTCACAAAGCGACGGCACGGGGGGTGCCACTTCCTAAACGGGGAAACAGCACAACTCGTTTGGTAAAGTTTTCCAGCGGAAACACGGATTGTCGCCAAACAGTAAATTGGATCGCGAAACGCACGTTCGCACTTTATAATTTATCAAGAGGCTAGGAAAAAAAATATGGGGCAACGGTCATCCACGAACTACTAGTCATGTGAACCACTAGTCATGTAGACCGGTAAATAATGTATTTTAGGGCATTTAGCTTGGGACATGGGACTATCTTGACTAGGGTTGGAAAAAAAACGTTTTTTTTTAACTCGATGTTTTTTTTTATAAAAAAAACGTTGTTTTTTTTTAAAAAAAACGTTTTTTTTAAAAAAAAAACGTTTTTTTTTAAAAGCTCCCAGATATGACCTAGTGTCAACATATATAGGTATATCAGACACTGGCAATACTCTGTGATGTTAAATATGACCATATAATGGCTGTGGAGCCATGGGATAGCATTATAAGTGGTGATTTGTGTCAAAAATATCCATTTTTCGTTGACATATCATTCGTATATCGCCTTATAGTCGAATGTTCGTGACTTCAGGTAAAGTTTGGCACGGAATGGTGATCAAACAAGGTTATAAAAGGAGGTTGTTACTTTGGGAGTGAAGTTACACACTGTGGAGGTACATGGAAGCACATTACCTCAATATTATATATTACAGCAACATATGTCGGCTTATTCACCCATGGTAGCACATAGAAATGGATGTTTTGATACTAAAAATGCAACAAAACCAATGAAAACAACCACCAATGTCAATTTGTGTGTGAAATTGCGCGCTTGCGCGCAAAAATTTTGCAAAATACCTAGTGCTTAGTACTAAAAATTTCGGCCGATGTTTTTTTAAAAAAAAAACATTTCGGACGTCATGTTTTTTTTTTAAAAAAAACGTTTTTTTTTTTTTTAAAACGTTTAAAAAAAAACATCGGCCAACCCTAATCTTGACACGGGGGATCAGCACGGGGGTTTACATGATTAGTAGGACACATAGCACTGACCACAGTGCGTGTGCACACACCGTTGCTTTTGTCACCATTTTGATGACACCACTCAAAGAAAATCATCAGTATCATCAAAATAGTGACAAAAATAGTGGTGACTGCACACGCACTGCGGTCCATGCTATGTATTCTACTAAATATATGCCATGCTGATCCCCTGAGCTGTGCTATTCCTCCATAAAATACATGACTGGCGGGTCTACATGACTACAGGCGCAGGGTAGACAAGGGTGATGTATTTTTTATCACCTCACCTATTATACCCGTGGGATGAACTTAAGTACCACCAGCAAAACCACACACCACAATCGCGCCACACACGCTGGATGTCAACTGAATTTGTGTCAACTAATTTTTAGTGAATTATGTAATTTCAACTATCCTATCTGATAGAGCATAGTTAATTTTACATCATGGCACTTAATTTCCATGGTTTCTGTTAAGTGTGGTGCTTGTGAAATTGTTTTTGTTATTTAGTTGACATTGAATTGACACGAACTTGCGATGCCAACTAGCGTGTGATCACAATGCGCACAAAGCAATGTCCAGAGTAGCGCACCTGATGCATTTGTTTCCTGTGTTTGAGCAGCTCAGCGGCGCTGCTGAAAGGCTGGCCGTCGCTGCACGTGGCGCACAGGAACACGATGTCCTGGTAAGGCAGGTGCTTGAAGGCCACGTGCAGGTCGAGTTGCTCGGGGCTGGCGAACTGCTCCACGCAGTGGCTCTGCTCGCACGCGATGCCCATCGTGTGGTTTTTGTGGCGGCTTGAGATTGGGTTTTGATGTTCTGTGTTTTGGGATGTTTGAAGGGAATTTCTTAGTTGGTAGAAAAGAGCTGGGAAATATTGGTTGTGAATGATTGTACGCAGCTCTAGTTGAGTGCACGGCTTCCCCACACCGTAGTAGATATGTATACCAATACCATGAACTATACAAAACTATCGCAGCTTCATTCGGACAAATTTATCGGGAGAAAAGATCGTGGATAAGAAACGATGATTAAAACAAAGTAAACACCTAAATGTCGAAAAACTAAAAATGGAATCAAAATAGACGGGTGACATGAAATGGCGGCTCCAGATGTGGCAAATAGTGTTGGATTAAATATATTACCATCGAATTACAGTGCCTATCTAAAAACAAAAACGTGAACAAGCTAAAAAAACAGCAAGTAATCACTGTATATCCTCGTTTTCACCGTATATCCTCGAATAAGACCCCAGAGGAGTTCTTTTTTCGTCAGAAGTTTTAAGGTGGAGTTATTCAAGCGGGAGGAATTATTCAAAGGGGTAGTTGCTTTTTCCTCAGAATTACATTCTGTATATGCTGTGGCTGCCATTTGCTAACATTTTTCTTTTCAGACACAGCATTTGATGAATCAGGTCAGGCATATCTTCATCTGGTCTGTCTGACTTCACGACGTTTTGTGGTGTGTTTTTGCAACATTTTTTCACCCATTACAGAGGGGGTTATAATAGGGGGAGTTATTTCATCCTCAACTGGCCAACACGGGAGATGTTTGAGGAAGGAGTTATTCAAGGGGGTCTTATTCGAGGATATACGGTTTTTAGGATCAAACATGACCCTACGGCATCGAACTCTGCTGACAAACAGACACTGACGAATGTAAAGTAAACGAAACACAGACACAGACACAAGCACAAGTGTAGTAAATACATAGTCCGATATTGGAAATAAATATCAGTAAATATAAGAGTTGGCAAGCCATTTTAAGCGATTTTTTAAAGCGTTTTTTATATTACTAAATGGATCTTGACTCCATCGATTTTTTTAAAATACCGGTTTTAAAAAATCTCGCAAATATTTTTTGCAGCTTAAAAAAATCCCTTTTCCAACCATACAGACAAATCACACGGCATCATAATGTTCAATAGCGGCAAACTCTTCCCCCTCAGCTCCAGCTCCGGCGTCAACATCAGCACCAGCATCAACAGGCGGCAACTGGGCCACCAGGGGGCAGTCCCAGACCCTGTAAAATGCCCTGTCAAATGTCAAATGTCACGCAAAGTGTCAAAAGTCATGTAAAATGCGCTGCAAAATGGCAACGTACGTTTGCCATTTTTCAGGGCATTTTACATGACTTTTGACACTTTGCATGACACTTGACATTTAACATGACATTCTACAGGGTCTGGGATTGGCACCAGCTCGTCGGCTGCGTGCTCGGCCTTGATGTTGTGCAAGTCCCTGACGGCCTTCTGCGTGTCGTACTGCAGTCGGCGGGCGGCCGACGTGTGCCTGGCGTGTCTCAATGGGTAATGTGGGGTGTAAATATGGGGAGTTTTGATGCGTTTATATATGGGATATTTGGCGAACGTTAACATCGAAATATTGAGGGACCATTGGAATCTGAATCATGTATGTACTTGCATCACCATCTGATTTTAACGTTTTTTTACTGTGATTACACCACCATTTTACCAACATTTTGGATGGCTGTCAGCTATCGTGCACTTTTTCACAGAAAAAAGATTTGTAATATAAATACCAACTACTTTATTAGTATACTCGGCGGACATTATACCCTGCCCTCGCACTGATTTATGTCTCGTGTTGGAAGCGTGCCAATGATTATTAAATCATGTGATTTCCATAAAAAGGTGAAAAATTCATCGATGTGAATATGTTAATGAATAAGATTATAACAACAATCAATTTTGCCATCTTTTTATGAAACTCGCACGCGTTAACCATTGTTGGCACACTTCCAGCGGGAACCACACGTGCAAGGTGTAAAGTAACCGGAGTATATACCTTTATTAAAGTACACATCTATTTAGTCCCAACAACAGCAGCAGCACAATTTCCGTTTCAAAATGACCCCTTCCCCAAATTTCTACCTTTTTATCTGTTCCGATCGGAATGCCTCCTCGGTGAACTTGTGTCGATTGGCTTCATTCGTGCAGATGTGCGGCAGCCGCGGGTTGTCCGGGTCACTGGTGAAACGTCCGTTCCTGTGAGGCAACAGAAGGCAACTTTGGGCGGGGGCACTTCGTGTGAAATTGGCAAAAATTGACGAAAAAATAAAGTGAAACGCAAACATCACAATCATCAAACACTCAGAAACGCGATGCATGTAAATATGTTATAAAAAAATACTCAAATTGTATGTGGCCACGCACACAAGTACACCATCGAAATTTGGGAACTCTTTTGATCGCGGTCAACAGTAGTTGGCAGACTCCTCATTGGCGCTGGGCACACTAGTATACCGCCCAAATTTGGGAGCTCAAATTTCAAGTTTTCAAATCAGTTTTGAAAACATTTGAGTTGAGGAGTCTTTCAACTACCGTTGATGGCGATAAAAATGATAAATTTCGGTGAACTCATGTGTTCAAAACAGACTTATCATTTTCTCAAGTTTCAGTGGCGTACTACGGTGCGTGATTTTAAAAATGCCAACGCAAAAACGAAATCGCTTACGCACTGACACTTCGATCATATTTAGATGATAAGAGAGACTAAAATACTCGCACACTCAATCAACCATAAAACCTCAACACACAAACACACCATCCAAAAAACCAAACCAACAAAACGCAAATCACAGGCTTATACCCCGTCCGGCAGCTATTACAAGACGCGCATCTATAGTAACTCTTCCAGGGGTCCGTGTGGCTGTACGTGAACCTGTACACGTGGCCCGGGTGCAACCGGCTGCGAAAGAACACCAGCGGGTGCCGGCTGCCCATCATGGGCGTGTCGGGCAGCACCGAGTCGATGGGGCCGTAGTCGCGCTGCTCGCTGCCGCACCGGCGGATGTACTGGCGCTTGGGCGCGCACGTGATCGCCTTTGCAGCGCGCGTTGAGTTGTGGGTGGTTGGCTTTGTGTCAATGCATCTTGGCGCGCTAGTTGACAGGGATGGAAGAGTCCCGTATAAGAACTTGGCAGCCGGCCAAAATTTCGAAATCCGCTATAATTTTGAATAAAATAGGCTAACGCTGGCTCTATAACCATCTATATTAACAGAAATACCGATTATGAAAGTGTAAATTTCAAAAGTTTAGCAAATTTTAGCGATTTTGAGCTAACTTTGAGCTTTCACTCTCATTCGTATCATACGCAACTTGTAACTGGGCTGAGGGCCAAGTTCTCATACCTGACGGTGACCAGATCCACAGTGATGCCAAATGTCAACTGGTTCCCGTCCCGATTCGAAGCTCGTATAATTATACGTAGTGTTACTCGTCGGCAAGCTTTGAATTGGGATGGGAATCGGTTGACATCTCGTGTCGTTGTCAACTAGTGCGTGTAGGGCCAAAACAACAGAAAAACATAGCGCACTCCCAGATTCTGTAAAATGACCTATGTCCTGTAAAATTACAGGACGTTTGACACTTGACATGCATTTGACATTTGCAGGGTCTGGGAGTGGCACCAAATACGCACAAAAACCACCAGTTGGAAGCACCCAGAAAGCACCTAAGTAAATATATAAATACTGGAAGCCGTAGAAATGGAAAGCCCTGCGACGGAAAAAGTTTGCGCGATTTCCGACAGAATACGCGGCAATAAATAATTTACATCATCATCACGCAAAACACACGGAAGATCTGACAACAGAGAACATAAAAACGGGAGTGATCCACAAAGGGCCGATACTAAATCAAAACTATTTAACTTGGCAAGCGTCCAAAGCACACTTACGACACGCTGACGCTGGGCCGGTAATTTCCCTGAATTTTGACGCAATTAAAGCAGCGATAATTGTCGCTTATCGGGCCCCTAATATTCAGGTGCAGCTTATAAATGAAGTCTTCGTAAATGCGACTTTTGTAGTAAATGGTTCGATTGTCTTTATAGGAGCTGTATTCCACGACGCCGAAATCCGGAGCTTCATTTGAGGCCATCTGCGATAATCTGGCCATCTGCGATTTTGACGATCACGTGTTAGTGCGAAATTTTGCGAGTTAGCAATAGGGGGCCCACCAATGAAGTAGAAACTTGTCAGGTTTCGATTAGCCATTTTTTTAAATATTTGTTGTCAAATGGTCAAATGTAGTTTTGCGCGCAAATAAATAAAAAAACAGTGAAAGGACAGGACTATGCTGTAAAAAACCCAATGTTAAAAATCGCTATTGAAATCAATGTTTTATAAAGCGCTTTTTAAAATCAGGGAAAAGGGGGGTTCACAGATGGTGCAAAAGTATTCAGCTGAACATGCCTACAGAAGCCTGTAAACGCATCTGGAGCACATCTTCACAAATAATTACTTCAAAAGACCATTCGCACAATTCCATGATAAAATTCAATACGCCAATGATTTTTCCATTTCGCGTAGAAGAACAGCCTTACTTTGCATGTTAAAAATAGTTGAAAACCGAGCGAAAACCCTAAAGTATTTATTTGAGCAATGGCTTCGAAAATAAGTGCTCTACTACCAGGGGTCCCGAATGGAGGGGGTTGGGAGGGGTACCCCCCAAATCTCCTAGCTATATATCTACCACGGAGGCAAAACTTTCGGCTATCTATCCTTACGGAGGATAGCTTTAGTATCTATCAAACCCCAGGGAGTGTCATAATTCAAGATACACTATCTACTACCTTCAACAAAACCACCAAAAAGCGCCGAAAAACACACGCGACCGACACCAAAAAAAATATAGATTTCTCACAAAATAACCCAGATCATCCAACCACATCACCACAATCACACAGTAAACAATTCGCGAAAACTCACGTCACATGAATGCAGGGCTTATGCTTTGGATTAATAGTGGGACAATTGGCGCATCGATAGGCTGATCGCGCGCCGCGCCGCCAACCGAAGTTGAACTTATAAATGAAGGTGTCGAAGGCGCGACTGCGGTAGAACACCACCGGGTGCTTGCCTTTGTAGGACAGGCCGACCCCGTCTATGGGGCCGAAGTCATTCGAGGGGGACGGGTCGGGCTCCTGAGAGTGCACTTATCTGTTGCACTTTGTCAAGTGTCAAGTGTAAAGTGCCAAGTGTCAATCGGGACTTTGAAACATGGGTGGGATGGTGTCAAATGAATTTTTTTTTACATATTTTTTTTTAAGTATATGTTTACAAGTGCACCCCCTTGAAAGTGTTCTGCGAAAATGAAGCTGCACCTGAACTTGACACTTGACTCTTGAAACACGCCCTAACACTTCAAAAAAATCCGTGTCAGATCGCAGCGCCAAGCGTCCCATCAATGAAATATATAACTAGCGGCACCATAAATACAAGCTGAGCAGTTTGGTGATCAGGCACGAAAACTATTTGAATGGCACATAAAATTCACACGTCACTCACAATAGAATGTTCTGTGCGGGTATCAAGTGGACCCAGCAAATAACAGCACAACCACAGCGGCACCAAACGTTTCTCAAATGGGCCCACACAAACTAGTTGACATCCAAATTCGTGTCAACTAAATTTAGTTTAATTATGTGATTTCACCTGTCATAATCATATGTTATAGAGCATATTTAATTTTATATTGTGACACTTAATTTTCATTCTTCCTGTTAAGTGCGATGCTTTAAAATTTTTTAGTTGACATTCACTTGACATTTATTTGCGATGTCAACTAGGTGTGTGTGGGCCCCTTGCTACAACTTGAAAACAATTCACTCACTGCACATAAACAGCCGGGCAGTGGTTTCTATTGATACTGCGGCAATTGAAGCACCGAAAGAAATTGCCTCGATAAAAATTCAGCTTATAAACGAAATTTGTGTACGCGCGACTCTTGTAAAACAGTATTCGGTGTTTGCCAAATTTCGTCAGACCAGGTTCGATCAAATCTGTGCGCCCAAAATCTTGAGTCTGAAAATGGACGATAAATTGGAAAATACTCGGTCTGAAGCGGAATTATTAGGGCGGTGCCATTTCTGAGCTAATAATTGGAAGGACAGAAAACCAAAATTATCATGTTTGCATTATCGCTTGCTAATCATCGAGTGAAATGCCGCTTTCTTTGCGTCCGACGTGTAAAATTTATCCGGGATTTGTGATAACTTGGGTTATTTACGCAAAATACATATCCAGTTCAAATGATGTATATGTATCAAGTGCAGGGGTTTAGTAGGGGGGTTGGGTAAAGGGTTACCCCCCCTCCCAAAATCCACCAGCTATCTATCCCGGAGGCCCAGCTATCTATCTATCCCGGAGGCAAAATTTTGGGCTACTATCCCCTACCCCCCCATAAAATTTTGCCCCAATTTTCGCTCAAAATCGCTACCCTTCGTACCTTTTTATAGTTTTTCACCTTCAAAATTCTAATTCATGTTCCGCATTGCCTATTTTCGGCTATTTTTTGTACTATATGTACTTATATACCTATTTTAAGCTGTTTTTCTCCTACTTTTAGCGATTTTTTTTCCATTTTCTTCCTTCTATACCTCGGGATCGGAAAAGCCTATATATTGACCCCCCCCCCCCCACCAGAAAAAACAAACAAACATTTTTTCAGCTATCTATCCCTCCGGAGTACCGATTTACTATCTATATGAACCCCTGCGGGGCAGGGCCGTATCCGAGGGGGGGCTGCAGCCCCCCCCCCCTCCCGGGGCGAGACCAGAAAGTGACCGGAAAATGCGACTTTTTCAACGTCAGCGTCAAAAATTTTGCGCGCAAGCGCGCATTCTTCACCAGACATAAGGTATTATTATCATATTTGCTCCATGTGGCCGCAAATCGCTAGAAATACACTTAATGTTGAACTTTTCGTTGTTTTGTATGTATATTTACATACATATACAGCGTTCCATGGCGCTGGCGCCAACGCCGATGGCGCCATGGCGTGGCGCCTACTAATGGCGCCAGCGCCATGGCGCCATTCAGCCACTATGTAGCTAAAATTTTCGGGGGGGGGGCTGAGCCCCCCCCCCCTCGCCGGCCTCCGTAAACAAGCAGCATCCCCGCTCAAAAATCCTGGATACGTCCCTGCTGCGGGGGTCCAAATCTACAAAACCCCTGATCCAGGGGTCTCCTAGGGGGGGGGGGGCTGGGGGGGGGCTGCCCCCCCCCCAAATCAGCCAGCTATCTATCTATCCCGGAGGCCGCTCAGCTATCTATCTATCCCGAGGCAAATTTTTTGGCTACTACCCCCAAAGACCCCCCCCCCCCAAATCGCTCAGCTATCTATCTATCTGGAGTGGTTTTTGAGAAATTTTGTCCCAATTTTCGCTCAAAATAACCAATTTTCGCACCTTTTTATAGTTTTTCACCTTCAAAATCGTGCTTTCCGGCTATATACATGGTTATATACCTATTTTTAGCCATTTTATACCTACTTTTGGCTACTTTTAACTGATTCTTAGCGATTTTTTCCCCTTTCGAAGCCTATATATTGTGCCCCCGCCAGCCCCCCCCAAGCCCCCCCCCCCCAGAAAATGTTTTCAGCTATCTATCCCTCCGGAGGAGCGATTTGCTATCTATCCAGCCCCCGCGAGGGCCAAAATCCTGGAGACCCCTGCCCTGATCAAGTGGAGTGAGAAAAACTATTCAGTTATCGAACATTGTTCAACCTCCAGCCGTTATCCCAGAAAGTGCACTGCCATGATAATGCTAAAGGAACAGACCCAGTTATTTACAATTGTAAATATGAAAGGAAGCAGGGCCCATCGATGAAATCAACCAGTCATTATTTGGTGATATAAATAAAATAATCGGGCAGGTGCATTAAAAACGGCCTAGCATTAATGAGACGGCCCCCATCCCCACGAGGCCAGACCAGTTTACATCCTAGCCAGTTTACATTCTGTCCAAAAGCCTTACTTTACATCCCGTACTGCTGCAGTTTACATTCTAAAGTGCATTAGTTTACATTCTGTGAAAAAATCTGACATCCTCTACTTTCTGCACACTTTACATTCCATCACAGTGCTATACTTCACATCCCACTGTCGACTGCAGATATTGTAACTTAATATGCTATGCTTTACATGGTGTACTGTGACCTCCACATCTGTTATGCAATTAGTGCATAGTGGGTGAACTTTCCATGTGTAAGTGTGAATGACATGTAGGTGACACTTGAAATGTGCTTTATTTATTCATTTGTGCTACAGATTGTATTTACATAAATATTTGTAATGGAAAAGCACTTTAAGACAACAGTTTTCTTCAAACACTACAGCGTTTTTGTAGCATTAAAGCTACTGTTCTCTTAAAGCGCTTTTGTCTTAATTGGATGCCCCCATTGTATTGTGTGTCACAGGTGTGTTGGCAAACCCTCTGGAAAACGTATTTTGATTTTAAGTGTTTTTTTCAAATCACTTTAAAATGCCCATAAAATGCAAAACACAATTTAAAACATCAAATTCAAATGGAGTATCAGAAGAAAAAAATGTGCTGGTGAGTCTGAGTAAAATTTTGGAAGGCCATAGAACACAACAATATTCAAAATTCAAAACTCATTACTGTACTCTATGGACACTCTATTATTTACCTCTGTTACATGACCCCTGAATTGTTTTGTAAATGCCAACACAAAAGTGGTGTTTGTATAATATGTCAAATGATTTGATGCACAGCTGTTTGCTGTTGCTATCTTGTGGGATGTGTGCACAATAGGGGATTAGTGTTGCCTGCTGTGATCACTTTTTTGATGGAATGTAAAGTGAAGCTTTTCAGTGGAATGAGAAGTGTGCAAAAAGTACAGGATGTGACATTTTATTGTAGGATGTAAACTGGAGCGGTGAACACAGTACTGTGGAATGTAAACTGTGCAAATACAAAGAATGTAAAGTGACTAGGATGTGAAGTGATGCACCCTCATCCCCACAGACGCAGTTGCAATCAAATATACGTATGCACTGCCTCGCTATCTAGCGCGCACTGACATGTCATGTAAATATCAGCACGTGTGTGCGTACAGTATTACATGTCAAATGGAGCATTACGCTGCATATGATACGGTGATAGGGCACTGATACGACTCGTTATCATGGTAAATACATTTGACACGCAACATATTAGAAAGCGCCAACATTTTCATAACATTTGCATCAGAGTGAAGTGTCAAATACAGATAAATAGAACGACACACTATACGGGACGCCATATATTCAGTTCCGCTATATTTACACAATTTACATGTCAAAATACATGCATATGCGCTTGTAAAACTTACACCACAGTAACAGTAAGTCCGGCGGGTTTCAAGTTGTCGGGTGGCATGTAGATAGTAAATCGCGCTTTCAGGTGATAAACATGGAAAAAACGGGGGGGGGGCTTGCGTAAATGTCGGGTTCTTTCTCAGAAATGCAACACAGCCGAGTAGAAAACAACGATTGAAATTCGTAGCAAAGTAGCTGAATTGGGGAAAATGAATTCACTGCAAGGTGTCACTTCACTTTTTCAACTAATTTTAATGAAAACATGAGTTTTTTTAAAAAATCTCGCCCAACTGTGAAGAACACTAGATGGGTTCGAATGCTGATATTCGATGCAAATAGCTGGCGCACGAAGGGTGAAAGCCACCCCCAACCCCCCACTTGGAGACCCCCAACTAGTCCATGACTCCGCTCGCGGTTGCGGCAATTGCAACAGCGGTAATGCAGCACGTCGCCGCGCTTCCAATGGCAGCTCAGCTTATACACGAGATGGGGGTAGATTTGACTCTGATATAGCAGAACCGGGTATTTTCTATCGGCCGAATCGGCGCATATGTGCGGCGCTATCGGCCCGAAATCGCCATCCTGTGTGAATGCGATCGCGGTGGCGGGATGACCGCGGATTGGGCCCACATAGGACCCCCACACGCTAGTTGACATCGACACCAAATGTCAACTGGTTGCGATCCCGATTCAAAGATTGCTGACAAGCCGACAAATGACGTTCAAACGCAATTTTTGAATTGGGATCGACACCAGTTGACATTTGGTGTCGATGTCAACTAGCGTGTGTGGGGCCATACACAATAGTCGACATCGACATCAAATGTCAACTGGTGCCGATCCCGATTGAAGGCCTGCTGACGAGCCAACGAACGACGTTCAAACGCAAGCCTTGAATGGGGAACGGAACCAGTTGACATTTGGTGTCGATTTCAACCAGCGTGTGTGGGGCCATTGGGCCCACACACTAGTTGATATCGCAAATTCGTGTCAACTGTATGTCAACTAGGGTATCAAACTTCCGTTTTCCGTTTCCGCAGGCAATTTTTTTTTCCGTTTTCCGTCCCGTTTTCCGGCAAGTGCAAACATTTTGTTGTTTCCGTTTTCCGGCAAGTGCAAAAAATTTTCCGTTTCCGCAGGCAAAATTATTTCCGTGTTCCATTTTTTGCTTTCGGCAGGCAAATTTTTTCCGTTTCCGTTCCGTTTTCCGGCAAGTGCAAATATTTTTCCGTTTCCGTTTTCCGGCAAGTGCAAAAAAATTTCCGTTTCCGTTTTCCATAAAAAAAATTTGTTGACACCCTAATGTCAACTAATTAAAACATAAAAAAATTAAAGCATCACTGTTAACAGAAACAATGAAAATTAGTTGTCACGAAATAAAATTGATTATATCACACAGGAAAGTTGGAATCACATAATCAACCAAAATTTAGTTGAATTTTGTTGACACGAATTTTGATGTCAACTAGTGTGTGTGGGCACATTACTGTATGTAAAACCTTTCATATTCACAAAATGTGGCTCTCAGAATGACCTCACCACTGGACGAGGAGGGCCCATCAATGAAATAAAAAACAAACATATAATCCTGAAAATTAGAGTGCAGTCACGCACCACAAAAACGCAGCGTATGGAAGCGGCTTGAGGCCCATCCATAGTGCGGGGGTGAAGAGTGCCATTAACGCAACAGCTGTCTAAAATCCCAGATAATGAAATCGAGCAGAATTTTCTGCAACTAGATGTTTGACCCCCCCCCCCCCTCCCCAACAGCAATTTCTACTAATTACTGCGCGGTGAATTACCATTGCGTGTTCATGTTAGGTGTCATTCATTGCTCACATTTACCATTTGTCATGTGTGAATTCTCAAAGTATCCGCGACCATTTTACTTTTCTCATTTTCATTTAGCATTCCAGCACCATTCCAGGTCGCAGCAGCTCCAGCGAAGGGCAGCACAGTACTTTTATTTCCATCGACCCCAAAGCCCGCTGCGCATCGGGTTGTAACTGCGGGTCGATAAACCCTTTTTTAGGTTGAACAATATCCAAGCAGTACTGTAGTGGTTTTTGCAGCGACGCGAAAACTACCGACGCGCACAGCATGACATTCAATAAACTGTACAACATGCAAAATCGGATACCCGTCGTGGGCAAATGCACAGCTAAAAGGGCACACTATTTCGCACCATTTACAACGTACAACATGTACAACGTAAAATGTCAATCGACCGGTGAAATATAAAGGCAGTTTACCGCGCATTTAATATTTTGCGTGCCATTTGACAGAATTTGTCCGACATTTCACAGAACGCGGGCCGGTCCCTGCTCTTGCATTGCAATGAAATAACGCGGAAAAATGTGCAATGAAACAGTCAAAACGTAACAGTGCTCGCTAGCTAAATATATTCAGCGGACCGCAAAGTATGCGCAGAATCCTACCATAATTTAATGAATAAAACCATTTAATGAATAAAACCATTAAATGAATAAAACGAGTGTCTCCAATGGGGGGTTGGGGGGAGGGGTCACCCCCCCCCCAAAAAAAAACCCGTCCAGCTATCTATCCCGAAGGCCGCTCAGCTATCTATCTATCCCGGAGGTAAATTTTTGGGCTACTACCCCCTTCTTGTTTATGTTCTTGTTCCTATTTACACGTATTTTTCAGCCTTTACAAGCCATATTTCTAGAGTGGGATGAACATCAACGACGGAGACCTTCTGTGCATGTAAACCCGGTGTGCACGTAGACCCTAATTTTCACTCAAAATCGCCAATTTTCACACCTTTTTATACATATTCACCTTCAAAATCACTAGTTCATGTGTTTTATTGTCTATTTTCAGCTATTTTTGTAGTATATGTGCTTGTATACATTTTTAGTATTTTTCACATACTTATAGCTATTTTTCTACCTTTTTCTACATCATGAAAAAGCCAATATATTGAACCCATGCGAACCCCCAAACCCCCCAAAAAATTTGTCCAGCTACCTATCCCTCCAAAGAAGCGATTAGCTGTCTAGCCTAGGGTTGGCCGATGTTTTTTTTAAACGTTTTTTTTTAAAAAAAAAACGTTTTTTTTTTTAAAAACATGACGTCCGAAATGTTTTTTTTTTTTAAAAAACATCGGCCGAAATTTTTAGTACTAAGCACTAGGTATTTTGCAAAATTTTTGCGCGCAAGCGCGCAATTTCACACACAAATTGACATTGGTGGTTGTTTTCATTGGTTTTGTTGCATTTTTAGTATCAAAACATCCATTTCTATGTGCTACCATGGGTGAATAAGCCGACATATGTTGCTGTAATATATAATATTGAGGTAATGTGCTTCCATGTACCTCCACAGTGTGTAACTTCACTCCCAAAGTAACAACCTCCTTTTATAACCTTGTTTGATCACCATTCCGTGCCAAACTTTACCTGAAGTCACGAACATTCGACTATAAGGCGATATACAAACGATATGTTGACGAAAAATGGATATTTTTGACACAAATCACCACTTATAATGCTATCCCATGGCTCCACAGCCATTATATGGTCATATTTAACATCACAGAGTATTGCCAGTGTCTGATATACCTATATATGTTGACACTAGGTCACATGTGGGAGCTTTAAAAAAAAAACGTTTTTTTTTATTAAAAAAACATCGAGTTAAAAAAAACGTTTTTTTTCCAACCCTAGTCTAGCCAACCCCCTGAAGGGTCAAAATCTAGAATACCCCTGACATGCACAGCGGGTAAACATGCACAGAGGCATAGGCCCAACATCAACACCCCCATGTGAAAGTTCCACCCCCTCCCAGAAACCTATGTTTAATTATAGGTCAGTTTAACCAGAAAAATCAAAAACATCAGAGTGCACTTTTATAGTGATGCCTTTTAACTTATTAAAAATTTAAATTTAAAATGTCTTGACGCTTTCATCTTTTCAAAAACATTAAAAATAAGATTTAGGCGCAGGTCATACTTATGAATGCATGCTACCATGTTATAATAAGCCATGATACTTATGATGACAGAGTGCTAACGTAACATTTTGGTCACTAGCAGCAGGGGTTTCCAAGTAATGAAACTTTTTAAGAACAAGGAATAAGACATATTTGGCTGCAATTAAAAATGTTTTAAGATGCATTCAAAAACAGTAGCCGACCCTGCAACACGATAACTACAATTTTTACTTTCTCGATAATCGGAAACACAAATGGGGTACGGCAAGCAATTCGCAGCAGTAAAAAAGCAAGAAATTACCGTTCCTGGCACAATTGTACCCAAAAACAACAACAGACTATCAGTATTATCCAATAACCAGCATTGGAGAAAAATGGGACTACAAACTCACGGAAACGCAGGCCGGCACCCGATGTCCATACAAAACCATCTCAGCTATGCAAGTGAAAAACCGTTTTGAAAAACCGCAGCCACCATAAAAAGGAGCTATTTACACCTTGCCCGTAAAATGACCTCAATGACTGAAAATGTAAGTGAAACAACCAACTGTGAATAGTGTGAACATGGGGGGAAACAATGTGCGTTAAGGTAAAATTAGGTCTTCGGCGCTACTATATCACTTACATCATAGGAATAAACACGCGGGACAGAAACCTATATTTACCTATTCGTGCATTTCTGCGTTCCCTCCATCACACCAGTCTTTTGGCAATTTCACCGACAGTTTCAGCCAGCGACGTTATTATACGGCCATATTGTAGCAACGAAAAAGAATGGTAAATGGAAATATATGCCAACCGTGACAAGATTTGCAAAGTGACATGAAAAAGTCTTTCTAATTTTTCCGGGTGCTTCCAACGCGGTGAAACCTCAGGTTCTATTTCATTGATGGGCCCAAAAAATGAATCGCTACAAATAAAAATTGGCGAACCCTCCCCCCATACAAAATTGGGTGTCAGGCCCCAAATTAAAAAAAACAACTAAACATGAGCGTCATGTCGATCCTCAACCCCAATATCTAATAAGATCCTACAAAGTGGTAATTTACACGAAGCCCAAACAAACCAAAAAAACTACCCAAAACACACCGCTGATGCCGTTTTATTAGAAGAGATTGGGAGATCGCTAAAAGCAGCCGATGTAGAAGCCACGGCCGCCTGCGAGGGACACAAAGTTATACGCAAATGCCGCTGAGGTCATAAGTGAAGTACAAAAATATTACTAGGTATTTGTAAATATATTTGTGATGTAAAAGCCAGCGTCGCTGGCGCCAGCACCAAACCAAAAAAGCCTTGGCGCTGGGGTTCCGAAAAGCGCTGTGCTTTTAGCGAGTCCTGGCGCTTTTAGCATCACTACCCAAGACCAGTGATGTCTAACTTTCGTCAATCCTTGACACTGGCTACAAAAAACTTCACAATACAAGACATTTGTCGCACCTTGTATTTCCGCTTGGGCTGCTGCGTGGGGTACTTTGCGCGCCGCTTGCGGATCTGCGCCGTGCCGCTCGGAGGTAGGTGTGGGTCGGCGAAGGGGTCGTAATCGGCGTCCTGGGAAGGGGTGGAGATTGGTTGAGAGTTGGATTGATTGATAGAGGAGTGGGAGAGATATGGCGCTTTGTCACTGCAGTGGAAGATTTGGAATATATGGATGAGCCCAGATTATGGGTTGGAAATATTTGAAACTTATTTGTTTGGCCAAAAGCCCAAAACCAGACACTCGAATGCCATCAAAATGGGCCAACTAATAACTACATAAAAAATTAAAATGTGGCAAACCCCCACCATCGGCCTTGAAAATTCAAATCTCAAAGAAAAGTGAGCGCACAAACCGGATCAATGTCTCCCTGGGCCATTATCCAACTTTCCAAACTTTCTTCCATTCCCGCATTGCTGCCGCCGCCCAAAACTGAGTCCCCGATCCCAAATGACTCGTCATAGGCGCCTGTGGCTTCCGTTTTCACTTTGCGCTTTTTGTCACCTGCATGCTTGTCCACCCGCGGCACACTCAGTCCGGGGTCGTGTTCGTGGGCGTGTCCGAGCTGGTCGACCAGGTGCTCGTAGATGACGTGCTTCTGCAGCAGCCACGCGCTGTGGTTCGTCCCGTACGCGCACCGGTTGCACTGGAAACGCTTCGTCTGCGATGGGGTTGAATGTGTCATATAATGAGCTTTTTACAACCCCTACATGTATAAGAATTAAGCACCTTCTTGGCGGGAACATCATTTTCCTTGCCGTCGCCGGGCTCGCCGCCGTTTGTCAATGGCGCCGGTTCAGTCGCATCGGATGTGGTCTGCAGTTTTATCGTGAGCATGTTTCGCACTCAAACAACCGCAACCGAGTGCCAGAATACTCGGCGGACATCACACTTACTACGAAAACCTACCATAACCCATCTGAATAATGAACCAAACATTATCCAGATTTTTCATCATAATATTTAGTTTTTACTGTGGAATAATTAATTACGAAATTTATCACAGAATTTTATTCCATCAAATTATGGTAGGATTCTGTACATACTTTGCGGTCCGCCGAGTATACAACAAAAACACCTACCTTATGCACCAAACCCTTGTGCTTCAAAAACTCCACGGCCGAGTCAAAAACGGGTCCATTCTCGCACTGGGTGCACTTGAGCTTGCAGTGCACCTTCATTTCCTGGATCTCGTCGGTGGCCACGTGCTTGAGGGCGGCGTGCAGCTCGAGCTGCTCCACGGTGACGAACTGCTCCACGCAGCTGCCCTGCTCGCACGAGATGCCCATGTTGGAGTTGGTTGGTGGATTGTGATTGGTTGATTGATTTAGAGTTGGGATTTGGCTGTGAGAGGGAGGAGGTGTTGTTGGACGGGGGTCGCTTGGCAAACAAGGATAATTGATTTGTTTCCATCGCGCCGAGCCAGTGAAAACAACGCCGTTCCCAACGCGGATCGATATGTCTCGAGAGGTTTTGGAACCGTGCCAAATAAATGTTTGTGCGCTAGACATCATCTTATTGTAGCCACAGCAGTTGCAAAATTCTGCGGACCAACTTCTCTTGAAAACGCATGTTTCTACACCGTTTGCACATACATCGACCTGTATGTTCGCTTACACTTATAATGTGTCCACCGACCGAAGCCTCTGAGTTTTACGGAAATCGATGTCTGATGAGGCATTTCCCTTTATGGACGAAAAAAAAACAAAAATTTGGCAATATTTTGGAACGCTGCCAAATTATCGCCCACGCTTTTATCACCATGCCGCTAGCCTTGCGCGAGCGCCTGAATTATTTTCTACAATGCACCAAAGTGGGATATCTGGAGATTACAGCGGAGGCCCGTCACGCTTTCACATGGCACCACTTTTTCAACACGTTGCTTTGCATCAGTTTTTACGTTATAAAAATGTTCGATCCGCTCTGCGAGCTGATATTTCCGCGGAATGTCACGTGCGGCGTTTCATTGGTGAGCGGCATTTTTTCATTTGAGCATTTTTTACTTGTTCGTGCACATTGAAGCCAAGTGGCAGGTGATGTTATTTCCGAATATTTTTTTGCAAATTTCTCTCATTTTTCGCAGTATGAGCACCAGGTGCTTGCGTTCGTCGCGTTTGTGATCTACTGGAAAAATAGAAAAGCCAGTGAGTTTCTTTTAATTTAAATTGGCCTTCACATTGGTTTGACATTTAATTTATTTTACATCATAAATTTTTCAGGCGGCTGGCTGCACTACTTGTCAACTGCGTTCACATTTTTTCGCATGGCCAACGTGGTGCTATTTTTTCAAGTCGATCCTGTCTGCGGGGTAATTTATGTGTTTGCTCAATTAGGTGAGTGAAATTTTTCTGCATTTAATTAATTAGCCAATCAATTAATTTCCATTCCCCCACATCCAGTTGTCGCTGTGCTTTTTCCCGAGCCGGCGTACACTGGCCCAGAAAGGGTCACTTATTTCACGGGTCCAGAACTTAAGGTAGGCTCGATTTATTGCTAATGATTTCAGAGGTATACTCAGCGGACAGCACACCTAGTATGAATTCCTACCATAGTTTAATGAATAAAATCTTGTGATAAATTTCGTAATAATTAATTCCATAGTAAAAACGAAATGAACGAAACGAAATGATGAAAAAATTGTATAATTTTGGCTCATTATTCAGATGGGTTATGATAGGTTTTCATACTAAGTGTGATATCCGCCGCGTATAATTAAATAATTCTACAGGAAGAACTTAACAAGAAACGGACAACGTGGGTGATAGAGTTCTATGCGTCCTGGTCGCCGCAGTGTCAGCGCATCGCACCGCTTTTTTCAAAGCTCAGCCAGCAGTTTGTTCAACTATTTTTATTACATTACTCTTTTTCACTTTGTCACGATAACACACCGCTGTTTGAAGTTGTTTTTCACTGAAAAAATCTTGGTACTCATCAGGGACGTATCCAGGATTTTTTAGCGGGGGGGCTGCTTGTTTACGGAGGCTGGCGAACGGGGGGGGGCTCAGCCCCCCCCTAAAATTTTTCCTTAAATAGTGACGAAATGGTGCCATGGCGATGGCGCCATTGGCGTTGGCGCTGGCGCCAAAAATAGCTGATATGTATCTAAAAATACATACATATAGAAAGAAATGCACGAATTCGGTGTATTTTACATCGATTTGAGCTTATAGGCACCGATTTTTTGATAAATACCGTGTACGGTGATAAATGCGCGCTCGCGCGCAAATTTTTTTACATATCACGTTGGAAATTGCCACCGAAAACTGCATTTTCCTCGTATTTTTCCGGTCTCACCCGGGAAGGGGGGGGGGCTGCAGCCCCCCCCGCCCCCCCTGGATACGTCCTTGGTACTCATGGACTAGGTAAATCTGGACAGACAGATCGCTATACAATGAATTCTACCATATTTTGATGAATAAGGTCACGTGAAAAACTGCACCAAATTCATCCAAGGTATACTCCGGTTACTTCACACCTTGCACGCGTGGTTCCCGCTGGAAGTGTGCCAACAATGGGTCACGCGTGCGAGTTTCATAAAAAGATGACAAAATCGATTGTTGTTATAATGTTGTTCATTAACATATTCATTATTCACATCGATGAATTTTTTCACCTTTTTATGGAAATCGCATGATTTGATAATCATTGGCACGCTTCCAACACGAGACATAAATCAGTGCGAGGGCAGAGTATCATGTCCGCCGAGTATAGAAGCAATGTGATAAACATGATGAGAAAAAAAAATGTTTGAAATATGTTCTTTGATTCAGATGGTATATGGTAGATTTCATTGTAAGGTGTAATGTCGCTGGAGTTTAAATGCAATATTGATTAGATAGTATTTAATATTTACCATTCAAATAAATATAAATCCAATCGCAATTGCCCTTCAGGTTTTCCTTGCCCAACCTAAAATTCGGCAAGCTAGACGTGGGTCGGTGGCAAGCCGACGCGGACCACTTCCGCATAAACACTGCCGCGACCAGTAGACAACTGCCGACGATCGCTGTATTTAGAACTGGCCAGGAGGCTGTGAGAAGGCCGGTTGTCCAGCGGGGCCGCGCGCTTTCATACATCTTTAACCAGGTAGGTTTTGGGTGATGGAATGTTGTGTGTGGGGCAGGGCCGTATCCAGGGGGGGGGCGGGGGGGGCTGCAGCCCCCCCCCCTCCCGGGGCGAGACCAAAAAGTGACCGGAAAATGCGACTTTTTCAACGTCAGCGTAAAAAATTTTTTGCGCAAGCGCGCATTCTTCACCAGACAAGGTATTATCATCGGATTTGCTCCATGTGGCCACAAATCATTATAAATACACTCAATGTCGTGTTTTTTTTGCTGTTATGTATCTATATTTACATACATATACAGCATTCCATGGCGCTGACGCCAACGCCAATGGCGCCATGGCGTGGCGCCTACTAATGGCGCCAGCGCCATGGCGCCATTCCGCCACTATGTAGCTAAAATTTTAGGGGGGGGGCTGAGCCCCCCCCCCTCGCCGGCCTCCGTAAACAAGCAGCCCCCCCCGCTCAAAAATCCTGGATACGTCCCTGGTGTGGGGTGTATTTTTATTGACACAATTTGTCGACTGGAGATAGTGTGTAAAAGGATGTGCAATTTGATAAGAAAATGTATGGGAGACGAATTAAATTGGAAATTTGTAACTACACAATTGGTTCATTGACAATCTATTTTTATAAAAATTACACTTTTAAGCTCCACTATGATTTGTTTGATTTCTAAAGCCTGTCACAAAAAAATGTCAATATACACAGCTAAATTTTCGCAGGAAAACGTGACACGCGATTTGGATCTGATCAATCTTTACAACGAATGCATGAAAAACTTGTCAAAGAATGAACGCAAGCAGCTAAGGGGTGATGGTAAGCCAGAGGAAAATGCTGAAAATGTCGATGTGGTTGATAGTGATCATATCAAGTCTGAATGAACTGCTTTCTTGGCATTTGTGCATTTCGCGTTCACCCCAGACTCGATTACCATATACATATCTTCGAATAAGTCCCCAAGGGAGTGTTTTTGTCAAACTTTTTTGACTGGGATATTATTTGAGGGGAGTTTGCAAGGGGAGGGTATTTTTCGTTACAATATTCAGGAAATTGCATGATCAATTTATTGTATGAATGGGGTTAAATTTCCATAAAGCCGTAGGTCGCAACTAGGGATGGCCAAGGTTTTTTCAAAGGTTTTTTAAATAAAAAACGTTTTATTTTTTAAAAAAAACCCGACCATCGAAACCGTTTAAAAAAAACCTAGGCGAAATTTTTTAGTACTAAGCACTAGGTATTTCGCAATTTTTTGGCGCGCAAGCGCGCAATTTCACCTTTACTTTACCATTTGTGGTGGCTTTCATTGGTTTTGAGGCATTTTTAGTGTAAAAGCTTCCATTTGTTTGTGCTATATCTCATAATAAGCCACAATGTGCTAGTGTAGTATATAATGTACAGCCAATGTGCCCCTACACACTTGTGCAGTGTGAAACACCACTGCCAATGTGTTAGCCTGCTCTTATATCCTTATTGACGCACTTTTCCATACCCAACTTCATTTGAAGTCATGAATGTTCGACAAAAGGCGATATCCGTAATAAGTCGACATAAAACAGATATTTTTGACAGAAATCATCACTTGAATTGCATTTAGCATTCAAAAAAATCACCAATTGTTTGGAAAATATATATAAATATATCACCCCAAACTTGGAAAAAATATAAATATATATAAATCACTCAAGGCCTTCAGAAAATATAATTAAATCACTGAAAAAATAACTCTAAGCTCAAAAAAAATCACAAAAAATCACTTGGGTTTTTTTCTTCAATTACAAGCAAAATTGTGGGCTATTGTGGGCTTAATTTACCATTTGCAAGCACAAAAATGTACTATAACATCCTACAATCTATTTATTATTGTTTCACAAGCAGTAGTCATTTCATACAAGATTGTCAAGTGAAAATATCACGTAAATATCACAACAGAAAAATTCAACCTACAACCTCAATGACAACTTCAAAAACATTTTGCACTGCAAACATGTTGCACTGAACCTATAGCGCCTTGTTGTGGCAGTGATGTTTGACTAAATAGATGCTTAGTACTTGCAGCAGTGCCAGGTATACTGAGGAAGTTTAGTGCAAATTCACTACCATATTTCTTCGAAATACCCCCAGGGGGTTTATTTTTTCAGAGTGAGAATTTTAAGGGGGGTTAAACCAGGGGGGTTATAAATTCATAGTGTCCATTTTGAGGGGGGGGGGGGTATTTAGACAAAATGCAGTAGTTCATGCAATCATCTAGTGTTTTAAAAAGCTACTTTTTCAACAGTGGTGAGCTGTGAAAACTCAGGGCACACGGCTACATGTTCAGCAAAATTTTGGTGACATTTTGGTGACACCATGGTGACAGTTTTCCACAGTTGTCCCCCATACTTGATAACTGGCAACATTGGTGGATGTCACCAAGTGTTGCCAGCTTTCAAAAGTGGTGAAGTGAGTTTTCGATTACTGTAGATCATTTTTGATTACATCAAGCAGGTATTTTTGATTCAATGTTATGTTTTATTTCAGAAAAGTATGTTATAAGATAGAGAGATGCTTTATACACTCAAACTTGACTATACAATTCATAGCAGGATGACATAAAAAGTTACTAAACAGTTTACATCTTTGTCACACACACAATGAAGACTAAGTGATGGTTATATCACCATTTGTCATCATTTGAGTTTTCACATTAGGTAAACACAGTGGCAAACTAGTGACTTGCCAAAACAACCCCACTGAAATTCACGCAATATGTGAAAACTGAATATCTACAGCATTCTATTGTGGAAAACTGGATGGTGACATGTCACCACTTTTGGCCATTTCAGTTTTCAGAAAAAGTCATGGTGAAAACTAGTGTGTGTAGGCACAATATTTACCTGCTTCAAACACTATTTAAACTCAATAATGCTCTACATGAGCAGATGAGAGATTTTCAGGAGAAAATTCTCTTGCAAAATTCTAAATTCTCTTGCACAAATTACATGTTTTAGTCATGAAGCACAATACTTGAACCACAATGTATCTAGTATGAGTGATTTTCTCAGTGATTTTTTTTTGAATTTGAAAAATATATATAAATATATCACTCAGAATTTGAAAAAAATATAAATATATATAAATCACGGGTTATTTATATTTATTGTGATTTTCGAAAATATAAATCACGGGTTATTTTTCGAATGCTAATTGCATTTCCCATGACACTACAGCCATTCTATGGCTATATATAACATTACAAAGTACTGTCACCTGTCTGATTTACCTGTATATGTTGACTAATGACCATATCTGGGAGCTTTTGAAAAAAAACGGTTTTATTTTAAAATAAAACTCTGGTTTTGAAAAAAAAACGGTTTTATTTTAAAATACAACCCTGTCATTGAAAAAAATTTTTCGGCCATCCCTAGTCGCAACACAAATGTCATGATTCAGGTCAATTTATACTAGGAGTATCAGCTGCAAATGAGCGCGTTTTTAGAGACGTGCATGCAGTTTGTTTAACACGTTACATCTTTCCCATCAAACAACGAGGGGTTTTTCTAGGAGAGGGGGGGGGGTTCCTAACCCTAACAGGGAGAGTTGTTCAAGGGTAACTAACTGAAGATTTACGGTAATAGAGTTTTGTGCATTTTATCTATTTAGGACACCGCCGTTGTGTTTTCATAGAACGCTTATTATCTAAATATTTGCACACTAGCGCGTTCGGTGACTACTGACTGCAACGCTAACTACCTAATTGCTCAATTTATCTGCATCCATGTATTGTCTACTTGTTTACCTAGTCTGTTATGTCAGAATTTAGTGAAAAATTGTAGTGGAATCAACCCCATGTTATGTTAAATGTCATAAATTTTGTCAAGCGTCAAGTTTAATTTTACCGGAGAGATGTCGAATGTTGTCTGAAAGTCGAGACTGGCCCATAATATTTAATTCCTTCAGACGTATATATTCCGTGTTGTTTTTGCTTTATCATCGATCTGCATATACCTTTTTGATTGTGTAAGTAATCGCTTTTTCGTTGTAAACCTTTTAAATTTTTACTTTCTCGTGGTATGGTACGTAAGCACAAATAAATTATGTGGATATTGTGTGTGTATTTTGAGCAGGGTTGACGCACACCAATTTGGTTACTTTTAGACACCAATGAAGTGGTCATACACGCCAAACATGTGGGAAACAATCAATATCTAAATGAAGTGAAAATACGTGAATAAATGGATGAGTGTTCTCCATCTACGTAAAAACTCTAAACTATCATCCAACGTCAGTCCGACATGTCGTCCGTGTGGCAGTTCGTCAAGCGGCACAAGGGCAAGATGGCCCTGGGCGGCGCGGCGCTCGCCGCCGGCGTCTACGTGTACACCGAGCACAGACCGCTGGTCCAGCGGTGCATCGATGGCGTCAGAGGGGTCGCCTTTGGGGAGCAGAGACACTTGGCTGAACCAGATTTTGCTTTACAGGTTTTTTTCAGACTTCTTCAGCCTTCAAAGTTGGTGATCTACTGAGCCGGGTGACAGATCGATAACTCTTACTAAAGCCTTGTGCCGGTGCTCAAGTAGCAAATCCCGGTGCTTAAGTACCTTAAGTGTACCGTATTACCTCGAAATACCCCCAGGGGGTTTATTATTTCGCCAGCAAAATTTGAGGGGGTCTATTATTTCGCCGGAAATTCCCAACACTCAGACGTAGAAAAATCAAACAATTACATACGTACATTAATTACATTACGTTGTCTTTACACTCAATTTTAGGGGGGGGCGTATTACGAGAGGGGGGAGTTATTTTTCGTCAGCCAAATTTTAGGGGGGGTATTTCGAGGGGGGTTAATTCGAAGTAATACGGTACTGTCCACGCGCTTGGCACTGGTTCTACATGTCAACTTCAGGGGTTCATTATGGTGGGTTATACTTCAAACGCTCCAGCTATCTAGCTATTTTTCCCAATTTTTTCCTTCTGAGGCTTGAAAAACCCTATACCTTATACATACCTTGAAAAGGCCGTATCCAGGGGGGGCTGCAGCCCTTCCCGGGGTAAGACCTAAAACTTTTCACAAATGCAAGATTTCCACTGCATTTCTCAATGTTCGTGCAAAAATTTTGATATACCGTATTACCTCGAAATACCCCCATGGGGGTTTATTATTTCGCCAGCAAAATTTGAGGGGGGGTTAATTCGAGGGGGGGGTTTATTCGAGGGTGGGGGTTTATTACTTCGTCAGAAATTTTCGTAAGGATCGTAGTAAATAGTAGGCATTTGCGTACCCAAAATTGGTAATAAATGTGTCCAAACAGGATATATTTGGACATAAAAACGTAGATAGCTACACAAACTACTCTTATGTGTAGCTGCAATGCAAATTAACAGTAATATACATCATGTACATTGCGTACATGACGTATTTATTATGTACATGACGTACATCATTCCGAAGGGGGGGGGGTATTTCGAGGGGGGGGGGGTTATTATTTCCCCAGCCCATTTTGAGGGGGGGTTAATTCGAGGGGGGGGGGGTTAATTCAAGGGGGGGGGGGATAATTCGAGGTAATACGGTAACATAATTAAATAACTGTAGGCACAAATCCCTGAGATTTATCTCAAAAATCCTGGATACGTCGCTGCCTCATAAATATTTTTATATGTATCTATCCCTCTGGAGGGAGTATTGACTATCTATATGAACCCCCGGAGGGGTCCAAATTCACGCCTCAGCCGCCAGGTATTACTACTTGAGCCCCGGGTTTACTTGACCACCGGTCCCTAGTCCTTACTAAACCGCTGTGAATCCATACGGCACCTACCCGCAGGCCCGACGTCACTTCATCTTCGACTCGCAACAGCGCGCCGCCGACGACTCCATCATGCAGCTGGTGCCCGACGCGCGCGGCCGCATCTTGAAGCAGTTCGATGTGGCCGCGTTGACACACGAACTGAGGGAGCATACCTCTGTTTGGAGTGAAACGGAGAAGATAGAGTGTTGGGAGAAGATTTTGGTGCGTTCTATTGCTGAGTTCGGTGATCAGTGTTATTCGATTCGACGAATGCTTTAAATATGCATAGCTGTTAAAAACATTTTAGTTTACTCGAGAAGTACGTATACTCAGTACTGACTAAATACGTTTACGTAGCCTCCAGAAAAAATACCTGTACTCACATTGATGCACTTCTTGAAAGTACGCGAGTACATAAAACGTAAAACTAGAAATTATTGGGGTGCATAAGAAGCAAAACCGACTCAAGTGAATTGAAACGACTGCGAAAATGGCAGCGAAAATGACTGAAGTTGAGGAAAGTGACTACCCCCCCTTTACCTTTTCCTCACTTACTTTCATGCTTTCCTGGGTGCAAAATTGAAAAAATACTCGCTTTTACTTTTTCCGTGAGTAAAAATATGGGTATTTACGTTTACTCACCATTTAAGCAGTGGTTTAGTAAAAGTGTAAAAAATTACGTTTTCCGTACTCAGGTGTGGGTAAAAGTAAAATTCTGTACTTGAAACGAGTACAGTACCTCTAACAACTCTATAAATATGACGATAAATTTTCTCATCCTCGCTGTCCAAAATCAATACTGCCAATAATCTGCGCGCTACTGCACCACGTAAAATCGCGTAGGTGTGCACCATGGGGCGGATCGTGTGCACCAGCTACACATACAGCATCATCATCACCGTGCTCAAGGCGCAAGTGTCAATCCTTTCCGCTGACATCTACGCGCATTCGCTCAGCGCTCAGCCCATACAAAGATTGCAGGGCCTCACTGATAAACTGTGGAGTCTCGTGGGTTATGAACAGAGTGGTGAGACGTCTGTTGCTAATGGTTGGTTGGTTTTGATCACTTTATGATGATATGGTTTTTTATGATCAGTTTCTGTGGTGCACTTGGCATTGAACTCCTAAACATTGAAGCCATAATGTTCATTAAATCTCTGTTGAAAATTAAGTCCCCTTTGAATTACGGTTCTCCTCAAATGCGCACCCAATTCGTTGAATATTACGACGTACTTAGACATGTGAACCCGCGCGACATGTATCAGGGGTCGTATTTACTTTACACTTTTTGACATCTATTTGACTACTTGACATTTTTGGCACTTAAAAAGTGACACTTGAAGAGTTAAAAATTTTTCAATGAATGAATGTGACATTATTGGAATCGTAATTACTATGACTGCAATTAATGTCAAAAAGTGATAAGTAATCACTTTTGAAAGTAACAAAAATGTCAAATAAATGTCAAAAAGTGAAAAGTTATCACTATTTACCCATGCCCTGCCAGCTGTACATGTATTTACGCCTCCGATAGGGCTGTCATTTAAGTATTTGAATACACACGATCCAAAAGCCAAACTTTCCTCCCCTCAGGCTTGGATTTCGAAATCAACTCATCTTCAGTTGACGCCCAAGCGCAACAGCTTTTTCTCCAGTGCATCCAGTACTTTTTGACGCACGGCATAGCGTCACTAGCTGATCGTGTGCGTACGGCGGCGCGGAAATGCAGTGAGAATTGGTCGCTGAAGACAAGAGTTAGCGTCGCTGAGTTGGGGGAAATGCTCAAGCAAGTGGCGCAAGCCACCGTGGATGGTGACTGCAGAAATTTCAGGTTGGTCACCATTTGCCCAACTTTCAGTCTTGGAGGTTGTGGGTTTTGCTGTGCAACTGTTGGATCAACTAATAATCTACAATTCCTTATTGAGTAGTGATCCGATTTGCTTCATCATTCCATCTCAGATACGTAATTTGTGAAGACAAAATTTATGTTGTCGCAGCTCAGTCGCGGCCGCGACAACATATGTATTTTACAATTATTTAAAAGACCGTAACTTCTGAGCGACAAGCACAAATCATCTTTAACTTTACAGTTTGTACACTCAAGCAGTATGTATTTACCTATGCTTCAGCCTTCACCGCCTTTTTACAAAAACATACATTTTTCCTACATACATATGAAACTTTTTAAAAAATCGTCGTCGCTAAACTTTCCTGTACCGTATTTCTCCGTGTTAAGGACCCCCCCGTGCACAACACCCGGGGTGTTACACAGCTGCATAGCACCCCGGGGTGCTATGCTTGGTTTCAAAAAGATCACCCTATTTGAATTTGCTTAAATATTGTGCTGGCGCGCACCACTCATTGTAATTCGGCGGCACGCATTTTTCCATTGAATTGCTGCACGCTGAGAACCAAAAAAAGCCTAAATATGTAGGGACCTGTATCATAAATAGAAATCCGCTGTCCTATCCGATGAATTAGGAGGTGTTTCCGTGTATAACACCCCCTGACCTAACACCCGGGTGTTATACAACTTTTTAAAAAAGGTTGCTGAAAAGGGTCTCAATTTTGTATAGCACCCGGGTGCTTTACACGGAGAAATACGGTAATCACCCCCACCGCCTCATCCATACACATCCTCGCAGCGAGTTGGTAGTACCACCTTCAGCCGTGGAAACGACTGGTTTCGCGTCGGCGCACACGCAGCGACTTTCCGTGCTGCTGCAACGATTAACTGCCGCGCTGCAGTGCCACCATGCCAGGTCAGTTGTGCAGACGGGGGTCAGTTTTCGGATTTGAGCTATCGTATTTATTATAATAGAACGGCATACCTCCAATGGAACGGCACCTCCAATATAACGGCAGGTTTTGGCACTCACGAAAGGAATAGAACGGCGGCCTCCAATAGAGCGGCACCCCAATAGAACGGCAGGTATTTAGAAGTTACGTTGGAATAGTACCAAAACCCAAAAATACTAGAAACAGTGGGTGGTAAGTACAAACAAGGTGTTCAAAACTATGATTTACTGGTTTTTTCACTTGGTTTTGTTCAAATGCTTCAGATGCTCTGAAGTGAACATGTTGTTCATTTTTCGTTAAAATGAAAAATGTTGGAAAAAAGATGAAAAAAATAGAACGGCAGCCTCCAATTGAACGTCACCTCCAATAGAATGGCAAGTAAAAAAGTTGACGACAAAAATAGGACGGTGCTCTTTTATTAGAAAAAATCCGGTAAATAAAGCTTAATACTATTTATGTGTCATTTTTTGGTAAAAAACGCCTGATTGACAGAAAAGCCACACAAAATTTATAGCAATTTCTGTGCGGCACATGGCAAAGCATAGCCAAAGCTAGGATGTCCGTGCACGGTAGCTCGTGGTTTGTGCATTTGCATACACAACGAGCAGGATCGAACAAAGTGTCCGCGCGCAGATTACTGACGCCGCACTGCGTCCACACATTCACGCGGTGCGCGTGCGATTTCGTGCAGCGGCGACTGCCGCAACGGCACGACTCCGCCCCCAGCAGCAGCAACAACAACAACGACAAAAGCAGCGAGGCAGCTGTGCCGCTGGCGAAGATGTTGCCCTTGGTGGCGGACGCGTTCGAGCACATCGTGTCCGACCAGTTCGACAGGCCCGTGCAGGAGATTCTTATAAGTGCCGAGTTGCATCAGTACTGTGTCAAGGTTTTTGAGGGTCTGGGCGAGGGCTGATGCGATTTTCGTGGAGTTTGTTACATTGTTGTCGAATTTTATGATTGGTAATCAACAGAGTTATGAATCAGAACTAGTGAACTAGTGATCGCCATTGGCGCTTGGCGCCCTTTTTCTGTGGCGCCCTTGGCGCCTGGCGCTCACTTTCTGAAAGTCGCCATGGCGCCCTTTTTCCGTGGCACCCTGCCCTAAAAGGGCGCCAAAATGGCGCCAGTTGGGTTTCTAGGTCAGTGCTGCGTAAACGTAAAAATAAAAAAAGCATGTCCGTGGATCGTTCAAAATTAGAATACAGCGGAACTAGACAAAATGTCGTTTTTCGATTGAATTTCACCAGTCTAAATATTTATCCGGACTTCTGTTTTCGTAATCACATGCTAAAATTACACCACTGAACCCCTATTTATTTATTATTACAAATGTTTCAAAACATTTTTTTCCATTTTACTGACGGTGTCCATTCTTTGCCTAGAATTTCATCATGCCTAGAAATTTTGCAAATGAGGCTAATTTATCAGATAAAGGGAAATCTAAACATTTTGAACGGCGTTTTGGTTCATCACTCAGATGTGACGACAAATAAATAATTTACCAGTAGATTTAAGTACAAGGTGTGCAGTTCAATATACTCATTTATTTATTCTATTTTTGATTGATTTATTGGAGAATATTTTGGTTGTGTGATTCTCACATCTCGGGTGATCTTTACTCCGTACCGTATTTGCTTCAATAGTTCCCCCTTGAATAATTCCCCCTCGAATAATCCCCCGTGTGAGACGAGTGAGGAAATAATAATTCCCCCCTTGAATAACCCCCCCCCCTCTAAAGATTTGATTAATATGTTGTACCTAATTGTAACAAAAATGGCACGTTATTGTGTTTATAAACCATATTTCATGAAATTAGTTGATAGAAACAGGCTTGAAAATCTTGACGAAATGATAATTCGCCCTCTTAAATAATTCCCCCTCGAATAGTCCCCTCAAAAATGTGTGACAAAATAATAATCCCCCAGGGGGATTATTCAAGCAAATACGGTATTAAAACACACAAAATTTGTTTTCTTCCCGTGGTATCGACTACGCTGCTTCATTAATTTTAACAAATTTTGCCTACACACACTAGTTTTCATCGTGACTTCGGTGAAAACTGAATTTTTATTAATGAAAGTTTAAATTTGAAAATTTGAAAACTAAAACATATAGCATATTTACATTAAGAGTAGGTGGAATGCCGCTATGTCCAATGGAATCCAGGTCACGGTGAAAACTAGTGTGTGTAGGATCATAAAGTAAAGTTAATAAACCGTTCAGCGATGTGATAATGTGGTTCAGCGTTTTTCCAGTTGCAAACATCACTTCATTCATGGATCATATATCAGCAACTAAAATTCAAACAAGAATTTAGGAAGCTTTCATCAAATTTTTTCAACAATAGGGTACCATAAATGCCTTCGCTGAAATTCTTATTGAACTTATCCTGAGATTGCATGTTTGGTCCAGCTAAAAAATTCGAGGGGTCTTATTCGAAGATTTACGGTAAATATTTACATACTATAATACGATATAAGTGGTTGTCAATATTTACCTACCTAAGTGTATTTTTTATAACCCGTGCATATTTGATCCTTTTGTCATTGTGACGTGTAATACGCGCAAATTTATTAAGTGGCAAGATATTTCTTGCGGCTCCATGATGGTTAGAAGTGATAACAGAAAAAAACGTGTGTTTTTTGCCAACACAGGCATGCATAAATACGTACATACGACATTCTCTGCACATAATCATAAATACCTACCATTCCTTGATGAATAGAGGATAAAAATAGTATTATATAAAAAAAATTGTGCTAAAAATTCCACGATGAAAGCAAATCTTGTGTAAAAACATACAGATAATTTTTAGTTATTATTCGGATGGGATTCGTGTGCAGAGTGCGCAGACGATAGGGCTATATACTCGGCAGACACGATGCTCTGCCCTCGCACTGATTTATGTATCGTGTTGGAAGCGTGCCAATGATTGTTAAATCATGCGATTTCCATAAAAAGATGTAAAAATGTATCGATGTGAATATGTTAATGAATAACATTATAACGACACTCAATTTTGTGATCATTTTATGAAACTCGCACGTGTTAACCATCGTTGGCACACTTCCAACGGGAACCACACGTGCAAGCTGTAAAGTAACCGGAGTATACAAGGCGCCATGGCGCTGGTGCAGTTTTTGTAATGCTTTCAATGCCGACCAAGACACCCTTGCCGCAGTTTTTTCTTGCGATAATGGCCCCATTCACGCTAGTTCACATCGACACCAAATGTCAACTGGTTCCGTTCCTAATTCCACGCTTGCATTTGAACATCGTTCGTTGGCTCGTCAGCAAGCTTTCAATTGGGATCGGAACCAGTTGACATTTGGTGTCGATGTCAACCAGTGTGTGTGTGGCCCATTCCATCGCTAGAACAATCGAAATGAGCGAAATAAATCAAACTAAATATGTACCTGGGGCCAGTTCCGCAAGTAGACAAGTTAAGAGTTAAAAGTTAAGAGTTGAGTTAAAGGTTAAAAGTTGAGTCAAAAGTTAAGAGTTAAGTTAAAGGTTAAAAGTTGAGTCAAAAGTTGAGTTAAAAGTTAAGAGTCGAGTTAAAGGTTAAAAGTTGAGTCAAAAGTTGAGTTAAATGTTAAGAGTTGAGTTAAAGGTTAAAAGTTGAGTCAAAAGTTGAGTTAAATGTTAAGAGTTTAGTTAAAGGTTAAAAGTTGAGTCAAAAGTTGAGTTAAATGTTAAGAGTTGAGTTAAAGGTTAAAAGATGAGTTAAAAGTTGATTTAAAAGACAAATGGGTCATTCGTTGCAGAAGCGCAATATGCTGATCTTCAATCATATTTTGTCCCCGCACGGCCATTTCAAAACAACGTTCGGCGATTTTTTCTTTTTTTAGCGATAATTTTTTTGGATACGTTATTTTCAAATGACGTGCATACAACTTGGCACCATGCCAGCGAACAGCCGTATCGATACCAATTTCATATTTTTATATTTTTTTACCATCATTTTCCACTTGTCTCTTAACTCTCAACTCTTAACTCAACTCTTAACTCAACTTTTAACTCTTAACTCAACTTTTAACTCTTAACTCAACTTTTAACCTTTAACTCAACTCTTAACCTTTAACTCAACCTTTAACTCAACTCTTAACATTTAACTCAACTTTTAACTTTTCTCTGAAATTTTAACTTTTCTCTTAAACTTTAACTTTTCTCTTAAACTTTAACTTTTCTCTTAAACTTTAACTTTACTCTTAACTCGCCATTTGTCTTTTTACTCAACTCTTAACTTTTAACTCTTAACTTGTCCACTTGCGGAACCGGCACCTGGACGCCAAAGTCTTGGCACTTTTTACATCACTATTTACAAACAAATTCACTTTTTGCATTATAATTGCTATGGGTTGAACAAGCTGTACATGAATGCCGGACTTGTGTTCTTGTGAAGTAGCTCAAACAATCTCTTATTGGAAAGAGCTTTTTCCCTTAGCTCGGCTGCACCATTTATACTGGCCATTTTTCTGGTTGGAATGCCACTTTCCGTGTCAGGTTCCGCTGTTTGAGCGTGTGTTGATACCTTGGTAGGTGCCTGGGGGCACTCCCAGACCCTGTAAAGTGTAAAAAGTCTTGCAAAGTGTCAAAAGTCATGTAAAATGACTAACTATTTTGCCATTTTGCCGGGCATTTTACGTGACTTTTGACACTTTGCATGACATTTTATACATTACAGGGTCTGGGAGTGGCACCTGGGTTGAAGCGCTAGCAGTGCTGGTTATCGCTTTCATCTGTGCCCAATGATCTGTGGGTGTTTTTTCACGTTCAATCTTATTGACTGGTGTGTGCCGCCGCGACTGAGATTCTCTGTATGCCCGTGTGCACTGCGTAAATGTCCGCAATTAATGTCAGAACATATTTAAATACCAGAGTAAACAATTTATCCAACCTGTGCAAACTGATATGCATCGATTTCATAGTACCAGTAGATGAAAAAAGTTATGCCATCTAATTCTTTTGTCCAGATGTCCGCATAAACATCATCATTGTCTTTACCGATTGGTGGAATGGGGACTGCCCGAAATTTAATTTTGTGCTTTGGTGAAATGTGTAAATACACCTCATCTTTAAACCCAGAAACTTAAAACATTACCAACCAGAAACTTCAAAAGATCACCAGTGTGCAGCTGCATATCATTTTCATACATGTACGCATCACAACTTTTTTCTGTGCGGCACGATGGCTCGGAATGGTACTCATGGTGTTCCCTATGAAATGATGCACATGTCAAGATGGCCTGAAATTTTATTGTTTTGGACAAGGGCACTGTGATCATGTTTAGATAATGTTTACTTACCCTGTGATGCTCCCCGCAATCAGTGGTGAAAGCCACAATAGCTGTGGTTTTTGACTGGCCCTGATTTTCAGCCTTATGTGTGTGGGTGACTTTACCCACCCTGACTAGTTGAGTGAGTTCAGTAGCTGCAACAATGGCCACATTAATGACCTGCCCATGCCTCTGGTGATCGACTACTATGAAGATGTTTGAATCCACTGGGTATTTTTGACTGAAATATAATAAATAATTTTATATGCCCTTTGAAATGCTGCATTATCAAGAGTTTTACCTGAATGTTTCATCTGTGCAGGTGTACCAGTCTGATGAAGTATCAATGTAAAACGTCCGGGGAAATTTTTCCCCAGTTTCAGCATATCCATACTTGTCATTTATGCTGAGAATCCGAGCAAAAGAATACAGCCGCGTGAATCCTGATTTTACTTTTTTTGAAGTATCCTTTGGAAAATGCTGCTTGCCATTCTGAAAGAGTCAAATGGAAATATGAAGTAAATTGTAAATGATGATCGATTTGCGCAATGAGTTACCTTTTGCAGTGTGTCAAATTGTGATCCGCTTTTGGTGAAGTGATTTGATGGGTCAGAGGTTCCTGGTGCATTGTCTTTTGTGTGAACCAGTGTCTTTTGTCCAACAGTTTGCTTTGGCTGAGGCGATTTTGATATTATACATTGTGTTGTTGAAGTCATTGGTATTGAGTTTCTGGCTGCACCTTGTTTTGGCTGAGTTAATGTTCCTGATTTTGATGCAGTAATTTTACTTTGTTCTAAAGTATCTGTTGCAGCTAAGTTTGGCATAGCACCCTGCTTGGACTGAGTAGATGTGACTGGTTTTGGATTTGAACTTTTTGTTAATGCTGCCTTTAGATCTGAATTTGTCCCTGGCCCTTGCTCAGGCTGTGCTAATGTTGCTGATGTTTGTGCTTTACTTTGTGTTGAGGAAGCCTTCTGAATTGAGCTTGTCACTTTTTCTTGCTTTGATTGTGTTGATATTCCTGCATTTGGTGTTGCAATTTGTTTTTGGATGGCCTTTTGGTTTGAGTCTGTCATTGTTTCATGCTTTGGCTGTGTTGATTTTGTTGTCATTTTTGCCGTAGCTTGCATCAAGGAAGCCAGTTGTACTGAGCTGGTAACTGCCCGTTTTTCCTGCTTTGCTGATGTTGTTGCTATGACTGCACTTTGTGTTGATGAGGCCATTTTTGATGAAGCCACTGTCTTTGTCACTGTCTCTGGCTTTGTCTGTGTTGATGTTTCTGGTTTAAGTGTTGTACATTGGGTCGAGGGCACAATTTTCACTGAGTCTGTTACTATCTCATGATTTGTCTGGGCTGCTGTTGCTGCAACTTGTGCCGATGAAGCTCTCGCATCTGACTTTTTCACTGTTTCATCCTTTGTCTGAGTTTCTGTTGCTGACATTTTCACTGTTTCATCCTTTGTCTGAGTTTCTGTTGCTGACTTTGTCACTGTTTCATCCTTTGTCTGAGTTTCTGTTGCTGACTTTGCTGCTGTCCCTAATGTCAAAGCAGCTATTATGGCAGAATTTGGCACTGTCCTATGGTTTGGTTGATTCCCTGGTGTTGATTTTGGTGCTGCACTTTCTGCTGTCAAGGCAGCTATTATGGCTGAGTTTGCCACTGTTCCCTGCTTTAGCTGAGTTGGTTTGGCTGGTTTTGCTATTTCAACTTGCCTCATGGTTTTCACATCAACATTGTTTACTTGGGCCGACGTTGTCACTGTACCTTGCTTTATGCCAGTTGTTGTTGCTGATTTTTTTGCTGCATCCTGTGTTGAGGCACCCAGCGGATCTGAGATGCAGCGCTCTTTCATTTTATCAGCTCAAAAACTTATAAGAATTTTAGTTGATCAAAATATATAATACATATACATTGATTCTTGATCTACACCTCGTAAGCTCCCCAGACATGTAAACCCACTTGATATACAGATCCATTGCAGGGGGTTTTCAATGGATGGATCTTCCCCTCCCAATCGGAGAGCTATCTATCTAACCCAGAGGCTGCTTAGCTATCCATCTATCCCAAAACAATTTTTTTGCTACTATCCCAGGCTCCCCCCCCCCAATCACTCAGTTACTTATTTATGTCGAGAAAATTTTGAGTGATTTTTCCCCCAATTTTTACTCAAAATTGCTAATATTCACCTTCAAAATCACTATTAAACATTCCGTAACTTCAATTCACTATTCAATATTCACCTTCGATATGAATCACTGCTAAAAAATTTGCCTTGCTTAAAAAAATTGGAGAGTTGTACAAACCGCTAAGTGGAGAGTTGTACAAACCGCTTGAGCCCGGTGTTGATAAATCCTCTGTATAACATGGTATGGATGACTTTGCCACTCGTGTTGAACTTGAAGTCGGTCCACAGTTATGTGACGCATTGGATATTGGTGGTAGCCGGTTGATCGATGCATCACCCTTGTAGCATCTAGTGGATTCCCAGTGTAATGAGTCCAGCCCTACATCGTTTCCAGTCCATGAATCTCGAAATTCCTTTTGAGTCTACAAGAGTGAAACGGTGAGAGTGGAGCAAATTATCAGACATCATGAATGCATTAGAAGTACTGAACTTTTTTTGAAGTAAATGTAAACATAAATAATTTTTATTTTACTCACACATGAGAACATGGGCCAGTTCCACAAAATGAAAAGTGATAAGTGAAATGGCAAAGGCGAAGTGAAACGGAAAGTGAATTGGCAAAAGGGAAGTAAAAAACTAAAATTAAATGTTATTTCTCTTCGCTTTTGCCATATCATCTGCCAATTCCTTTTGCCTTTGCCAATTCAAGTCACTTCTCACTTCTCATTTTGTGGAACTGGCACTGTACAGTACAGGAATTGGCAAATGTACAGTATTTTATTTTTACTTTTACACTGCGTAAGGGGTGAATAAAAAACTTTTTTTTCCAGAGAAAACGTCACAATGAGTATTTTTTCCAGGGAAAATGTAAAAATTGATATTTTTCTCACATAAAACGTAAAAGTGAGTATTTTTCTCACAAAAAATAACATAAAAATAGGTGTTTTTCAATTTGTACTTTGAAATATATCAAAGATGTGTTTTTCTCTCCTGATAAGTATTTCCAAGGAAAATGTCATGTTTACGCTTGCCACTTTCTGTCTGGCAAAATGACATTTTCTGTCCCATGTGGGTTTCCATACTGTGCGTGTGTGAAAGTGTGATGTTCGCCGACTATAGCAAACATACTGTACACGACAGAATAGAATGTTGTCTGAGGGAGATAGTGATGATGGCATTTTGTGTTTCAATAAATAAACAAACTGAACATTAATTTTAGTCACTCTTCACTCGTCTCGTCACTCGTCACTCTTTTAGTCAATGATGCTTATTCTTGCATTTTTCTACCTCTGCATACGTTACAAACGACAAATTAGTACTGAGAGTTCAAAAAATTTCTGGCGAAATAATAAGCCCCCCCTCGTTTAACCCCCCCCCCCCCCTCAAAATTATCACTTTGAAACAATCACCCCCGGGGGGTATTTCGAGGAAATACGGTAAACTTTTTGTACGCAATACCTGATAAAAATCGTTTCGAGCAGCGACCAGCCGTTCAGATAACCGATGATAGTGCAGATTGCGTCCAACACGAAATAGAGATTCCTCACTGCGATCAGTTGGGAATTGTCCTTCAATTTTATCACATGGCCTTTCCTTTTTCTTGAAAATATCACCAAGCCATGACTTCAACTTTTTTGCCATTTGGATCAATTTCTAAATAGTCGACTGTAGGGCATCTAGATCAGATTCATTCTCTTAGTAGGCAATTATGACTGTGAACTGTGATAGTTAGGCCGAAACACAAACATCTGTAATATTTTGGCAATTTTCCAAGTTATGAAGGGAACCAAGTTTTGGCACCGCCAAGGTGCATAACGACTAGAGGAGAAAATTTTTTTGGCAAGTATACACCAGCAACTTGACGGTTTCACGCACAGACGTTTTCACTGGCAATGTGAATATAAGAACTCCGGCAATCAACTGAACATCGTGTCAACAAAATTTGATCTATTTATTTGTAATTAATTGGACCGAAGGAGAAAGAGAAACGGGGTCATAGGAACGGAATTTTTAGCATACACCTGTGTACAATAACGTTACTTCCACTCGTATTGTTTACTTAATTAGCTTTAGAAGTGCCTTTGTTAGGCCACGTCCTAAATACGGTATGTTTTTTTTGCAAGAGTGGTATAATACGCAGCTGGAACGCACACAGCCATGAATTTCTTTTATTCAAGCCAATCAGTGTTTGGATACACGCAATCATTTTCAGCCTGATATTCATTCATTCGGTGCTATTACCAATATCGCAAGTGGAGAAGTAAAAACAGTTTACAAGAGAGAAGAAAAAAGTATTAAGCAAAAAGTTAAAAGAAAGACAATTAATGAGTTTAAAAATAAGAAGTGAAATGGCAAGTGACAAGAAAACGCTAAAAAACGTTTGTTCACTTCCATTTCACTTATCACTTCTAAATTTATTTTTCTTTTAACCTTTCACTGTCACTCACTTTAAATCCTCGGGCAAACTTCATTGAATTCTTGAATTAAGCAGACTTCTTAAAAGTAGTGAACTTTGTTCTAAGTAAATGTAAAGTATTTCATTTTACTCACTCCTGGGTACAGAAAACGTAAAGTATTTTTTCTACTTTTACACTGCGTAAAAGGTGAGTAAACGAAAATACCAGTATTTTTACTCAGGGAAAACGTAAAAGCAACGATTTTTTGTACCTGGAATATGTAAAAATTAGTAAGAGTGAAAGCGAGAGATGCGCTTTCCCTAACCATACCAACTTCGATAATTTCCGCTGTCATTTTTGCAGCCGTTTAAATTCATCTGAGTGGTTTTGCTTCTTATGAACCCCAAATTTTTCTCGTAATTACGTTTTCTGTACTCGCGTACTTTCAAAAAGTACGCGAGAAGTGAGTAGCGATATTTTTTCGGGGGGAAACGTAAACGCATTTACGCAGTACTCGACTATACATGTTTATCGAGTAAACGTAAATTCGTTTTAACAACTTTGGAATAAAGCCACCCTCCCTCCAAAAACGCGGGTCTGAGTGAGCCGTGAAAAAATAAGTGAATGGGAGTGAACTTCCTCAAAATACGCCTTTAGGAATTATGCAAATATGTAACTACCGTATTACCTCGAAATACCCCCTGGGGGTTTATTATTTCGCCAGCAAAATTTGAGAGGGGGGTAATTCGAGGAGGGTCTATTTGAGGGGGGTTATTATTTCGTCAGAAATTTTCATAAATATCGTAGTAAATAGTACCCAAAACAGGTAATAAATGTGTCCAAATAGGATATGTGTAGCTGCAATGCAAATTAGCAGTAATAAATACATCATGTACACTGCATACCTGATGTACATCATTCCCGAGGGGGGGGGGGGGGTTAATTCGAGGGGGTTTATTATTTCCCCAACCCATTTTGAGGGGGGGATAATTCGAGGTAATACGGTATATCATAATTTTTGCCCTGTATTTTACGTGCTGCAAATATTACCGGCAATTTCCATTGCAGCTAAAAAAAAAAACTGTTTTGTGTAGCTGTCTCGGTCTAAATCGGCAATTAAAGAAAACGTGAAAATTCTGACAAAATAGTATTATAACCCCTCAAATTTTGCTGGCGAGATAAAAATATGATTATTTATATCCCCAGAGCAGTTATTTTTGGGGGACGTGTAAAAAATTCATACAAAATATTTTATTGGTTTATTCTTTAGCTCAACCCGTGTAAAAACTTATTGAAGTAGAATTGACCACCAAAGAAGACATGACGAACATTGATGTCGATTTAATAAATATGATAGCAGAGTGCCAAACAATTTACACTTATACTCAGACAGGCAGAAAAATTTATCACAATATATTATTCATTGAATTATGGTAGGATTCTGCACATACTTTGCGTTCCGCTGAGTGTATGTCAAACATTTTTTGGTACATTGGAGTAAGTATTATTTAGATTCAAATATTACTGATGTGAAGCAAATGCAGAAAAGTGTTTTGGCACAATTTCATAGTGACTTGAGTATAATATTTTTACACTACTATAATTTACAGAAATGGTCCTGGAAGGAATGATATCATGCTTTGCGTATGAAGAGATGACATGTTCTTCCAACCGTAAAGCCGGAATTACAGCTCAGCGGCGTTTGACGTGAAATAATGACATCGTAAAATTGATTACATCAAAATAGACATAGGTACAGCGTTGAAATTTCAGAATTTGATAGTTCTAGTAATTGTGTGTAATGTCCTAAAAAAATTAAGAAAATAATTATTTTTTGATAAGTTATTGATTTTACGTCAAAATTTACACATTCTACATCAACATTTCACGTCACACATTTTACGTCACCAAAAAATTTTGACGTTAAATTAAAAACTACTTAAATAATGATTATTTGGTAAAAATTATTTTGGGACATTACACACAATTACTAGAACTATCTAATTCTGAAATTTCAATGCTGTACCTTTGTCTATTTTGATGTAATCAATTTTACGACGTCATCATTTCACGTCAAACGCCACTGAGCTGTAATTCCTGTGAACAACCCTATAACCCATAGTTGTAATCCAGGGGGTATATGTAACTAAATATCCAGAGATCCAAACCCTGGATTGTAATGCCTAGAATTATAAAACTACTGGGGGCTTTCTTAGTTAAATTTGGCATATCTGAACATGTCGGAGCTACCTATTCAAATACCGTATTACCTCGAAATACCACCATAGGGGTTTATTATTTCACCAGCAAAATTTGAGGGGGGGAGGTTATTCGAGGGGGGTATTTTTGTCAGAAATTTACGTAAGGATCGTAGTAAATAGTAGGCATTTGCATACCCAAAACAGGTAATAAATGTGTCCAAACAGGGTATAGCTATTTAAACATAAAAACGTATCTAGATAACCAGACAAAATAGGTACCTTGTCTATGTGTAGCTGCAATGCAAATTAGCAGTAATAAATACATCATGTACATTGCATACATGATGTACATCATTCCGGAGGGGGGGTATTTCGAGGGGGAGGGGGTATTATTTCCCCAGCCTATTTTGAGGGGAGTTAATTCAAGGGGGGATAATTCGAGGTAATATGGTAGGCAGACCAGATTGGATTCTTGATCGATCCTTTGTAAATTGTAATGATCAATATTATATTTACAGTAAATAATAAGAGCAATGGATACATCACCGAACCGCTAGCTTTTTCTATCTGGCAAACCAGTATTCAACAATTTGAACATAAACTCTCTGCTTGTATGCTGCCGTAGAAGACTGAAAAGCTGCAGGTTTTTTGTGGCAGCTACTTTCAGTTCTATCATGTGGGCATTTTCCTGCATCGTCTGGTTTTCACGCGGCTCCATTGGCATTGATGCAGTCTGTGTGCCTCTCGATTGCTTGTGTGTAGGTTGTGTTTGTGCATCCTGGAAACCATTTCGTGTAATAAGAATAGGTATTGTTAATGACACAGTATACGCTTCTATTGTTTATACTGGGGTTACATAAAATTACACATCTACATTCTATGCCCTTAAAATAATCGTAAAATAAATGGTTATTATATACATATTTATGCAAAATTTTAATACATTTTAATACACATTTAATACATTTTAATACATATTTAATTTTATGGATAGATTATTGCTGAGCTATTTGTGTTTTATTATCACTTGTGCACAAGACATTGGTAAGCACAATTCCAACCGACACCATACTGTGTTGTTAGTGGGGTTCAAGAAGAATGATGCCTATACTTCCTTGATCCTGCATAAAAACTACCTACATAAAGAACTTAATGGCCAACCTGATGTTTGACACTTTGCACATCTCCATTAGTGCAGCTGTCCACTTTGGAATTCCTGTGTACCGGCTGCGGAAATACCTGCAAAATACATTTTGATGCTAGTTTAGATTAAGTATGCAAGACAAACTTGGCGTATTAACGTGGTGGCTTTTTCAAATTGGAATTCACCAAATGATTAAAGATACCGTCTGCTACGGTGGTGCGGGGCAGGCCTAATACGCACATCTGCCCGTTACGCACATTTGCCCGTTTTTTTCACTTGACACTTTTACAAGTGATTTTCAGATATGAGTAAAGTGAAAAAAAGTTGCGCAATGACATTAGTGAACTTTTTTCACTTCACTCATATCTGAAAATCACTTGACAATGTGTCAAGTGAAGAAAAAAACAGTGAAAAATAGCCATTTTTCACTGTTTTTCACTTGACACATTTTCAAGTGATTTTCAGATATGAGTGAAGTGAAAAAAGTTCACTAATGTCATTGCGCAGCGTTTTGCACTTCACTTATATCTGGAAATCACTTAAAAAAGTGTCAAGTGGAAAAAACGGGCAAATGTGCGTAACGGGCAGATGTGCGTATCAGTGCACCCCCCGGTGGTGCCCCCACTATAAGCCAAAAATTGATTTTTGTGCCCCCAGTTTAAATACCGTATTTCTTGAAGAGCGCCGTTCTATTTTTTTCGTCAACTTTTTTACCTGCCGTTCTATTGGAGGTGCCATTCTATTGGAGGCTGCAGTTCTATTTTTTTCATCAACTTTGTCACAGATTTCTCATATCAACACACCATGCAGTTCTATTTTTTTCATCAACTTTGTCACAGATTTCTCATATCAACACACCATTATTTTTTAATGAAGCTTGAGCAATATTTTGATATCAGAGCATCAATGTATTGTTTGTGTTTTGGCACACTCCCAACATAAGTCCTACCTGCCGTTCTATTGGAGGTGCCGTTCAATTAGAGGCTGCCATTCTATTGTTTTCGTGAACGCAAAAACGTGCCAAAACCTGCCGTTCTATTGGAGGTGCCATTCAATTGGAGGTATGCCGTTCTATTAGAAGAAATATGGTATCAGTATTCTATAAAACAACAAACCGGTGCAACGGTGACCCATTCCCTTGTTTCACCCCCTTGAGTATATGAAAATACAAATAAGCTGGTGCCATCCAAATTGTCACTCCAAAGATTTCTGTACACATCATCATTATCTCTTGATATTGGAGGAATTGGAATTGCCTGAATTTGAAAAAAAGCAGTAGATTGATATGAGTGTATCTGTTTCACAAAATGATGAACACATGCAAAAATAACCAACTAGGAGCTTAACTATACACCCCACATTCAACCAATTTGGAATCGGTGCATATCTTTCACTATTCTCACTTTCTGTCCTGCATGTCACATTCCTGGTTCTTTCATTTCTCAGTATTGATCCTCTTGTCAAAATTGCCTGCAATTTTTAGCATGTGGATTTGTAAAAATAATTTATAATTTTTTAAAGTAAATATCTAGGATGTAAACCGCACAATCTCGATAATTTATCATGTTGAAATTTTTCCTGTGTAGTTGATGCCGCGCTGACAGAAGCAACCCCTAACAATGTATCTTGTATACACAACTTGTGAATAGAAGAAATCGTCCAAACATTGCATGACTTTTGAACTTTTGTATAAGCACTTGCGTAAGAACTTTCTAACAAGCTGTCAGCTATTCAGATGGACTATTGTGAAAAGGGTTCTTTTTGTAACAGCGCTTTTGACAGTGCTAGCGCAATTCATATTCCCCGACTCTGTAAAATTTCAATTGTCATGCAAAGTGTCAAAAGTCATGTAAAATGCGCTGCAAAATGGCAACCGAGTTGCCCTTTGCAGGGCATTTTACATGACTTTTCAAAATTTGCACGACGTTTGACATTATACAGGGCATTTTACAGGGTTTGGGAATGCCCCCTGAAATGCAGCTCATCCTCATACATGTGTAAATTCCTGCCATTCATATTTACTTATATATTTACACTTTGTACTAAAAATATGACAATTACTTTACTAATTACAATTACCGTATTCCCTCGAATTACCCCCCCCCCGGGGGTTTATTTTTTCAGAGTGGAAATTTTGAGGGGGGTGGGGGTTAAACGAGAGGGGGGTATTTCGAGGGGGGGTTATTATTTGGCCAGAAATTTTTCGATATCCCAGTACGAAATTGTTGCTTGTAATGTACACAGATGTCGAAGAATGCAACAAAAACCGCCATTTATAAGATACTATAGACTTATATATGTACGTAGACGCTATAAACCCTCTTCTCACAGAACACAGTCATTGTTTTAAACGTGTGTTCTGCGTTTCCCAGACCACAAACCGCATTACGTTCTCTATACAGTAAATTGGGTGGGGGGTATTTCGAGGGCTGGGTTTATAAATTCATAGTGCCTATTTTGAGGGGCGGGGTTTTCGAGTGGGGGGCATTTCGAGGGGGGTATTTCGAGGAAATACGGTATTTTCTAAATCTGAGTGGTACACATAACAGCAAATGTTTGCCTGCTGTTTTTGGTGGGGGCTCAGAAGTTTGAACATGGTAACGGTGCGACTAAATACATAGTAGAAGTCGGAGCACTCTATTTACATTTTCCTCAGTCAACATATTCATGTATTTATTTATCTGTAATCTAACCACATTCTTCTAACCTTCCTCTGCTCAGCATTTTGCCACCCGATGCCAACTATGGCGTATTCCCTGATGCCCCTTGCCTGAATATGCAAAACTTTTCCCTGCACTTCATTGATTGCAGAATGCGGAACAACCATCCGTACTCTTTCTGGACTATTGGAGCCAGTATCCACAACAATGAATATTTTGGCATTGAGCGGGAACCGATCCCTGTGCGTTTACAATATAATAATTTAATTGCAAATAGAAGGTCGACGGGGGCCTCGCCGTAATGAGAACCCGGCCGTAATGAAAGCCTGGCCGTAATGTATTCCTACCCGGCCGTAATGAAAGCCCGGCCGGAATGTAGCATCCCCTACATTACGGCCAGGCTTTCATTACGGCCGGGTGGGAATACATTACGGCCAGGCTTTCATTACGGCCGGGTTTTCATTACGGCCGCTACACCCTCGGTGAAGTCACATTTGACAAACATTTACAACACAAATTACAGCAGTCGTAATGTGAAATGGTTTTACAGGCTGTTCCACGAGGAACATTAATAGTTCGGTGCCAGGTGATGAGAAAAGCGCCAGGACTTTGGTGCCAAAATGGCACCAAGCGCCAGTTGCGCCATGACGGTTTTTGCTTTGGCGCTAGCGCCAGGAATTTTGTTCGTTGCGCTTTGCGAAAAAAGCGCCAAGTGCCAAAAGCGCCATGGCGCTTTTACGACCCCTAGCGCCAAACGCCAATAGCGCCACAGCATAATGGCGCCAAGCACCATGGCGCTAATTCCTTTGGCGCTTGCGCCAGGCGGCCAGCGCCATGGCGCTTCTACATCACTAGACATGATGTGAGAAACACGCGACGCAGATATTATTCAAAGTTTGAGCTCGAAAAACCATTTTTTGGATTCATACTAAACGGTGAAAACTCTTTTACCTAGATGAAGCAACCTTTATTTGTTTAGCAAATGCTGTGCTAAAATAGAAATGAGTATGCGAAAAGCATTTAGCAGACATTGAACTAACTTGAACGGTTTCGATTCACCATCTTTGTAGCAGGAACTCTGAGTGAATGTGTAAGTCCTTGGAAACAACTCCCATGTTTTGGCCACACCTTGCTTTTTGTCAATTTCCAATTCAATTACAGTCGCATAGCAATAGAGCCTGATGCGAGACATTTGGTCACTTAACGGACAATTTTTCAGACCGACGGAGCCAAACCCAGAGTCAAAGATCGATATTTGCGAATGCCGGATGGGCGAGCCGTCTTAGTTCAATGTATAAATGATTTGCACATAAATGCACGGGGGAAGCGTTGTAAAACATACAAGAGCAGGTGTATTTACGGCGTTTTACTTTTTTGGCTTCCTGCTGTGAGGCGAACGTAAAGTGGTCTGCGAATGCGTTTTTTCATTCGTCGATTCATTAAGCCTAGCGTTCCAATAATTCGGTGTTTTTCAGAAAATTAAATTAAATATAATCTCAGAAAATGTCTCAAAAATAAGATATAATCAAATCTCTCTGAAAAGTAAAGAAAATGAACAAATAAATATGAAAAATATAAATATATGAGCGATTTTTAATTTTTATTTTCATAAAATAAATGAATCTCTCTTAAAGAAAAGAGTCGAAAAACCAAAAGAAATTTTTATTATTATTTTATATGTTTAGAATATTTATCTTCCGAAATTTTTTGAATGCTATTGGTGGCCCACACACTAGTTGACACAGCGACAAGATTGTTTGTGTCTCAACTGAACATGGAGTTGACACATTTGGTTAATTTTGGGGTAGTGGGCGCAGCTTAGGCCACCATTTGTGTTGATTGTTATTACAGACATTTGCAAAAGCATTTGTGTCAAATACAAAAAGGTAAAATGATGCAGGATGTAAATTCCCAAGTTTTGTGTTTGATCCATGCAAAAGACCATATGAAATTACATGAGTTATAGCATTATTCTCATTTGACACAAATAAAATGTAACATGAGCATTACCATATTTCTCTGTGTAAACCACCCAGGTGCTATACAAAATCGAGACCCTTTCCAGCAACCTTTTGTTAAAACTTGTATAACACCCAGGTGTTAGGTCAGGGGGTGTTATACACAGGAACTAAACTAAACTTCAAATGTATGCTTTTGTTTTCTATTTATAATACACATCCCTACATATTTAGGCTTTTTTGGTTCCCCACATGCAGCAATTAAAAGGAAAAATGTGTGCCGCATAATTACAATGAGTGGCATGCGCCACACACAATATTTATGCAATATTTAAGCAATTCAAATCAAGTGATCTTTTTGAAACCTAGCATAGCACCCAGGTGGTTTACATGGAGGAATACAGTAATGCTCATGTTACGTTTTATTTGTGTCAAATGAAAATAATGCTATAGCTCATGTAATTTCATATGTTTTTTTTTGCATGGATCAAACACAAAACTTGAGAAATTACATCCTGCATCATTTTTTTGCACAACACCTGGGGTGTTACACAGCTGCATAACACCCAGTGGTGGAAAATAGGGATACTCAGAAAAAAAGCATGAAAAGTATAACATTTTGCACAATTTTGCATGCATAACACACACATTCATACATTTCTGTCAACTGCACACACATTTGTCACTGTAATGTTACAAAATTTGGTCAGTTGACACTACTCAAGCTACTTTTTCAAAGAAACTGTGAAAACTCAGGGCACATGGCCTTGTCGACATTGTGGCAACAGTATTGGCACTAGTGTCGCCATGGCGACAGTTTTCCCTAGTTGATACCCATATTTGAAAACTGGCATCATGTCGCCATGTTGTCATGGAGTATGGCGACATGTCGCCATTCAGTTTCCACATTATGAATAAATCTTGCAATTCCGTTTGCACATTATGTATGCATGACAAAAACTTGCTAAATGCATGCCATTTGTGAAACAAAAAAAACCCGTTGCATACATTATTGCAGGGGTCTCCAAGATTTTGGCTTTCGCGGGGGCTGGATAGATAGCAAATCGCTCCTCCGGAGGGATAGATAGCTGAAAAAATTTTCTGGGGGGGCTGGAGGGGGGGGGGCTCGCGGGGGCAAAATATAGGCTTTTTCAGTGCATAGAAGGCCGAAAGGGGAAAAATCGCTAATAATCGGTTAAAAGTGGTTAAAAGTAGGTTTAAAATGGCTAAAAACAGGCATATAATCATGCATATAGCCGGAGAGCACAATTTTGAAGGTGAAAAACAATAAAAAGGTGCGAAAATTGGCGATTTTGAGCAAAAATTGGGGCAAAATTTCTCAAAAACCACTCCAGATAGATAGATAGCTGAGCGATTTGGGGGGGTCTTTGGGGGTAGTAGGCAAAAAATTTGCCTCGGGATAGATAGATAGCTGCGCGGCCTCCGGGATAGATAGATAGCTGGCGGATTTGGGGGGGGCAGCCCCCCCCCCCAGCCCCCCCCTAGGAGACCCCTGCATTATTGTGTAAACTGTACGGCGACACATCGCCATTTTTTTGGCTTTTTCAGTTTTCACACAAGTCGTTAAAACTCAAAAAAACCCTCAAAAAAACTCCCCCGTTAGCTGGCTGAGGATTTTTGCAATAAATTTTATTTTTTCGAATCTTAAAGGGCGCCGCCCCATTACAAAACGTTGGGATCAAGCCAAGTTGATTGTTCCCTCATTCAAAAAGATGGAAAATCTTCAATTTAATTTGAAATCAATTCACATCATTCCCATACAAATCGGTACAAACAGGCAACAATCCAACAATACTACCACAGTATCATAGGGATCAGTATTTATGTTCAATCAGCAACAACTCTTCTATACATCCAAATGCAGTCGACCCCAGCACCAATCTCATCCACCAATCGCCACCTGAAGACATTTTCAAACGTTTTAGATCATAAAAAAATAGAACCACAGAATTTACAAAGGGATCAACCTTATTACCTCGAATTGACCCCCCCTCAAAATCGGCTTGGGAAATAATGACCCCCCTCGAAATACCCCCCCTCCTCCGGAATGATGTACATCATGTATAGTTAAGGGAATTGTTTCGGGGTCCCTCAGCCCCATGTTGCAGCCAGCTGGTGTTGTTGTGTTTATTCAGTATTCATTGTGGACTGTTCACTCGTTATTCTTGTACTGGCCTATGTGTGCTACTTATACAGCCCTCAAATGGGATATCACTCAATGGAAGTGATCACTCACAATCACACACTCAACTCCTAGGGGCACAAGAAGTATTTGACCCAAATACTCAAGATCGAGTTCATACATCAAGTTCATGTTACTGCTCTCTGTTGTTTTTGTGTAGTTGCACTGTTTGCCTGGTTGATGGATACTGGATCCATTGACTACAGTTTAAAAGCTGTAGATAACTGGTGGGTTCTGCCCTCCCAGTGACACCATTGACTGCCCATGAACAGCTCTGTTTTGCTGCCAGTGTCTGTGTGGCTAATACACTCCAGAACCAGTTGTGCTGGTGGCCCTCTGTGTGACCCACTGAATGGTGCAAGTTGTGTTGGTGTGTGGATGCCATCTCTCTGAGTCTGGCACCATTGCAGGCTTGTGCAGCTCTGTGAGACTGCCTGTTGTAGTCAGCAGAAGGTTGTGCTTGACTGTGTTGAGCAGGTTGTGATTTCTGATGTTGTATTTGGAGTTGGTTGTGTTTGTTGTGTTTGGGTTGTTGTTGAAGGGTTGATTGTTGTTGTCCAGTTGTGTTGTTCACTGTGTTGTGCTGGACTGTTGTTCCATTGTCAGGTCTCTTGTTCCATGGTCGCGGCACCAGAAAGAGTGCAAAATTGCACTTGCCTCAGGCGGGAATCGAACCCACACCTCTCGTATAGAACACGAGTGCCCTAACCACTAGACTACAGAGGCGGCTGGGCTCTTCACTATTAGGGGCTGACATGCTGCGTCGGCAATGCCCTTAACACCTCGCGGCGTTGCGGAGATGTCATCCGTGACATCGTGCTTATGTAGGGGTAAGCAGCGGATGGATATCCGTGCTGTTTAAAGACCGGTGTTCGGACCACACTCGGCCAGCCATGTGTGATGGTCAGGCGTCGTCGTATGATCCACGGTCGCGGCACCAGAAAGAGTGCAAAATTGCACTTGCCTCAGGCGGGAATCGAACCCGCACCTCTTGTATAGAACACGGGTGCCCTAACCACTAGACTACAGAGGCGGCTGGGCTCTTCACTATTAGGGGCTGACATGCTGCGTCGGCAATGCCCTTAACAGTATGCAATGTACATACATGGTGTAGTTATTACTACTAATTTGCATTGCAGCTACACAGACTAGTTTGTGTAGCTATTTACATTTTTATGTCCAAATATATCCTCTTTGGACACACTTATTACCTGTTTTGGATACTGAAATGCCTACTATTTAGTACGATCCTTACGAAAATTTCTGACGAAATAATACCACCCCCACTAATAAACCCCCCTCAAATTTTTCTAGCGAATCATTAACCCTCATGGGGGTATTTCGAGGTAATACGGTATCTACCTGTCCGCCAGCTGGGCACTCTCAAAATGCATGGGATGTCTGCATGCGAGCACATGCATCACAGACTTTTCATCGCTCAGTTTTGTCGCCAATGCTTGCATCTATTGTTGAAAGTCGATGCGTGGATATACTTGCAAAGATTGTGGGCAAACCACCTACCATGTGTTCATTTTCTGTGCCGAAAAACACCACTGCATCGTACGGTGAGAGGTTCACCTGGGATATGAAAGTTAAACTGAAGGGGATGAAGTATGATTGGAAACAGTTTGGCAGCAAAAAAAAGAAAAATGTGGATGAGTGACAATTTAAATATACCAAGAGAAACAATATCATTTCAGGATCGTAATAGGTGCTTGAAGAGAAGATCAGGGTGCATAGACAGCACACACCAAATTAAATCTAAAATATTACAATTAGACATAAATAAATTGGCTCCTCACCACCAACCTTCCACAAATCCCTCCTGTAAAACCTGGGCCTATCCGCCCAGAGAACCCCAGCCAAAGCCGTGCACCGCGCGTAAGCCACCAGAACGGGGTTCAGTTCGACGCCGTCGCAGCGCACCGCGCATCGGCGGGAAATCGAGACTGCCTGAAATGGAGAAGGGGGGACTTTTCGAGGGTGATGGTGATATTTTATGGATTGGTCGATTTCCCAATTGAACACTTTTTCAAATGGCTAGTGATAGATTGATCAAGCGAAAAATGGTAAGAAACGTTACACGTATCGCGTGCAAGAAAATGAATGCGCCGTAACCTCCACTTTCACTCTGCTTGCCATTTTACCAGAGTTGCGAAAACGTATTTTAGTTTACCCGAAATACCCGGTTATTCGGGTATTTATACTTACGTTTACGTTTACGCTTTCCAAAAAGACTGTTACGCTTCGTTACGTTTTCCTGGCAGAATTACCCGGGTACCAGAGAAAACGTAAAAATATCCTACAAGGAACCGTATTGTTTGACAAATGTAGTGCATTATGATGGTTGAACATTCTAATGTTGAGGAGTTCTAATTCCGCAATTGGAGAACTCAAACACCAATTTGTAAGTGAAAAGTAAAACGTTGAAGGAAAGTATTTTTGTGAGGGAGAACTGAAATGCAAATAAAAAGTCAAAGACATTTTTAGTGTTTTCTCATGACTAGCCATTTGTCTTTTAACTTGCTTGGTATTTCACTTACAAATTTACTTTTCTTTCAATTTTTACTTGCCATTACTTCTCACTCATACATTTTTTTTAGTTATCCTGTTACGGAATTGGCACCTTATAGTTGACATCCACTAGTTGACAGCGACGCAAAATGTGAACTCCAATCCCAATTCAATATCCCGATCCCATCATTCTAAATGTCAATGGAGATCATTACGAACATCCATAATGTTGTAAAAACCCATTGTTTTTTTTTGTATTCTCTGATAGCGGAAGTACTTAATATACCGTATTACCTCGAAATACCCCCATGGGGGTTTATTATTTCGCCAGCAAAATTTGAGGGGGGGTTAATTCGAGGGGGGTTTATTCGAGGGGGGGTTTTATTATTTCGTCAGAAATTTTCGTAAGGATCGTAGTAAATAGTAGGCATTTGCATACCCAACACAGATAATAAACACCTTCCCGATCAAGTCCGGCCCCCCATTTTTTATTTTACTTCTGACGTCCTATCTCCTGTTCTAGGACGCGCCAGAAGCTGAAACTTGGGGTAGATATTGGCGCAAACCCCCTCTACTTCGCATGAATTGAAGGGGTCGCGGCGACCCCCTACAGGGTGGGTCGCCGAGTGCAAAAAAAATTTGCAGCTTTTTTAGTGTCCCACACAGGTCCGGCCCCCACTGATTTCTTTCACTGCGGGTGCCGTACCTCCACCTGTGGGAGGGGTATAAATCTAAAATTTTGGGGATGTGTCGCCAACACCCCTCCCCTACTATACACTGGCCAGGCGGTCTTTCGCAACTCACCACACTGTGGGGTGCAAAGTTTAAAATTTATCAAAATGTTACTGTCCCACACAAGTACAGCATCCAATTTAATTTAAAAAAATGGACACTTTTGTGTTGTTTTAACACTAATGTGGTTGACAATGTGAAATAAGCATGAAATATCCTCTAAAAAATATCTTATCTGACCTAAAACTGCCCACCACATGAACCCTTCCCCCAAGTGGGTGACAAAAAAATCACTTTTTACAACTTTTTCATCAGACACTTGAACTGCTGGTTTACAATGATTTATAGAGGAGGGTTAAAGGTTTCAAATTGTGTAAAAAACCTTACCTCAAAAATGCCTTCATAAGAAAATTTGCTGGGGGTAAATTTAAAATTGTGAATTTTGCCTATTTTTGTTCCTGCAATGATGTCATTTTTACAATTTGAAATTCAGCCCCAGCAAATTTTCTTATGAAGGCATTTTTGAGGTAAGGTTTTTTACACAATTTGAAACCTTTAACCCTCCTTTATAAATCATTGTAAACCAGCAGTTCAAGTGTCTGATGAAAAAGTTGTAAAAAGTGTTTTTTTTGTCACCCACTTGGGGGGAAGGGTTCATGTGGTGGGCAGTTTTAGGTCGGATAAGATATTTTTTAGAGGATATTTCATGCTTATTTCACATTGTCAACCACATTAGTGTTAAAACAACACAAAAGTGTCCATTTTTTGAAATTCAATTGGATGCTGGACTTGTGTGGGACAGTAACATTTTAATAAGTTTTAAACTTTGCACCCCACACTGTGGTTAGATGCCAAAAACCACCTGGCCAGTGTATAGTAGGGGAGGGGTGTTGGCGACACATCCCCAAAAATTTTAGATCTATACCCCTCCACAGCTGGAGATACGTGACCCGCAGTGTAAGAAATCAACCGGGGGCCGGACCTGTGCGGGACAGTGAAAACGCTGCAAATTTTTTTCACGTATATGGCGACCCCCTCTATAGTGAGTCGCCGCTGCCCCATTTATTCATGCGGGGTAGTGGGGGGTTGCGCCTATATACCACCCAAGTTTTAGTTTCCCACCCCTCCCGCAACCAGAGATATGGCCTGCGAAGTGAAAAAAAAAAATAGGCGGCCGGACTTGATCGGGAAGGTGTTTAAATGTGTCCAAACAGGATATATTTGGACATAAAAACGTAGATAGCTACACAAACTAGTCTGTGTAGCTGCAATGCAAATAAACACTAATATACATAATGTACATTGCATACAGACGTATTTATTATGTACATGACGTACATCATTCCGAAGGGGGGGGGGGGTATTTCGAGGGGGGGGGGGTTATTATTTCCCCAGCCCATTTTGAGGGGGGGGTTAATTCGAGGGGGGGGGGTTAATTCAAGGGGGGATAATTCGAGGGGGGGGGGGGGGTAATTCAAGGGGGGATAATTCGAGGTAATACGATAATTTTTACGTTTACGTTTTATTTTACGTTTTCCCCGGTATTTGAAAAATACCTTGTTTTAGTATTTATACTTTTGATTTGGGAAAGGTATTTACATTTACGTTTTCCAAAAATACCTATATTTGTAGAACTCTGCATTTTACCACATACCACCCTTCTTGACAATAAAAAACTTGCGGAATGTGTCCAAGTTGGTACCACTATTGCCAAAAATAGAAACTTATGACATTTGACAGGCGCCCGAGAGCTAGGAAGGAATTTGAAATTTAAAACGCCCCTGGAAAGTGCGTAAAATCAGAAACTGCTGACTCGTAACAATCCGAGTTGTACTTTGTTCAATGTTGTCACTTGAACTTCACATTAGGATCGTCACTCTGCAGGGTTCGGAATATAAGACCGGCTTTGGACATGTAAAATTCTTTACAAACATGTAAAAACGAATCTAAAAACAGAAATTCAGCCAGGTGAGGAGGATTTTTTTTTAGCAAAGTTGCAAAAAAATCCGGATACAGTAATTGATTCGGGGTAACTAAATATATTTTTCAATCTCAGTATATTTACGAATGGACTAAAATTTTTTGCAGTTGGCATCTAGCTGGTCGCAAGAGGTAATTACTCTACTGGTATTCAAGTGCATTAGGTATTAGGTATTTATATTAGGTTGAGTAGGTTGAAACTGTAGGTTTTTACCATCCAATTTCTTCTAATTGTCTTATTACACTTTGCGTAGTCGTCAATAGAGAGCGCAGGTACCTCATACCTAATTATATTTTTCGACAAGTATAATTTTCGCAAAAATACCATAAAATAGCATAATGTATTTTAGTTGAGGATGGCATTTCACACATTCATTCAGAGGTGGGATCTCATATTTATAACGCTCACGTAATTTGCACATGAAAAAACAACGCAAATGGAAAAAAGTTCATGTGCACTTAACTATTTATCTACATGTGTGGTATGTATGTAACACACTAGGAATAGAATAAATAACTTTTGGTCTACGCTACGAAAGTTCGAAGCTAACGAACATCTAGGAAAATGAATCATTTAATACAAATGGAGTGTTCACAGAATAATTATTCGAATCCATCGTCAAATGGCACAAATTCAATCAATTTTTAAAACGCCTTTCAAACAATTTGTTCACATGACTTTCCAATTTTTCTCGGATTTTTATTTTGCCATATCACGATCAAAAACTGTCTGAATTCGCAAAAATATGGAAAAATGAACCAAAATTTGGCCGGAATGCTACGGGTGAATGGTGAACGAGACAAATGGATAAAGATAGAGACAAAAATCACGCACTTAAAATACATTTTACAAACGTCAACAGGTAAAATATTGTCACTAACTAAAAAAGCTACCGTATTTTGTTTACAAGGCACCTGGAGAAAATTTTACCACCGAACTTTTACAGGAGTTTTTCCGTAAGGGATTCCATTTACTCTCAGGTTGACACTTCAGAAAAAAAAAATCGTAAATACGGTAGAGGGGTATAAAGTAGAAATAAAAACTGAAATTCGGGTACACCATACTCATAGGAAAAAACGGCAAAGCTATGGAATTAGTAACACAAAATCTCGAAATGCAACGCCAAGTAAATAAATTCTGACTAAATAAATAAATACATCGAAAATGCACCGAGCTATAAACCCACGAAAATATTGAACCACAATCTACCATATCCATCGAATAAAGCCCCAAAATCACTCTATAAATAAAGCCGCACTCATCAATGACTAAATAAGCAATGATACTTTTTACTAGAAAGATTGTCACAGAAGCAAAAAATTAAATATTGCATCGAGGCAATGAGCAAGCGATACCTGATTGCCGAAAAAAAATGAGGCAACGTCAAAGCTAAACAGACTATCGATGGTTCATTTTGTGCAGGCCCAATATCTATTTAATGGCGACCCACAAACTAGTTGGCACAGTTGTGTCAACTGCTCTGTCAACTCAAATTTGAGCTTCATACGTGTCGCACAGCGATCTTCAGATGCACTTGCGGCAATGTTGAAAAATGTATATTACGGCAAGCCCATTGAAGTTCGCTCTGCGACACGTGAAGCCGATATCTGAGTTGTGTCAACTAGTGTGTGGACAGCCAATAGTGGTGGAGGAGGCAGGTAGGGCACACCGCAGGGTGACTTCTTTCATTACCCCAGGAAGTACCCGAAATAGTTATCCCATCCATGGAGCCCATTTTTCATCGCGGGCGTCATTGGTGCTCCGCCAACTAGTACACCACCAAAATCGGGGAAACTCAAAAATATATTTTTGAAAAGATTTGAGTTTACCACACTGAAGAGTATGTCAACTACTGTTGACGGCGATCGAAAATAATTCATTGTGGTAAAATTAAATGTGTTTAAGACAGATCTGTGAGTTTCCTAAATTTCAGTGGTGTACTAATGTGCACTCATATTCCACCACTAGCCTGCACTTTCAGTATGATTAGAAACTGGGCTTAACAAGACTAAGTTGAATACAAAAAATCCCGACAAAATCTTTAAGTGCACAAGCTGTTTCACAGGCATTCATAAGAACCTACTAAAGCAAACAGCCATTGGTAGTAAAGATGGAAGAGATTAGAGTTGTGAAAAACCCTGAACATCAAACACCTCTCACCAACTATGCCCTCTGGACATTTTGAGTGTTGAGTTCTAACCCACTGGACATGATTCAAACACATGCTAGCACAGCTACATCGTGCATGCCGAAGGCACGACACATGTCCACCAAGCACTTGCCCCAGCCTGCAGGACAACCACCACACCAACTGTACATGTATCAGTGCCTTAAATTCTACTGGTATGTCAATAAATGTCAAAACATTCTTATTCCAAGCACTAACTGAATATGAAACGGTGAAAATTTTTTGTAACATTTACTGAAACCCGAGCAAAATTTCTGGCACTGATACCGAATTATCAGCACAAAAATATCTGGCTTGGTTGACACTGTGTGGTGGCGGAGCATGCGTTTCTAGGATGTCCAGGGGGTGTAGATGTCCACTGAACATGCCCAAATGCCCAGGGGGCGCAGATGTCCACGGGTAATTGACGCCCACAGCTGCGCAGAGTTCTGACTGCGTACAGGTTAATTTCTTATAAAATACCCATCCACAATACACGCAGTGGCACAATTTGACCCAATTGCACAAAGTCCCAATGAAAGACTGCTAAATTCAAACTAACATGGCATCAGTACGTTTCACAAATGCAACAGTAGGGAAAAAAAACAAGTAGAAAATGATACACAGTAGATACACGTGAGATGCACATTGTAATGTGTAGGCAAGCTCGCACATTTCTGGCCGATATTTATAAAGATGCGTACCGTATATCCTGGAATAAGAACCCCTGAAAAACTCCCCCCACACAAATGACTCACAGTGAGGCCGAGTGAATAAAAATACCCCCTCTGTGATAGATAGAAAAAATGTTGGGTCAATTTAAAAACAATCAATGAAGTCAGAGAAACCAAATAAAGCTACGCCTGGGCTGCAAATGCAGTGCAGTGTTAAACAAAAAATACTAAAGAATATTAGCCTACAGCTGCGACAACAGATGGCGTAGGTTCGCTTGGCATGTAAACCCGCTTGGCATGTAGACTGGGGGGCTGCTCAGCTAGCGAGCTACCCCGAGGCTACTATCCCCTGAGCCCCGCCCCCAAATTAATCTACTATCCAAGTGGAGCAAACTTTGAGCGATTTTTCCCCAACCTTCACCCAAAATCACTAAATTTTGCTTCATTTTGTCAAATTTGCAACATATCATATATATTTTGCCCCAGCGAGCCCCCAGCATATTTTTCAGCTATTTATCCCTCCGAGGGAGAGATTTGCTATCTATGATACTGCTGCGAGGGTCAAAACCTGGGAAACCCCTGATCCGCTGTCTACATGCCGAACGGGTTACATGCCAAGCGGCACAGGCCCCAACAGAAACATAATGTAATTATGAGGAAAAGATAACCCCTCCCTCAAAAACTGACGAAAAAAACTTCCCTGGGGTCTTATTTGAGGATATACGGTATGTACTGAAAAAAAAACAATGTTTTGATTGAGCCGGGTTCCTGACTAGCAACAGCAGCAATTTGCATAAACAGTTTTACGCACGCAAATGCACGAGCTTGCGTATACACTCATCCAACAAACAACAACCACACCATGAAAAAATGCATAACCGCTGTTTCGTAATCGAAAAAGCCGCGGAAAACACTTTGTCGTCATTTTTTCTGCCTCTTTACCGTGTCGTCAGTGTCATCTTGGGTCGTGGGCGATTTGACTGCAGGGGACGGCGGAGGCAAATATGATGCATTGACATCGCTGTGCTTCTGAGTTGACTGCGAGTGCCGCTCTACCTGTGCAATGTGGGTTGGGTAAAAGTGTAAAACCACATAAAAATTCCAGCTTTCACATTTAACCACATAAAATATTCCAGCACATTCTTTCAAAATAAATACCTACCAAAATAAATATTCTATAGACAATTTTCGTATTTTCTTTTACTATTATTTGCTTATAGACTATCGGGTGGGCGCGCCAGCGCCATCCCTCGCTGCCGAGGGAGGGCGCAAGCGACCCACCCATAATATGGTCAGACACACCAAAATGCGGAAATCGCAAATTTAAAATCGCAATAACTTCGGAACGCAATGCGCTAGTGCAGAACCGACTGCACCATTAAAAAGCCCGTGTCGAAAAGTACCACCATGCAAATTTTCAGATCCAACGGTTGAGTTCGGAGGAAGTTATTACGCATTTTCTTTTTCAAGTAGTGTTCTTGTTGTTGTTGTTGTTGTTCTTGTTCTCCCGAAAATCTTCAAACTGCAATAACTTCCTTGAAACACGACCGATTTTCATGGTTGATGGCTCATTTGAAAGAGAATATGATGCCATTTCTTATTTTCGGGATTTTTTTCACAGGCTCCGCCCACTTTGGTACGGTATCTGTTTGAAATTTTCAAACCTCAATAAATTTTAAATTTGAATACAAATGGGGCATTAAAAAAAATTTGCTGATGTGTGCCATGACTAGAGCTTTCAAATGAGCCAATTTTTGGCAATTTTGGTACAGATTTACAAAAGTTATTCAAGTTTGCTTATTTTGTGTAAAATACGCAAACATGCCTGAACTACTGCTTTATGTGATACTGAGCATGTGACCTTGCATGCTGATTACTATCAGGTCATAAATGTCTGGTGGTTGATGTCAAGTCAAATGTCAAGTTATAAATGTCAAGTCAAATGTCAAGTGATAAATGTCAAGTGATAGATGTCTAGTGATAAAATATTAAGTGATAAAATATCAAGTCAAATATCAAGTGATAAATGTCAAGTGGTAGATTTCAAGTGAAATGTCAAGTGATAATTGTCAAGTGATAAATTTCAAGTGAAATGTCAATTGATAAATGTCAAGTGATAGATAGTTATAAAATATCAAGTGATAAAGTATCAAGTGAAACTTCAAGTGATAACTTTCAAGTCAAATGTCAACCGATAAATTTCAATTGAAATGTCAAGTTTAATGTCAAGTGATAAATGTCATGTCAAATGTCAAGTCAAATGTAAAGTGATAAATTTCAAGTGAAATGTAATGTCAAATGTCATGTCAAATGTCAAGTGACACATTTCAAGTCAAATGTCAAGTGACAAATTTCAAGTGAAATGTCAAGTTTAATGTCAACTCATAAATGTCAAGTCAAATATCAAGTCATATGTCAAGTCAAATTTCAAGTGATAAATGTCAAGTCAAATTTCAAGTGAGAAATGTCAAGTCAAAGTTAAAGTTTAATGTCAAGTGATCAAATATCAAGTCAAATGTCAACTTATAAATGTCAAGTCTAAAGTCAAGTCACGTCAAATGTCAAGTGATAAATGTCAAGGTGAATATACAGTGATAACTTTCAATTGAAATGTCAAGTCAAATGCCAAGTGATAAATTTCAAGTGAAATGTCAAGTAATAAATTTCAAGTGAAATGTCAAGTGAAATGTCAAGTCAAATGTCAAGTCAAATGTCAAGTTAAATGTCAAGCTTAATGTCAAGTGATAAATGTCATGTCAAATGTCAAGTTTAACGTCAAGTGATAAATTTCAGGTGAAATGTCAAGTTTAATGTCAAGTGATAAATGTCATGTCAAATGTCAAGTAATATGTCAAGTAACAATTCTCAGGTGATACCTGTCAAGTTGTTTATGTCAAGTGAAAACTATCAGGTGAAAAAATGGCAAGCAGTTCATGTCAAGTCATAAATATCAAGTGATGCCATTCAGTCATAAATGTCAAGTGGTTTATGTCAAGTTATTGTCAAGTGGGTAATTTCAAGTCATAAATGTCAAGTGATAACTTTCAGGTTCTAAATGTCAGGTTGAAAATCTTTTGAATCTTAGTATTTGGCTTCTTCTTGACTATAGATTGTATTGCTCACTGCCACATTTGGCATTTGCTTGATTTGCAATAACTTATAAACTTTTGGGCCTGTGGCCCTCAAAAAGAAGTATATCTGATAAAAAATGGCTAAAGCCAACTAAAAGTGGACACTGCACCTAACCATGTGTATGCTTTTGAATGCACAAAAGTAATATATCATATACCATGCCATTTTCTGATTGAGCTATCAAAAGATGTATATCAAGGGAAATGTACACAAATGCTAATAATATAGGCTATCAACACAGCAAACTGCATCACAAGAAACAATTTCACCAAACTTTTGCATGGCAGCGTGAGCTTTTTGTATCTTTAATGTTTGCAGCACTTTGACACAGCTCACGCTGCCATGCAAAAGTTTGATGAAATTGTTTCTTGTGATGCAGTTTGCTGTGTTGATAGCCTATATTATTAGCATTTGTGTACATTTCCCTTGATATACATCTTTTGATAGCTCAATCAGAAAATGGCATGGTATATGATATATTACTTTTGTGCATTCAAAAGCATACACATGGTTAGGTGCAGTGTCCACTTTTAGTTGGCTTTAGCCATTTTTTATCAGATATACTATTACTTTTAAATAAGTCTGCAAGCGAATTAGATACCGTATTTCTCCTATCAAAGCACCCCCCACCGTTCAAAGCTCCCGGGGTGATGTGCTGTACAAAATGCTATTTACCTAATTGCATATTTTGCATGGTGCGCGGCGTTCTTTTGCGTGCTGCGGCTAAATCAAACGCTTCTGGCGTAATTCACCAGAACAACTTGAAATGGCGCTTGTGTTCAAAGATTTGTGGGTCCTGGGATAATTGCAAAAGCATTTCAATCTTAGCAATCACAGTTTTGCAACACATCGGTATTGAACAATACATAGTATAGCACCCCGTGATTTGCATTGCATCAGGGTGCTATAAACGGCACCTCAAAAGTATTTTGAAAAGTGCTCCAATTTTGTAAAGCACCAGGGGTGCTTTGATTAAAGAAATACGGTAATTCAGGCGGCGGACGTATTTTTCCGCACACGCCATTGACCTAGGGTCCAAACGGGATTGACTTTTCGGGATCGGGATTGGTTTTTTGATATTTCGGGATCGGGATCGGGATTGGCCGGGATTGGGGTCACGGGATCGGGATCGGGATTGTCATTTTTTCGGGATCGGGATAGGGGTCTTGGGAAAGAGATTTTGGCCAATGTTCTGGCATTCACAGTTGTTCATAAAGGTCTCAAAACACTGTTGGATGCCCGAAAAGTGGTATAAAATGGATCGGGATTGGTTTTTTGATATTTCGGGATCGGGATCGGGATTGGCCGGGATTGGGGTCACGGGATCGGGATCGGGATTGTCATTTTTTCGGGATCGGGATTGTGGTCTTGGGAAAGAGATTTTGGCCAATGTTCTGGCATTCACAGTTGTTCATAAAGGTCTCAAAACACTGTTGGATGCCCGAAAAGTGGTATAAAATGGTTTTAATTAAAAAAACATGACGTCCGAAATGTTTGTTTTTAAAAAAAACATCGACGGAAATTTTTAGTACTAAGCACTAGGTATTTTGCAAAATTTTTGCGCGCAAGCGCGCAATTTCACACACAAATTGACATTGGTGGTGGTTTTCATTGGTTTTGTTGCATTTTTAGTATCAAAGCATCCATTTCTATGTGCTACCATGGGTGAATAAGCCGTCATATGTTGCTGTATTATATAATATTGAGGTAATATGCTTCCATGTACCTCCACAGTGTGTAACTTCACTCCCAAAGTAACAACCTCCTTTTATAACCTTGTTTGATCACTATTCCATTCCCAACTTGACCTGAAGTCACCGAACATTCGACTATAAGGCGACATACAAACATGTCGACAAAAAATGGTTATTTTTGACACAAATCACCACTTATAATGCTATCCCATGGCTCCACAGCCATTATATGGTCATACAGGGGTGGGCATCTTCAGTTACCGCTGGAAAAACGCGATAGCTTGAGCTACAGTTGAGCTATCACAATGAAATTTTAACACAATAGAGTAGACTCCATAGGACACCTATGCTGAAGTTTGCAACCCAAACGGCCACAGTTTGGAGGAGTTGTGGAACACACAGTTTTTAGTGTAATTTTGTGACTTCACCCCCCTTATCTCGGGACTGGGGGACTATTCGAGTAAAAAAAGAATTTGGTAGTAGGCGCGACCACAACATACTCAAAGGGCATCAAAATCGGCCGATGTACGACAGAATGGGACGACACCAACGACCGATGCCCCCCCCTCAAATGCCACCCTCGATTTATCCTATGGGTGACGCCAAGTCACAAAATTACACTAAAAACCGTGTGTTCCACAACTCACCCAAAATGTGGCCGTTTGGGTTGCAAACTTTAGAATAGGTGTCCTATGGAGTCTACTCCATTGTGTTAAAATTTCATTCTGATAGCTCAACCGTAGCTCAATCTATCGCATTTTCCCAGCGGTAACTGAAGATGCCCACCCCTGTATTTAACATCACAGAGTATTGCCACTGTCTGATATACCTATATATGTTGACACTAGGTCATATCTGGGAGCTTTAAAAAAAACGTTTTTATTTTAAAAAAACGTTGTTTTTTTAAAAACGTTGTTTTAAAAAAAAACGTTGTTGTTTTTTTAAAACATCGAGTTAAAAAAACGTTTTTTTTTCAACCCTAATCGGGATCGGGATTTGAAAATTTCCGGGATCAGGATCGAGACTGCAAAATCCCGGACTTTCACGGGATCCGGGATCGGGATCGGGATCCCGTTTGAACCCTACATTGACCCCGCCAAAAATCCAAGATGGCCAGTTTTCATAACTGGACACACCGCTCATTTTATCGAATGGCGCTTTTGGTGTTTGGTGACACTTGACCCGGATCTATTCCGTCACTACTTCAGAAAATTAAAAGATCAGTCCCGATCACGAAAAGCCAGTCTAATTTGAACTCTGGCAACGAAAGGTTCACGGAATTTGTTTTATTCTGTTCAACGGTGGCCCAGTGACGATGCTTGCTTTATAGAGTTTCATTCCTATAAGCGTGGCGTGGCGTAAATTGAAATGCTGTTTCGTTGAGCCTTTAAGTGGGGTATGCAGGCATCCCGTGAAAAAATCAACGAGTGGTCAACAAAATATGCAACTGAAAAGAGAAAAGAAGTATTCTGGATGATAGTTTGAATAGTCTAAGTCTGATCTGAAAAACGCAAAGGATAGACAACCGAGAAACTGTGTGCAGACATTGAACGCAATACGTGCAGCGAATGTGCAAGCGCAACCAGGACCAACCCGCAATCGGTCAAGTGACCAGACACGTTTAAGTACGTCAAGAGTGACACTTAAGCCCCACACACGCTAGTTGACATCGACACCAAATGTCAACTGGTTCCGTTCCCAATTCAAAGCTTGCGTTTGAGCGTTGATCGTCGGCTCGTCAGCAAGCTTTGAATCGGGATCGGCACCAGTTGACATTTGGTGTCGATGTCAACTAGCGTGTGCGGGCCCTTGGTAACAGGTATTTTTGCTCACTAACTTTTCTTATCGCTTTTATTTGTCACTCGACCACCTGCGGATTGATCATGCGCAGACGATAAATTCACTAATTAATTTCAGGCATCAAACTCACGGGCTCAAAGATCCTGTTAATGTTATGAGATTTGCAAGGTGTAAATTGTATTTTTTTTCCGTCCAGGGCCTGGTTCCAGCGTAAGACAGGCCCCAAAATTCAAAAAAGACCCTTGAAATCCTCCCTTTCGAAAAGCCCCCTTCAAAAAAGTCTGACGAAAAAAATAACTGCCCGGGGGGATTATGCGAGTAATTACGGTATTTACGTCTCGTAATGTCAAATCTACAAAAAATTATCCTCTAAACAATTTCGCATGCCTCAACCTAAAACCAGACCCACCCCAAACAGCGTTACGCACCTGCGGGGGCGGGGCCGACCCGCCGTGACTCCGCCCACCCGGCGGAACTGGATTGGGCGCGGCGGCGGTCCTGCCGCGCGAAAACTTGCGCAGCTGCAGTCGATTGCGAGCCTTCTTGCCGGTTTGTCCTTTGCGACGCATGCGCTCGATGTTGTCGCGCAGTTCTTGCGCCCGGTGCGTCACTCCGTCTTCAGCATCGATCCTGTGAGAAATGGAGAGTATGGTGGGTTTTAATTTGTTTTCATGTGTGTCGAGTAACGTGCCCTCAGAGTGGGCTAGGGTGGCCGTACCGTACCATACCGCATTTCTGGACGATTTACCGTACCGTACCGTGTACCGCTTTTTACAAACTTTATCGTACTGTACCGTTTAAGTCCGTATCGTCGCCCAACCTAGTGGGCGAATTCAAAATGAAACACTAACATCTGAATAAATCGAAATGGGTTGAGAATAAACGAATCCATGTATGAATTCTAGTTTTCCCCGAGTTACCCCAATAAATAATAACGGAGTTGAAATAACAACGCATCGAGAAAAATAAAAACGAAACATTCAACATCATACGAGTATCCGCCAAAATCGGTGTGCCAAAAAAATCCTCCCGCACAAACCTTTGCAACAACTGCTCGAGCTCCGCCTTCCTAATCGGCTTGAGCGATATATCGCGCACAGCCCTAAACTGGCCGCAATTATTCACGTGCTCGTTCTCCAAGCGGAGATAATTCCAAATGAATCTTCTAAAGCACTCCAGGAGGCCGGTCACGCACAGGATGATGTCGGCCAGCTCGTTCCAGATCCACATGTCGCCCAGGGACACGTTCAGCACCCAGGACAGCCGCAGCACGAAGTCCTGCCCGATCGCGAAGTAGTAGTACCACGGGCGGCTGGGTGACAAATGGTTAGGGTTCAAACGGGATTGACTTTTCGGGATCGGGATGGGGATTGAGGTTTCGGGATCGGAACCAGGACCACAAAATTCCGGAATTTTACGGGATTCGGGATCGGGATCCCGTTTGAACCTACAAATGGTGGTAATATTCATCTATTCGCATCATAAACGTTGGCAGATTGGATGAGAATCGGCTTTGTTGGATAATAAACTTAGGTATTTATAATAAACTGTAACCGGTTTTCCCGTTCTGATATAAATATTTTGTATTCAACTACAGACTACTGTTTTATGTAAATTATGAGCCATTCCAAAAAATACGATTTTTTTAATATATATATATATATGCATTTTTGTCCATTTTAACTCGAAAACCACTGCGTTTGGTACATGTATACTGGATGGACAGAACGCTATACAATGAATGCTACCATATTTTGATGAATAAGGTTACATGAAAATTTTTGCACCATATTCACCCAAGTCGAGCAATGTGATCTGATGATGAAATTTTTATGTCTGTTCGTTTATTCAGATGGGATATGGTAGATTTCATTGTAAGGTATTACATCAGTTGACTATGGCTGCAGTTTGAATAGCATTTTCTAAAACAATGCAAACCACCCACTCACCTATAAATAAGCTCCTCTCGCAAAAAGCCCTGCTTCCTATCCATCAGCGACCAATCCATAAAAACATCCCAGGAAAATGTGTACATGAAGCTGACAACATAAGCCAGCACCCAAAAATAGAACACCGGACTTTGAGTGTTGTCCACCGGCGAATTTTGGGCCGATTTTTTGTACCATCCATTTAAAACGCCCAAGGCTACCACAAAATAACTGGTGGCGTATTTTCCCGCGTTGACCAGGTGGGGGTGCCATTTGCGAGAGTCGTGAAATCGACGCAGACATTGGAGGAAACGCACGGTGGCCGGGATTAGCGAGATCAGTGGACGGATACCTGGGAATGTAAGTTTTTTTGTGTCATAATTTGGCTGTTTTTTTTGTTACATATTTATTTTATTCTTTTATTTTCATCCACTGGAGGTTACATGCAGAACCGTGACCGTACCGTTTTGTGTCTATAAAATTGTATGAAAAAAATCGCACGCGTTAGTAAAACACATCGTAGGTTTTCAATAGAATCCTGACAACTCCAAAAATCCGCCTAAAATTCACAAAAAATATTCACAATCTAGAATCACTGGGTAGTTTGTTTCCCCAAACAGGCAGTCACTTCAGACAGACATTTACGCAAAACTTCACCGTAACGCACCGTATACATTCGAAAAGCACTGGTCGTGGCCGGTGCTGTAGTCGACGCCCCACAACGCGTCGCCGCCGGTCGCGTTTGTCATGGTCGCATTCAGCGGCGTCGACATCTGTGATTGTTTCGATATGGAAAGAGTGAAAAACGACAAAAGGGATGTGTTGAATGTTCGGTTCTATTTCTTCGGTGCTGGAAGTTCTTTCACAGTTTTGAGTGGCCCACACGTTAAGACACTTTTTGACAGAAAACAAAGTATAGCCCATTACGTAGCAGTTCGAACTGGAACAGAAAAGAATTTCCCCGGCGCTCGCAGATCAGATTTTTTATCACCAAAAACAGAAAACAGAACCGACATTTCCTTTTCACGACTTGATTTCTCCACAAGAACACCTCAAAACGTGCTAAAAAAACTGACCACTTCTCTAGGCCTCATCAAAATTGGCCACGGCAGATATTCCACTTCGGTCAAATAGAAGCACAGAAAGTACTCGACATCCAGGAAGAAAGTTACAAGTGAGTTCATTTGATCGCCCAGCCAGAATCCGGCAAATGTCACCGCGTGCAGAGGCGCCGTGAAACAGCAGAAAACGTGTTTCAAGAACCAGTACCTGAAATTTCGGAGAAAAAACTTTTGTTTTTTTTCTGAGTTGTCTGCCAGTTTGAATTAGTTTGTGGTTTTTTATGCCAGAGAAATATTAGCGAATATTCCTTGTAAACAAACACAAGATTCTTCCATACTTCATGTAGTTTTATTTTTACCCTTTTTCAGAATGCCGATGGTAAAACAGAATTATTCTGTTGTAGAAAGAATTTTCCTTTGAACTTTTTAAAAGCAAAGATTCAAAGGCCTATTCAAAGGACCCACACACACTAGTCGAAATCGCAAATTTGTGTCAACATAATGTCGACTAAATAACACAAACCTTTCCAAAGCATCAAATTTAACAGAAACAATCAAAATAAAGTGTCACATTATAAAATGAACTATGCTCTACCACATAAAAACGATAAAATCACATAATTAACTACAATTTAGTTGACCCGAATTTTGACGTCAACTTATTCACGTGAGCCCAAAGCCACAAAACCCCAATCACCCAAACAACCCCCCCACCCACCTGCTAGACCTGCGAAACCACGCCTCAGGTCTCTTCAAAGGGTTCAACAGCCACAAAAGGCACAGAGCCATCAACAAAAGCGGAAACACGAGCGGCGACGCGGCCACGTCGTTGACGATCACGTACATGTAGCCGAGCACGCAGGCGGCCCACAGCATGCAGAAGAAGCTCGCCACCTCCATGAGGGACTGGTAGGTCAGGTGGTGACGGGGGTCGATCTCGAATATTAGCACGTGGTTCACGCCCGCTTCCTGTGGGGGGTGGGGAAGGGGTTGAAAATGTGGGGTTTTTTTGAAAACGCGGTTTTGAGGTGGTTCTAATTTAGTACATAATAAGACAGCGCAAATTTGTGAAACTGAAAATGTGAACTTGAAATACGCCGTGATTTTAAGTAGGTCGAAACAAAATGGTCCGGCAAGAGCGACACATTATGAACCACCCATCATTCACCTGGTGACCATAAGTCACATTGGGCATTTGCTGCAGGGGTCTCCTAGGGGGGTTGGGGGTGTTAACCACCCCCCCCCCCCAAACCGCCCAGATATCTATCTATCTCGGAGGCCGCTCAGCTATCTATCTATCTACTATCTATCTATCCCGGAGGCAAAATTTTTGGCTACTATCCCCTAAACTTACTTAATCTACTTTTAGCGCTTTTTCTCCCTTTTCTCTCTTCTACACCCAGAAAAAGCCTATATATTGAACCCCCGTGATTCTCCAGAAAATTTTTCAGCTATCTATCCCTCCGGAGGAGCGATTTGATATCTATCCAACCCCCGGAGGGCCGAAATTTTGGAGACCCCTGATTTGCAGAAACCAAATTTTTTCGCAATAGACCAAACAGATGAAATTTCGGATTTAACTCTCGTATTTGACAGATGTCGAAAAGAATTCAAAATCTCAAACCCAGCTAAAAAGCGAACCTGCCATCCATAAACGTTCAATCCCATAAGCCAAATATTGGCAAAAAGTAGCAAAAAGCCGCGAAATAACCGCACGCCGACCCATTTCGGTTCACGGCGCAATCTTTCCGGTTTCAAGTGTTGAAACGACGAAAAGTGAATGAGAATTAGAAAAGTTAGAATGACGAAACACCCGAGGAAGAAGCCAAGCCTGTGATGGTGTGATGGGCAAAAATGTTGGCGGTTTTCCAAAAAAACCTTCTCCATCAAGAATGATTACAGCCACAACTTTTTCAACATTTTCTTTAATTGCTACATTTTTGCAAATGTGTCTTCAAAATTTAAAAAATTGCAAAATTGCTACATTGTTGCAAATGTGCAAATCTTCAAATTTTTGAAACTTAGTTTAAATTTGATGTCTCCCTCATCAAAACGAGTGATTGATTATTTAACATAAATACATGTTTGAATTCAGTTTGAAGACAAATTTCGGCCGATTTGAGACTTCTGTATATCTGCACAGGCAGCTATGGCAGGTAAAAATAAAAACACACCTGAATGTAGTCCAACTGCTTTGTTTTTCACTCAACGGCGGTACTCGGAGCCGTTTCATCGCTTCCCGTCGATTTCCCTTCTCTAATTCATTAATCACGGCGGCTTCAGTCTGAAAGTGGACAAAAATTTAACCCGAAATTTCTTATTTTTTATAATTTTATTTTAATTTTTTATAATTTTTTATTTCATTTTTACCTGCGATATCAGCGCCTCCAGTGAATTGTTCGTGTAAAATTGCGCCCGCTCCACGTTCATTTGTCTCCATTCCAAGCCGCGCGAATTACCAAATAATTTGTCGTGCTTCTTCAGAATTTTTCGGAAGCCCGTGGCGTTTAACTGAAAACACGGTAGAAGTTTGAACCGTATTTCCTCGAAATACCCCTCCCAGGGGGTTTATTGTTTCAGATTGCAGTTTGAGGGGGTGAATCGAGGGAGGGGGGTAATTCGAGGGTTTTTCAAAAGCTAACTCAGACCGGGGGAATTTCAAGGAAATACGGTATTCCAAAAGGATCCCAGACCGGGATGGTACAAATTCAACTGCGACAAATTTTAACCCAGTAAGACTCGAGTGAGAGATTCTGATGGCAATTAAAATACATCACACAGATAATTAAAATACATCACACACCGTAGTAATCACACAAAACGTCAAGCTTCACGCAAATTTTTTCGACCATTTATCAGACACTTTACATTTTACAGGGTGCGGAACTGCCCCCTTGGCGTAAACAATAGCATATCTGAATTCAATGGAAAATTGAAAATTTCCTCAAAACCCCCAAAAAACTGAACCTGTTGGAAATTCTGCAGCAGCACCAAACTGAGGTAGAACTCTGAAAATGCGAACTTCAACTGCTGCAGCGTTTTGAATTCTTCGCGCGCTTCCTGCCGCCCGCCCACGACGCGCTGCAGCAATTTGACGCGGTCCGAGCTGCCGGCTGCAGTCGCCGCTGCGGACGTGGTCGCTGCTGGTTCGGCGCCAACCTGGTTGTGTAAATGTAGGAAAGTTGAAGGCAGGGGTCTTCTAGGTAGGGGGTGGGGGGGTCACCCCCCCCCCTAAACCGCCCAGCTATCTATCAATCCCAGAGGCCGCTCAGCTATCTATCTTTCCCGGAGGCAAAATTTTGGGCTATTATCCCCCCCCCCAAATCGGCCAGCTTTGAAAATATCTGGAGCGATTTTTGAGAAACTATACCCCAATTTTCGATCAAAATCGCTATTTTTCATACCGTTTTAAAGATTTTCACCTCCAAAATCACTAGTTCATGCGTCTAACTGCCGATTTTTAGCTATTTTAGTACTATATGCGCATATATACCCATTTTTAGCCATTTTTCACCTACTTTCAGCGATTTTTCTCCCTTTTCTTCCTTATACACCTTGCAAAAAGCCTATATATCGAACCCCTATATATCGAATTTTTCCAGCTACGTATCTATGTATCTCGGAGGCCGCTCAGCTACCTATCCAACCCCCGGAGGGTCAAAATTAAAGATACCCCTGGTGGGGGGGCCGTAGTTTGTATCCGGATAGATAGATAGCTGAGCAGCGCTGCGATAGATGTTTATATTTTTATAGCGTTTATATTTGCACCCTACCTACAGTGTCAAGTTTTTGTTTCTGTTTTCCGGCCACTCAATTTTTCACCATTTTCTGGCTCATTTTCCAATTTCTGCCTCGTTTTCTGTTTTCCAGGTTGCCTTTGTTTGTGTTTCTTAAGTATTTTGATAACATTCAAAAAAAAAAATTTAAAAAGTTTAAAAAGTCAAAACAAGTTTTCTTTTCCGCTTTAGGCCTTATCAAATTGCAAAATTTTCCATTTCCCTTCTCCAAACATTTTTCCGACACCCCAATCCCACCCAATCAATCCACTCACCGCCTTCACAGGTTTCATCTTGGTCATGCGTTTGAACGCCTCCAGCTCGTGTCTCAATTCATTGTGTTTCCTCTCCGCGTCGGCGAGCTTCATCTTGAAGAACAGGTCGATATCGTTCAGCTGCATGGCGCAGTCGGCCAGGAATCTCTCCTCGATTTTGGCCACGTGCGCCGCCCGACCCTCCGCGTCCTCTTCCTCGTCTGATTGGGGGGGGATTATTTGAATTTGATGGCTTTTCAGGGGGGTGGTGTGGGAGATCCAGGAGGGGTGGGGCCTTTTAGTCATTCATAATAATTTTTTACACCAACATTTTGTTCGGGAATTTTTTTCGGAAACGGCTTTTGCAATGACCCCACTTAAACGACATGTTTGTATTTTGCAACAATCACCTAGGAGATGGTATAATGCAAGGTAAATATATTGTATGTGGTACCTAATGTACCGCCATCTCTAATATGGCCAGCTACTAGCCGCAAAATTGAATTGCGGTTATTTTGCCCAAAGAAGTCGTTTTGTCTGCTCTGTTGCTGTTTGCATGTATGGTTGCCGACAACCACGCTAAAATCTCCATTAAAAATTGTGAAAAGAAAAAAAACCGACTAGGTGCCGATGCAAGCCCATCGTAGAGCAACTTTTTGAGCTGGTCATATCGAATGTACTGCTTTCTCCATTCCGGCGTCAAATGCGTGGACAATTGTTCTCCAAACTTCATTTTGACTCATTTGATCCTTTCCGCGTTTTTGGCTAAACTAAATATTAGCTTAGGAATGTAAAAGTTGCAATTCAACCGGGCCCCATGTGTTATGAATTGGGGAAAATATCGTTCGAATTTTTAAAATGTGAATGGCAGGTGTGAGCGGCAGCTGGAAAATCATAAAAATACCAGTGGAGAAAAATGTGTTGATTGACAAACTGCATCCAATCAAAGTTTGGCACACTATATAAATGCAATTTTACAAGGTCTTACTTAGGTCTATACCAGGCTCGAAACGCAACACAAATGCCCACGAAATTTACATAATAAATATAAAAACAACAATTAGACTAATACATTTTAAAAACAAATCGTAAACAATTTGCCTTTGTAAATTGGCAAACTATTTACTGAAATTTCTATCGTTTGTGAGCATAAATTCGTGATTCGTTTCAGGCTGCAGCTAAATAAATTATTCATGTATTTACGTAGGTTCTAGGGGGAAGGCAAACAAACATTAGGTGGCCAAAGCTTTGTCAGACGCAGTCTATAGGCTTGATCTGATCAAGAATTAACGGGTCAGTGTTGTATGAAATTACCATTTAAACCGAAAAAAGTGTGGGGAATGTGTATAATAGTTCGAACAATACAGATTTTTCACTTCACTATAAAATGTATGCCTAATAAATGACGCCATACACGCTAGTTTTTTGGCTAGACATCAGTTTTTGGGTGTCGATTGTGTCAACTAAACACTAGTTGACGCTGAGTTGACCCTGATTTCGAGGTCAACTAGTGTGTGTGGCGCCATTAGCACACGTATTTCCCAGGGACGTAGCCAGGATTTTTGAGCGGGGGGGGGCGGATTGTATATGGAGCTCGGCGAACGGGGGGGGGGCGGCGCCCCCCCCCCCCTAAATTTGACCCCTGTGGTAAAGGAATGGCGCCTTGGCGCCAGCGCCATTCGTAGGCGCGACGCCATGGCGCCATTGGCGTTGGCATTGGCGCCAAATAGTGCTGTACTTGTATGTATTTTGCATACATATTAGTGATGGAATGGCGCCATGGCGCTGGCGCCATTTGAGGGCGCCGCGCCATGGCGCCATTGGCGCTTGGCGCCCTTTTTCTGTGGCGCCCTTGGCGCCTGGCGCCCACATTCTGAAAGGCGCCATGGCGCCCTTGGCGCTTGGCGCCCTTTTTCCGTGGCGCCCTTGGCACCTGGCGCCCTGCTTTAGAAGGGCGCCAAAAAGGCGCCAGCAGGGTTTCACGGTGAGTGCTGTGTAAACGAAAAAAAAGAAAAACGCATCCGTGGATGATCTAATTTCGCCAGAAAAATGGACGGAGTGGTGTGAGTGGGTGGAAATCTTTCGTCCAACGGTTCATCAGATCTGTCTGACGGATCAGAAGACAGAATGATGGACCGTCTAACTTGCAAAATCATAAATAAACGAATATAAATCGTTGCAATTAGGAAACATTGTTTGGAAAGGTCTATTTGTAATGAATGGATTGTTGTCAAATGACAATTACCATTGCGTTTGAATTCGTCATGTGGATTTTATTCAAAAAAAATTTGTTGCTAGCCTTGTCTTTGTTCATTACATCCTGGAGAACGCAAATTAAGAAGTGAATGCGCGTACAATGGTGCTGTAGAAACATTTCTAGCACACGCATGGTGTTGTAGGCACTTTTTTATCCTGGCGCCCTATTTTCCAAATGGCGCCATGGCGCCCTTGGCGCTTGGCGCCCTCTTTCCGTGGCGCCCCTGGCGCCCACTTTCTGAATGGCGCCATGGCGCCCTTGGCGCCTGGCGCCCTTTTTCTGTGGCGCCCTTGGCGCTTGGCGCCCACTTTCCGAATGGCGCCATGGCGCCCTTGGCGCCTGGCGCCATTTTTTCTGGCGCTTTTCCATCACTAATACATATACAGCGACGGGGGCGAATTTTCAGTGCTTTTTTCTGTGCTTTTCAAAATTTTTCCGGACTGGCGACAAAATCGCTTTACGGAAGCACCATTTCGGGTATATTTTCTTGTCCGACCCGGGAAGGGGGGGGGGCGGCCGCCCCCCCGCCCCCTGGCTACGTCCTTGGTATTTCCAGAGTTTTGTCAGGCATACGTATTTCCAGGGGGGGGGGGGTTTCCAGCTATGATAAATAGTACCTCGCTAAGCTGTCAACGGTCCCAATCAGAATGAAATATTTACATATTTACCGCGCCACTAATTCTCGTTCAGACCAAAAAAATACAACGAAAAATTCCAAAATGTAAAATGAAGGATGCTAGCAAAGATCAAAGAAAACTTGCGCAGCAGTTTCAGGAAAATCAGCTAATATCATAAAAAAACGCACTAAAACAGAGGAATGATAAGAAAGGCACAGTACCCGACCATCTGGTTGCTAACACGATGAAAATGTACATATGTATTTTAATGGCGGCACAGTTGATTACCCGCTGCATGTAGCCAGATAAAATTAAGCATAAACTTAATGACGCATTGAAAAAAAACGATAAAAATTTTACGTCGCAAAACGAAGTGGGAGCGACTGCAGTATGTACAAATAAACCTTCCTGCTATAAATGCGATTTACGTATGTGAGAAATGCCATCCAGAACGCGCAAACTAAATATTTATGTAAACAAACACTTCGTGTCTCACTTCAAAACTTTCAATGGCCAACCCGTATGGCGTAAAACCAGCTGGAAAATGTGTTTCCGCGTCCGCATGATTTTTAGAAGCAGAATTGCAGACGCGGAAACACACAGGTAAATAATCTGCCGAATTCAAAAAAATGTTTCAACCTTTTCTGGCTCACGCAAGGCTTTTGGCGCGAAGAACAAATTATGTTCCAACATTATGTGGTGGGGGAACTTTTCGCCATAAAAAGTGTCGTTATGTTCTAGTTTCAAACCAAAGTTCTAAAAACAGAAATGAATTATTGAAAATACTTATCCCGCGCTGTGCAATTAAAATTCGTCCGGACACGGAAATAGAATTTACGCTGTACAGTGCGCCTATTACAGACGATTGTAAAAAAGACTAGTGTTTGCACAGGTGACTGAAAATTTGATGACAAGTCTAGGGATGTGAAAAAAACGTTTCTTTTCAATAGCCCTGTTTTTTAATAAAAAACGTTTTTTCAATAAATTTTTTTTTTGAAAAAACAGCGGCCATCCCTAGACAAGTCACAAACTATATCGGGCGCGGCGCATTTCCATACTTCATAAGGATATGCACCGCCTTTGGATAATCGACGCCAATTTTTATATTTAAATTTTCCATTAACTACCGTCAAGATTTTGTTTTATTTGCACAAAGTGTGTGAAACGTGTGAACATCTTTAGAATCTACATAAACCTTATTTTCTAACGCAATACCGTATTCGCGATAATACAGTCCAGCGTCTGTGGCCAAGTTGACAGCCATTTTCCTTACAAAATTAGTTTTCAAAAATCACGACATCTTGACGGATTGTTTTAACAAAAAATGACAGACAAAACATTCAGTGATTCAGAGAATTTCGTAAAAATTTCTGTCCGTACCTTTTCAAACATACAAAAAAGTCAATATATTGCCTTCAATATTGGTCCACTGACAACGAAAGATCGGCGATCGGCACACCTGACGCGGTGCGAAAATTCCAAAAAAATATCAGAACTTGAAATGGCGGGAGTTTTTTTACACTTTATTGCAGTTCAGTGGCGTAGCCAGGGGGGGGGGGCGGGGGACGGCCGCCCCCCCCCTTCCCGGGCCGCACATAAAAACTGCCGAGAATGGCACATTTCTATACCGATTTTGTAGGTTGTTTTCAAAAATTTTGCGCGCAAGCGCGCATTTCGTCCCTCACAATCTCTCTTGTTGTTATGTACGTCGCATTAGTAGCAATACCGCTTCAAATTACAAAATGCGATACAAATTTTCAGACATCTAGGTATAAAACTTTTCTTATATTGTAGCCATTGGCGCCAACGCGGGCGCCAATCACGCCATCGCGCGGCGCCTACGAATGGCGCCAGCGCCATAACTCCATTCCGCTACCATAGGGCCAAATTTTATGGGGGGCGCCGCCCCCCCCGTTCGCCTGGCTCCGTATACAATCCGCCCCCCCCGCTCAAAAATCCTGGCTACGCCACTGCTACAGTTTTACACTTTTTATAAAAAGACAACGTTAATTTCAAACTTTTCTCACTTTTCAAGCTTCAAAGCTTTTTCTGGAAATGACAACAAAAACCGCTAGAAGGCGGAGCCAAATTTACCATCTATTGCGAGAAAAAAATTTTGGATGGGGAACTAGAATGCAGAAATAAGAAATCTACTGAGCAGAAACTGTAGGGAAAGCGGTTAGGCTTACATGCGAATTTCTTAGAGGACCTGAAATACCTACAAAATTTTTGAGCCAAAAATGAGCCTTTTTCTTCAATATTACAATTACAATTTTTAAGATTCGCTGAATGATCGAGTTTCGTTTCCGTATTCCAATAAAATGTTCAAACACATGACACCAAATTACAGTGCGTGATGCACCAAAGCTGTACCGTTAAAAGAACTTCGCTTTTTGGAAAAAATCGTTATAAATTTTTGAAAAAAATTTTTTTGTTTAACTTTAAACAGATTCGCCAAAAACATAGTTTTTTAATTCGAGATAAAAAACAAAGGGAATCCCGGGAAAGATTGTCAGGACCAACCACCCTGCCATCTCCGCTGCCCAAATCCACCGCCATTTTTACCCCCGCAGCACGTTTCAGTCGATTCACCGCGAAAACCACATTGTTGACCTGTATAATTTGCAGTGATCAATTTGAGTTTTCTAGCTCCCGTGGCATGAAAATTATGGCATATGAGATTTATCAGTAACCTTTCTCATTTGACGACTACAACGAGTATTGATAACATTTGCTGATTGGCGCCACACACGCTGCATGTCAACTAAATTCGTGTCAATAGAAGTTTAGTGAATTATGTGATTTCAACATTCTGATAAAGCATAGTCATTTTAACATCATGCCACTTGATTTTCACTGTTTTTGTTAAGTGATTCTTTTAGTCCATATCGATTTTCACCAAACCCCTGTAGCTTCAAAACCAAACCACCCTCTCCAAACCAAACCTGCGCATCAGTAGCGGGCACATAGGGCAAAACGTGTCTTCGCAGCGCGGGCGTGACGAAGGGCACGGCGGCGAGCATCGTGCCCCCGGCCAAGGCGCCCATGCCCAACGCGGCCGCCAGCCCCAGGTTCGGCCAGCGCTTTGACGACGACACGTCGGCCACCATCTTCGTGCTTGGGTCGACTGGGAATGGTGCTGAGTGTGTGCGTCGATGCGGAGTGTATGTGGAATACAGGTGGATTGGTGGGGCGGAAAATTCATGTAAATATGAGAATTTTTCGAAATGGAACGAGAGAAGCGTGCGAGCGGCTTGAGTGCGACAAAAACATTATTTTTATATTCGATTATAATGTTTAGGATACGTCTGCGGAATTGGCGTACGTTTGTCTAACGCATTAAATTAACAACACTCCAGTTGCGGAAGAATCCTTTAAAATCTTTCAAGCTAGAATATTACAGGAAATCTGTTAAAAATACACAAATCCTATCAATATTATTTCATTTCACAAACAACCAAAGGTGGCAAAATATTTATATGACGCTCAATCACGGAGATACCCCCCGTATGACAAGTTGGCAGCCGGCCAAAACTTTCGAAATCGAAAATAAAATTGGCTAAAAAAAGCTAAAAGAAAGGTATATTAACAAGCATATAGACGGCAAAAAACAATTCTGAAGGTGAAAATTGGCAAAATGGAGCAATATTTAGCGATTTTGTTCAAAAATTGTGGAGCTATCGCTCAAAATACAATACGTAACTGGTAACCTGGACGTGGGCCAACTCGTCATATTTACGTGACTCGATCTCTCAATAATTTTGTAGCGATTTCGCAAGTGATGTGCAGGTTTTTGGCACCAGTCCAATCCAAATTTTATAGGTATTTACGCGATAATTAACACTTTGTATTTCCCTCTCGGTTTACGGTTTTATCTCTCAAATCCCGTAGATACCGCAAACTTGAACTTGGGCAGATACTATTTAGTTTTATTATTTCTGTTCAGGTAATTCAAATTTTCTTTGCTATTTATGTTTTATGTATGTTTTTGTATGCCTTTTTTGTGCTGGATGTCAGTTATTTACATTATTCCACAATTCCACGCTGAAAATGCGACAAATATCAGTGATCAACGGATCCATGCAAAACATTGATTTTTCTTATTGTTCAACATTATTTGCATTCACCACACAATAAATATAATATTACGAATTATAATATTACCATAGCTAGGGTTGGCCAGTGCTTTTTTCAACTATTTTTTAAAAAGGTTACTTTTTTGAAAAGCGCAAGGTTCCGAGCGCTTTTCCAAAAAACGCTGGCAAACTTTTTTTCTGCAATTTAGAAGATCTTGGTTAGGTTTTATTTGTTCTGGATTGCTTTTGGTCTGTTGTGGGTATATCTCCCTATATCTGAGGCTATACCAGCACTCATACTACTTAATTTACCTAGTAAATAAAGTCTTGATTCGGACCCTTTTGGGGATTCAGAGACACATAGTAAATTGCTCCTATGGAGGGATAGATAGCTGTAAAATGTTCTAGGGGTGTCGGGGGGTAGTTCATACGGGTCAGGCCTAAATGGCATCTAATCCGCTTGGCATCTGGACCCGGATAGCATGGATTTCTGCCTGCTTGGCATCTAGACCTGCTTGGCATCTATCCAATGCTGGATGCTAAGCGGGCGGTGGTGTAGGTGCCAAGCGGACGGCTGGGGCCAGGTGCCAAGCGGGCTAGATGCCATCCGGGCGCGCGGGCGGGTGGCGCGGGGAGGTATGTGAACTCAGGCGGCAAATACAAAGGGCAAAGAAGAATGTAAGTACACATAACAATGGATGTCCCTTTGTGTTTGGCTTCTGAGCTCAATGTTTGACGCATACCCCCCCCCACCCCCGCTGCCCACACCGATCGATAGCAAGTCATGATGTTTTGATTGGGTTTGTTTGGGAGAGACGTCGGTGCAACATGCAATGATCGAATTAATTAATTGATGTCGAACATAAATATCGAACATTGACATTGACCAAAATCCTAAAAAGCCAATCCCGATCCCGAATTTTGGGAGTTATATCATATTTTGTAAACCACCCAAAATATGTAAATTTGAAAATTTGAACTTGAAATGTAAATAACTTCCTAACGGTGCATCGGAAATGGAAATGAAAATATTTTTTGGACTTGTGAACTTATGAACTCAAGAAATGAAACTCAAGTGGTCTGTGATGGATATGTGAACTTTCGACGTGAAACTTCTGTTTTTCATAGGGGATTTGAGATGGATATGTGAACTTTCGATATGAAAATTGTGATTTTACTGAAAATCGGAATGAACAAAATCTCAGGACTGAAATGGACTATAATGCTGAAATTTTTTCTCTAAAATGTGAACAACTATATGTGGAGGTCAATTCCACGCTTAACTCGATTTTTCTAGATTTGGCGCTTGTGAACTTTTGGAACGGAAGTCCCCAATTCCAATACAAGAAAAATTCACGTGTAATTATAGGATTTGTAGTAGATTAGTGATTAGTAGATTTGTGCAGTTTGCATTGGCGATAGTCCAATGCAGTGCAATTATTAGATAAGTGTGCACGCGTTTTCGCAGCTGGCAATATTCCAATGCGGTGCGCGTGCACGTGTCCACGTGTGTTTGCACGTGCACCACACAAATAGATACAGAACTTTAAAATCAGTTCCGTTCTGTGTGCACGTGTAACGTCGAGACTACCTATCAAATCGATTAATTTGAAATGCAAAATAAAAAAGGCACGGCATCAATAGTATACTCGGCGTACATGATACCCCGCCATCGCACTGATTTATGTCTCGTGTTGGAAGCATGCCAATGATTGTTAAGTCACGCGATTTCCGTAAAAAGATGAAAAAATTCATCGATGTGAATATGTAAATGAATAACATTATAACAACAATCAATTTTGTCATCTTTTTATGAAACTCGCACGCGCTAACCATCGTTGGCAGACTCCCAGCGGGAACCACGCGTGCAAGGTGTAAAGTAACCAGAGTATAAGTATAATGATATGCACATTCAAAGCCTAAAATCGGCTGCGGGGGGGGGGAGGGGGGGTCAGATGCATACATGTGCCGTCTCATGGGTGTGTGGGGGGGGGGTTCAGCCTGCTTGGCATCTACACCCACACGGCATGGAGACCGCATGGCATGTGCCGGCATGTAGCCCGCTTGGCATCTATGGGACGATAGATGCCAAGCAGGCAGAAATCCATGCTATCCAGGTCCAGATGCCATGCAGGTTTAGATGCCGAGCAGTGCAGACTCGTTCATACCGGGTTTTTCAAGCTATAGAAGCAGAAAAGGGGAAAAGTATATCAAAATGGGTTAAAAACAGCTCAAAGTAGGTATATGCTACATTACAACTGAATAGTGATTTTGAAGGTTAAAGTTGGCAGAAATTTCCCACAGAACGTTTACCTGGCTGCACTGATGTAAACTGCAGTGTGTTTTGAGTGTGAAATGGTCAAATTTAGAAATTTCGAAACATTTTTTGATAAAAGTAAAAGTGTTTCTTATAAGAAAACACTTTTTTAAGCAGGATCTTTGTAAAAAGCGCTTTTTTCCATCCCTAACCACACCAGGACCCTTCCCCTTCTCAATCCATATCATCATCATCATCTGCCAAGTCTTTTGTCAACTTTTTCAGATGTGTCTCTGTTATATCGCCAACATTTCTCTTTTGGTATAGGCCATACGTTCTGCAGCAATAATATACCACAGCTTCCTGGGAACAACTTCCCTGGGCGCCATCGCAGCATTCTTTTTCCCATGCGTATGCCTCGAAGTATGCGTCGATTTCTATTTTACCTGTTGTGAATGTTTAGGGGTGTAAATTTACCGTGTAGAATGATAGATATGTCCATGTAAAAAAACTTGATAACTAGGGATGACTGGAGTTTTTTTAAACCGTTAAAAAAAATTTATTAAAAAAATGCAACCATTGAAAGCATTGAGAATAACTGCAGGGATGGCGAGCATTTTTATGGTAAATCACATGCATAGAGATGGTTTTTTTAAACCGCAGCTGAAATTTGCAGCACTGTTTCACCATGTACTTTGCGAATTTGCAAAAAAAATTTACGCTTCTCAGTACCCGGGTTTTTCGGTCAGGAAAGCGTAATAAAGCGTAAGGGTATTTTATGAAAGCGTACGCGTAAGCATACATACCTGGGTATTTTAGCTAAGCGTAACTACGCTTTTGCAACTCTGTGGAATAGTAGCCAAAAAAATAGCCGGTGTCATGAAAACGGAGCCAAGTTCATTCACTCACATGGGCAGTAGTACTCAATCAAATTATTTTTCATTCCTTCGCAGGTGGTCCACACGTGTTCGTTCCAAGCCGCGGGGTCTTCAGTGCGACATTTAAGAAAAAGCCAGTCGTGTTGGTAGTGAAACTTCTTGCCCCAAACTGCCACCGCTGCGATATGGCATATTCTTGTATTCCTGGGCCTAAGTTATCGCCAGCAAATTTTGAGGGGGGGGGGGGGTTATTCGAAAGGGTTTACTATTTCGTCAGAAATTTTCGTGAAGTATCATAGTAAAGCAAGAATATCTTTTACATACCCAGAACAGGTTATAAATGTTTCAAAACAGGATACCGTATTTCCTCGAAATACCCCCCCCCCTCGAAATACCCCCCTCAAAATAGGCACTATGTATTTGTGGTCCGGGAAATTCATAACAGACGTTCAAAACACTTACTGTGTTACGTTAGAACATCGTTTATACCATCTACATCCTTATATAAGGCTGTAAAAACTTATAAATGGTGGTTATTCTTGCATTTTTCACGTTTTTCTCTAAAAATTTCCACTCTGAAAAAATAAACCCCCTGGGGGTATTTCGAGGAAATACGGTACCTATATTTGTGTGGACATGTGTAGCTGCAATGCAAATTGGCAGCAATTAATACATTATCTATTATACATCGCATACATGGGGGTCGATACAAAGGGGGAAATTCGAGGGTGGTCGATTCAACCGGACTAATTCGAGGGTGGTCGATTCAAGGGGAGATTCGAACAAATACCGTAATACAAACGAGTGTTGTATTCGCATAGAATGTGGTTCCAATCCAAGTCGCATTTCCAGTCATGGAATTGTCCCTCGGTTGTAGATATGCACGCACAGGTCTGGTGAATGCCGTTATTGTCTGGCTGCCCTGCATTTGGTAAAATAATTACACTTTTTACCTGTAAATATTATGTTGTCCAGTTATTGTTGCTGGCAGTAGGCGATCCTTCGGAATAAACTGGCACTGCGTCGTCAAGTGGCACATCTTTTCTTATCACTTAAGACATTTCATAATTACCTCCTTTGTCACTTGGCGCTAGCGCCACAGCAAAAAGCGCCATGGCGCCTGTCGCCATTTTTCTCTGGCGCTATTGGCGCTGGTGTTCGGAAAAGCGTCATGGCGCAATTTTAGTTGAAAAGGCGCTAGGCGCCAGAACGTTTGAGACATTAACGCCGCTAATTTTAACGCCATTTTACAACCAGTTTTTTTCAATTCCTGTGTGATCGATCCTGAAACGCACCGGGCGCCCAGAAATCGGGCATTTGCTTGCTCATGTTGGCATATTTAGGAGATAATTTGGTCGCGCCGCCCGCGCGCCAATCTTCCTTGTTGATTGACGGGTTGAACCTGGAGCAGTCCCAGACCCTGTAAAATTCCCTGTAAAACGTCAAATGCAAAGTGTTTAAGGTCATATAAAATCCCCTGTACTTTTGTCACTTTACAGCAAGCGTACATGTGTCACGTTACAGGGTATGTACATGACCTTCGACACTTGACATTTGACATTTTACAAGTCATTTTACAGAGTCTGGGACTGGCACCTGGCTTCCCTGTTAGCCGCCGTGCCGTCGAAGAACCACGGCGCCCCGTCGATTAGGATGCATTCGTTCTAGACATGCCCAAATCTATGGCTGGGGAACTTGGCTTCATTCTGGCCTTTGGCTTCTTATTAATGCTTTATTGCATCGAAGAATTCACAGATGTACAGGGTGCGGCAATTTAGACGGACGCTCTATATTTCAAATAACTCGTCACTGGGTGGTCGGATTAACGTCAAATTTTAGGTCAACATTAACAACTAAATAGAAAAGTATCCCTGAAAATATGGCTGCGATAGCTCCACTCGTTCTCAAGTTGTTCACGCAAACACCAAGAATTGTCGCCTTACTACTTACTACCTTGCTTTACAACCAACTACGCAAGTGTCTGCCGATTTCCTTATCGGTAAGGCGGATTAGTGGCGCGCGCGCGCATTTTGACATGCCGCTGCGAAAATAAAGGGAGAAAAATGTGAAAAAAACAATCCCGATCCCGACCCGGGTCCTGAAAACTGAATTCCGTTTGAAACCTATCACGGGGTGGTAGTAAAGCGACACATTGGTGTTTGCATGAATAACTTGAGAACGAGTAAAGCTATCGCAGCCATATTTTCAGGGATCCTTTCCTATTTAGTTGTTAATGTTGACCTAAAATGTGACGTTAATCCGACCACCCAGTAATGAGTTATTTGAAATCCTGAGCGTCTGTCTAAATTGCCGCACCCTGTATAGGTAAATGTTTAGGGGGGGGGGTTACTAGGGAGATCGATGAACGCGTACGCTGCAATCTAAAAACTTACTGTTGTCGTTCAAAGATCTTACTTGCGTGTTTCTTCTTGTATCTTTTCACCATGACACACAATAAACAATTATCCCCCCACCCCTTTTTTTGTCACTTGACTTGTTGCATAATTGGGGTTTTATAAATTTTATCAAATATTTCGTCGACTTCCACAAAATGGAGAAGGTTAAATATTTTACTCAGAAAAGCAGATAGTCTGCTCTAGTGCCGATTCCGCTAGAGGCAAAATGAAATAACGAATGATTAAAAACGAAGTTAAGGGTACACTAAAAAAAATTGAAGACAAATGGCAAATGACAAGAAAATGTATTGAAGAGAAAAAAGTAAAGAATTCGGTGATAGGAGTTTTACTCTACTTTTAATTTTTCACTTTACTCTCAACTTTAAACTTTTTTCTTTACTTTACTCTTCACCCACCATTCGTTAAATTATTTTGCTTCTATCATTTGTCATTTTACTTTGTCTCTAGTGGAAGTGGTCCAAGGTTGCCATGCGCACACCCTAAGTGGTCCCACTTAGTAAGAGCCAATTGCAAAAAAATGGTTTGGACATGCTTGAAAACCTTTTCCGGGGTTATCTGCATCGCTGCAATGAGCTGATTGGCCAGGGTGAGCGCCTCCCAAGAGTCCACGTTGGCCGGGACAGTCCCAGACCCTGTAAAGTGTAAAGTAAAGTGTCAAATGTCATGCAAAATGTTAATCTAAACAAAAAAGTAAAGATATTATTAATGAACTTTGCTTTACAATTGACACTTTACATTTGTCATGCTACTTTGACAATTGACACTTTGCATGACATTTGACACTTCACTTTGTACTTCACAGGGTCTGGGATTGGCACCAGGCGGCCGGGCGTGCGATCGTGGCACTCCCTAGCGTGGAATTCGTTCGCATCCAAGTGCCCTATTATCGGATGGTAGTTCTTCACCACAGTTTGCTTCAGTTTGAAACAGCGCCATGGTTCGCTCTTCAGCGGGACGCAAAATCTCGGCATTTCTGAAATGGTGGTGTGAGTGACATCAATAGTTGTTTTTTAAACTACGTGCATGTATCATTTTTTAATATTCACCTTTATTTCTACAGCATACTTAGAAGTAGTGTTGGAAAAGCGCCAGAAAATAGGGAACCATGGGGGCTGGCGCAATCCGAAAAATGGCGCCAAGTGCCATTTGAAAGAGGTTGTGAATCGCCGCTAACGGCGCCACAGTGGCGCCAGTGCCGTGGCGTCATTCCATCACTACAGAAGCCAACAACTTCGGTAAGCAGATTTTCCACATTAAATCGGCACATTACATGTTTCCGCTCATTTGCTACATTTAAATTGTCGTTTTCTTGGGCAAATCGGCCCTAAATGTTTCAGCAAATTTACCAGAACGGTATTTATAGATAATTTTTTTGTTAAGCCAACTTTTAAGGTGGATTTACAGCACAACGACAAATAAAAGGTGAAACGACAAATAAAACGTCACCGATAAATTCATTATTTGCATGTTTTCAAATTTTTTATTGAAAATCAATGTTCAATACTCGAATTTGAATGAAAAATGTACCTTCTGGTGCCAGTTCCGCAAAATGAGAAGTGAAATGGCAAAGGCGAAGTCAAAGCGCAAAGGCGAAGTGAAATGGCAAGAGAATTGGCAATAGTGAAGTGAAAAAATAAAAGGAAAAAGTAATTTCCCTTCGCTTTTGCCAATTTTCTTCTCAGTTCACTTGCCATTTCACTTCGCATTTGCGCTTTTACTTTGCCGTTGGCATTTCACTTCTCACTTCTCATTTTGCGGAACTGGCCCATGGTAGATCTTAAATTCGAATTTGAATGAAAAACATTGGATGAACAATGGTTCACAACAAATCATTTTCACGTTGACGCCCTAAATTCATTTGTCGGTGATCATTGCATGCAATGACCGACGACAAATTGATTTTAGGGTGTCAACGGTTAATTGATTTGCAGGTGGGCCATTTTTCATCGAAAGTTTTTCATTCAAATTCGAATTAGACCTCTCCCATATTCAAAATGTTTCATTCTAATTCGAGTATCGAACACTAAGTTTGAATAAAAAACTCTAAAACACGTAGTTAATGAATTTATCGGTGCCGTTTTATTTGACGTTTCACCTTTTATTTGTTGTTGTGCTGTAAATCCACCTTTACAAAAAAATTTAGTCACATACCACGGCCGAATCACGTAAAAATGTTTCATGCACAAGCTAACGAACTGACCCCTGCTCCACTGGCAACCAATCCATTCCCACTGTCTGCAGTGGCTGTCCTCTAACGCTTTACTAGCGTAGGCCAGACACGCGCAGCTCTCTGGCGGGTCGCCATCGCCGTCGGGTTGACACCACTCATCGAAAAAGGTTTACATTAAATGTGATTTAATAGAAAATTTGATGAGCCGAGGCCAGTTCCGCAGGTGGTAAAGTAAAGTAAAATGGAACACTTTACGCTTCACTCTTCGCTTTACTCTTGGCTTTACTCTTTACTTTTTACTTTACTCTTTATTTTTCAACTTGTGTAACCAGCACCAGGGGGCAGTCCCAAAGTCTCAACTGTGTATCCAAACTGTATGTTTTTGTATCTAGATCTTATTATCAAACATAAGATTTGGATACAGGAACATAATATTTGGATACACATTTGACACTTTGTTACTGCCTCCTGGTGCTGGTTCCACGAGTGGAAAATATGTGCGGAACTGGCCCGAGATTTTGTGGGGACAAAACGAACATACCTAGGTAGGTAAGTACGGTGAAGAGCAATTAAACGTTCAGCAACAGATTGAGTTATTACAGTCTAGCATTGCTCTATTAAGCTTCCTGAGTTCCTAAATATTTGAGCCGTCGCAATAAGGGTTCAAAAGACAATGTTTTTTAAACTGAGATCGAGACCAGGCATCGAAACCAACACAAAGACAAAGGATTCTTCACATTTTGTCGAAACTGAAACTGAAACCAGAGACTAATTTGAACCCCAGTCTTTACATTCCCCAAAATGGCTTATTCAAAAATTGAACGCAACTAAAATTTTTTTGTGTCAACATGTTCAAAAAGAATAATAACTTATTAAACCGGAGTTACAGCATAACGATAAATAGAAGGTGAAGCGACAAATACATGAAGGGTGTGCTTCTAAAAGTACCGATCTACAAAAAATCGATTTTGAGATAATCGCAATTGAAAGTTTGGAGTATGCAATACCCATACATGGGTATTGGGTATGGGAATTTTGGGTATGGGTATTTCGGCCATATTGTTGGGTATCCACATGCATGTGTATAATCATTGATTATACACATAACACTAGCTATATAAAATTTAGTGAATTATACTTTTGTAGTACAGTACATTTTAAAGGAACAAATTGGTAATAGCATGTAGATCGGTATTTTTTAAAGCACAAAATCAGACAGCTGTAGATCGGTACTTTTACCCATAATAAAAAAGCACAAAACGAGTTTTTGCTGAATCAGACGCCGATCTGACTTCGGTACTTTCAGAAGCACAAAAAATAATGTGCAGATCGGTACATTTAAAAGAACAATTTCGAAAAAAGTGTGTAGATCGGTACTTTTAAAGACACAAAAGCTGAAAAAGCTTGTAGATCGGTACTTTTAAAATTTCAAAAACCGTATTTTGCGATTTTTTTTGCTTTTTTCGACCCCCCATATCGCAAAATTGAATTTCGCACCCCCCACATAATATATATTTTTTTGAAGCGCATGTTTATGGGGACCCCAAAAATGGTCCTAACTCAAATTTGAAAAATTTGTAGATCGGTACTTTTAGAAGCACACCCTTCACATGTAGCCGCAAATTCGATTAGTCAAGAACGGTTTACAATATTCATCCCTAAATTGACACGTTGACAGCATTAACTGATATCTACATCTTGTCCAAAAATTATCCAAAACGCTCCAATGGTTCTTGAGATATCAATGAAAAACGAAAATTTCGCTATATGTCGGCAATCTCAACGAGAAATTTTTGGACACGATGCAGATATCAGTTAGTGCTGTCAACATGTCAATTTAGGGATGGATATCGTTAAGCGTTCTTGAGTAATCGAATTTGCGGCGACATGTATTTGTCGCTTCACCTTCTATTTATCGTTATGCTGTAACTCTGGCTTTAAGTATGCACCCAAAATTATTTATGTCTTGGTCGATAGTGCGCAAGCGGGATACTTACGTATGCACTTTCACAAAAAGAAAAATATTTTAAAAAAGAAAGTGGCGGAGTCGCATACAAATGAGAAATATTTTTTACCGAAATGTTTTTTCTTATTTGCTGGAATTATTATTATTTTATTTATGATGACGTCATGATGGAGTGTTTCCTTTTGAAAAATGCATAGCATGCGGTCCGCCGACTATAAATATAATACATCAGTGAATAAAATACACCGCTGCACCGCGCCCTCCAACATACCACCTGCCCACGCTGAAACTGGTATCTGAAACTCTACATCTGGCTTTTTCTTCAGCTCATTCTCACTCAAATGTGGCACAAATTGTGTAATCCAATCTCCATAATATCCACTTTGTTTGGGGTTCGATGGGCTTGATCCCCTCACGCGTCCATCTACAAATGCGCATTTGCTCCATTTTTCATTGTCGTTCCAGGCGTCCATTGTTGCTTTGCCATAGTGTTTCCTGTGTAGTGAATAGTTTGTGAATTAGCTACCTATCTCTTGCTTTAAATTATTGAGATCTGCATCTGAAACACTTCAACCACGTAGTTTCTCGTCGCTTCTATGGCTATGGCGCTGGACGTTGTGTTTTTGAAAAAATAAAGTCTGTACCTTGATCCAAGTGTGCATAATCAAATCAGGCAAAATTCAAGCACAAAATTGTGCAAAATCCTTCCTAGATTGCTGCAAAATCCAAGCAAAAGTACTTCACACCAGAGTTGGAAAAACGTATTTACTTTTACCCGAAATATTCGGTTATTCGTGTATTTATACTTACGTTTACGTTTACGTTTTCCAAAAATACCATTACGTTTTGTTACGTTTTCCTGACCAAAATACCCGGGTACTAGGGAAAACGTAACAAAACTTATGATCGTTCACACGTGCACATGGTCAAATGGGCCGCACCATCTGCAGCCAACAATATTCTAATGTTTTTGCATAAACTTAACATGTATAAATACATACAAAAAAACGATGTATGAAAAAAGTGACTGCACGCTTTCACTTACACATGGAATACTGGGTACATATTCATAAATGTGTTCAAATGCTGAACACAGAAACCTTTTTGTTTGTGGAGCCTTGTGTTTATAAATTTTTGTGATGAATTCCAATGACGCCACTTGCAACAACTGTGAGTAGCACATGTTTTGAAACTGGCAGGGCGAGTGCAAGCTCTGGTGCCAATCCCAGACTCTGTAGGATGCCCTGTAAAATGTAAATTTTCATGCAAATGTCATAACTCATGTAAAATGCCCAGCAAAATGGCAAAGTTTTGCCACCTTCCAGGGCATTTTCCATGACTTAGACACTTTGCATGCCATTTGACATTTTACAAGGCATTTTACAGGGTCTGGGACTCACCCAGAATCACCAACGTAGTTGGATTTGGCCGCACATACAACAGAAAGTGGTGCGGATGGAGCGATTGACCCATCTAAATGTGAAAATAATGGTATTTTCCAAAGCACAATGGCAAATACCTACTGTGTGTAAAAATTTTACGTTTACGTTTTTTTTTACGTATTCCTTGGTATTTTAAAAATACCTTACGTTTTAGTATTTATACTTTTGATTTGGAAAAGGTATTTACGTTTACGTTTACGTTTTCCAAAAATACCAGTATTTGCACAACTCTGCTTCACACCTTTGCACCCAAAATCAAACATAATCCCAGCAAAAATAATACAGAATCCGCACAAAAGTGCCACATAATACATACACTTTTCATCTAACATACATACTGCAGGTGTGCTGTATCTTAATACTTTGCAATGTAGCTTTGCTTTTTTGAAAGTAAATATGATTAGCCTGGCAGAATCTAGATGCATGTGACCATATTGTGAAGCTGCCATCTGCATGACCCTGTAAATCTCTTCACAGTTGGTCCATTATAATAGGTATGTATAATGCAATTTTTACATGAACAAACATGAATACACCAGAAAAGGGCTTGAATTATGCTTAATTTTCTCTTGGATTATGCCCAATTTTTATTTGTGCTATGCTGTTGTTTAAAGTTAAAAACGTGAGTGGATTTATCTTCTGAAGTGCTTGGATTATGCGTAAAAACTGCGTGGATTTTGCGGAATAGACTATGTACACTTGGATTTTGGTTTTTCCCTGAGAAAATGTGATCAAATGTAATCTCAAAAAGAAAGATGACGCTAGCGCCACACTAATAAAAGGGCCATAGCTACGGATAATTATAGACTGAATCCAATATTACATACAAGACAATATCACAGTCTGTATCCCTATACATACACAGGTGGCAATATCACAGTCTGTTACCCTACACATACACACATGCACTCTTAACAGTCAAACAGGTGCGATATACATATGGGGCGGTGTTGCAACATTCCATTGCATTGTGAGCATGTGTCCATACAAATAATCAGTATGAAATCACTATCAGTAATTATCACCCTGATCGACAAGGTGTGAAAGCGCGACTGGCACCAACCATGATTTTGATTGTTAAGATATTGATTTACCGCATGTGTGCGTAACCAATTGGTGCATTTATTAGTTGTTTACGGTGTATTTTTTAGAGTGATTGTTTTAGTGGGTGATGGCCGACTTTGGCCCGTGTGTCACTGAGGCATTTCCAGCCGGTTTGACCACAAAGGGAAAGAACCCATTATACTTCTACAAGTCCAGAGATTTACCCAGCCATGTCTTCAAGTGGAGCCTCAACAAAAATAACAAGAATGGCACCCGGTCATTTCAGTGTGGAAATTGTACAAAAGTTAACAAGAAGCACCGGGTCACTGTGCATGTTGTGTGAGTTTTTCAAATTTTCTTGCAGTTAAATACAGTCCTTTAGATTTTCTGTGATGTTAATAAATTTTTGTAAAAAAACAACCAAAAATGGAAAAGTACATTAGTTTTTTCATCGCAATGTAATGAAATTTCGATTTACCATATATCCACAAAATACCCCACTCGAAATACCCCCCCCCCTCGTTCTACCCCCTCTCAAGACCACTATGAAACAATCACCCCTTGGGGGTATTTCAAGGAAATACGGTACCTAGTTTCTTTATCAATATTAGTATTTCATTTTTTACTATGCAATAATTTATTATGAAATTTATCACAATATTGTATAGATTTAATCATGGTAGTTTTCCATACTAGGTGTGCTGTCGGTCGCTTGTACTAACAATGTATTTACAACTTTGTTGCCCTGAAAAACCCCCTTAGAGTGATTTTAATATCACCATTGTAAATGTATGTTGGGACAATTTTGCATGTAAACGTGATTTTTCAAGGCAACACATTACTAATTATCCTGTCTTGTTACAAAATTTGTTACAGATTGTCATTTGTCTTCATTATTGAAACTTCATTTGTGAATGTGTTATGCCTTATCACTAAAAAATTCCTCTGTTATAATCACTGATCTCAATATTTACGTTTCATAGTACTGTAAAGAGATTTCACACAATTAACCTATGAACACATAAACTTCTCATTCAATAAATAAATTTATCAACTAACTAACTAACTATT
>OZ038450.1:6752120-6989061 GCA_964036195.1 Sphaerolaimus hirsutus | reverse complement strand
GGTTCGAAAGTGTATTTGACACCCATACACAAGTTCCAGATTAAATTTCGATTTAAGTCAAATCTTTAATACACACTTTTAAAGCTGGTTTACGATGCCTTCTAGGAGATGATTTATGGTAAAAATTCGCGTAAACAACATTACCCCAAAAATCAACCATAGAGGAGATTTGATGGGGGTCAACACAAAAGCTGTCCCACAAGGCGAATTTTGTTCCTGGAATGATGTCATCGATGACATCATTACAGTAACCCCATCAAATCTTCTCCATGGTTGATTTTTGGGGCAATGTTGTTTAGGCGAATTTTTACCTTAAATCATCTCCTAGAAGGCATCGTAAACCAGCTTTAAAAGTGTGTATTAAGGATTTGACTTAAATCGAAATTTAATCTGGAACTTGTGTATGCGTGTCAAATACACTTTCATACCAGATCAAATTTTTGTTTTAAAATTTGCTTTTTGAATACACACTTTTTACAGTGGTATACATTGTCCTCCAAGGGACATTCTAATGTAATTTTTATTTTTGCTGTCCAGTGCTAAACCTGGACAGCGAATTCTCAAAAATATCATTTTATTTTCCAGTGGTCCACTCTCAGGGGGGTCGCCAGAGGGCTCAACCTTCCGTGAAAAGTAGTGGGGGGTGTCGTGTACACCCCCTCAAAATTTCGATCAATTCCCCCCAACAGTTTTAGTTTGGCAGCCCGTTATATCAAAAAAACAACGGGTGGCGGACCTCGCGTGGACAGCGATTTTTTCAAAAAAAACTATTCATTTATACGGCGACCCACACTCAGGTGGGTCGCCGACCTTCCCCAGCCCGTATATAGTAGTGGGTGGGTTTCGAGTATATGCCCTCAAAATTTCGAATAAATCCACCCACTACAACTGGAGATATGGCGTCCGGCACCGACCCAGAATTTGGGTGGCGGACCTGGCGTGCACCCTGTTTATGTATATCGCACCTGTTTGACTGTTAAGAGCGCATGTGTGTATGTGTAGGGTAACAGACTGTGATATTGCCACCTGTGTATGTATAGGGATACAGACTGTGATATTGGCTTGTATGTAGTATGTAGCACCGTCATAATTACCGTATTTCCTCGAAATACCCCCCCTCGAAATACCCCCCCCCCCCCTCGAAATACCCCCCCTCAAAATGGACACTATGAACTTATAAACCCCCCCCCTCGAAATACCCCCCCCCTCGTTTAACCCCCCCTCAAAAGTCTCACTCTGAAACAATAAACCCCCCGGGGGTATTTCGAGGAAATACGGTATACGCCATTGCACTTTTGGATTCATTTAATGGATTGTTTTGGATTCATTCAAAATTCATTTTAAATGCGTATTAATTGACAATTACTCCATTGGCAATTGACAGGCGCTACCTCAGTGTCTCGGCGTGGACAGAAGCCAGAAACGGCAGTTGGTCACCAGCCGTCACGGTTGTCACGCGTCCCATATTGTCATTGTAACACGCGTGATATGGCCAAAAAGTAATTTCGTTGTGAGAGCCATTATCCACTCCTCCCACCTCATTCAAATTGTATGGCGGGACGGCGGGATCGTTCAGATCGGGCGTCTTTATGAATGTGTAACAGTATCTCAGGTCAGATGACATCGCTTTGCAGTCCCCAGGATCGGGCAGTTCTGAGTTTCAGCTGGGTTGAGTTGAGACGCCCAGAGTGGCTAAATGAACGGCTTTTTGCGTTTGGCAGAATAGTTTTGGGTACCCGAACCGAATACCGTAGATTTTTTTGATCCGATGCCCGAACCCGAAATGTTTGAAATACGAAATAGTGTTTGAAAGTGTCACCGTAAACATGCTGCAGAGCTCAGTGCCATTTGCGAAACCCGCTAAGAAATGTCGGAAAAACGCCCCTTTGATGCTGGTTGCCTCGACCCCTAAGATGTGCAAATGTAAATGACGCCTTAATCGAAAAATTGCGAAAAAAGCCAAGCCAACAGCACTTTCACATTTTGCCTCACTTTTCCAGACATACAGTAGCTTTGATTACAAAGGACCAAAAAATCAGAAGTGATCACTTCTGTTCGGACGCCTCATTCACATGTTCCGCAAACTCACTCAACTGCTGCACCCATCTGGAAAGTCTGACGCGTGGATTCTCGAAATCTCTCATCTCAGTCAGGGACCACGGTGGCATCAGTCTAGTCACTGTGGATTGGATCTTGTTGTAAGACATAAATGGTTCGGGGTTCTCTCCGCTTCTCCTGGTCGGTTTTGCATAAGGATTGCAGTTTCCTGGCATCTTGGCCGCGTTTTTGGACCTGTAACGAGATGAACTGCCCTATTTTCTCGAAGTACCCCCTTGAATTAACCCCGCCTTCGAAATACCTTCAGGTGTGAGCGAGCTGAGGAAAAAATACCCCCCCCCCGCCAAAGTACCCCCTGTCTGGAATGATGTACACCATGTAAATATGCAATGTAAATACATAAATATGTATTTATTCGTGCCAATTTGCATCGCAGCTAAATACACATTTCCTCGAATTACTCCCCCCAGCATTTCCTCGAATTATTCCCCCTTGAATTGAACCCCGCCCCACTCGAAATACCCCCAGCACAGGCAGTTTGGCGCTTTTATTGTAGTTAATGGAATGGTGAATATAAATTGGGCCAACCAAGCGCAAACTACTGTAATTTGGGCCTGCGTGTAGGCACTCTCAAAAATAGGCAAAATGTAATCTTTACGGAATAAAGCATAAAACAATCAGAATCTTTATTTATTCCCATCTCCCAGTGTCAAACAAGGCAAGAACTTCTCGCCATTAAGTGAAAATGTGGTTACCTGGCGCTCGCCGGGCACGGCGGAAGTTTACGCAGTAAACGTGCATACTTAGTGCAGAGTTGAAACAAACGCTGCCCCAATTTTCGTCGAATTTGTGCTACTTTTCGCCTGCGGACGTGCAGAAAATTTTGTGGGGTGCCTGTGGATTACTGGTGTAGCGCCATGACGCTGGGGCATCTGATAATCCCAGCGAACTGCGTCGGCGCTTTCTTCTCTACACCATAGGTGTGAAAACGTATTTATGTTTACTCGAGTACTGAGTAAATTCGTTTAGGTTTACTCTGAAGAACTGTACTCACCTCTACGCGTACTTTTTGAAAGGACGCGAGTACATAAAACGTAATTCAGAAAAATTGGCGAAAATGGCAGCGGAAATGAATGAAGTTGTGATGGGTAGGGAAAGCGAACACTTTCACTTTTACTTTTATACACTTTTATGTTTTCTTGAGTACAAAATCTAACCAATACTTGCTTTTACATTTTCCTTGTGTGAAAATACTGGCTTTTACATTTACACTGCCTATTACGCAGTGTAAAAAGATTACATTACGTTTTCTGTACTCAGGGGTGAGTAAAAATATCCTAAATCCTCGAATCCCTACATCCCCAGGGGAGTTATCTTTTCGTGACACGTTTTTGTGGGGAGTTATTCGAGGGGGGGAGTTATTTTTTCGTCAGACGTTTTTGAAAGGGGGGAGTCATTCAAGGGGGAGTTATTCGAGGAGGGCAGGTGTTTTTTCCTCAGAAAACTTGGACTTAATTCATTGTACGGTGCAGTCTGTCAACTCATGTAATTCAGGTATTTAACTGTTAAACAACAACAAAAATACGTGTATACATTTGCATAGACATCATGTATCTGCTGTCGCTGCTGTAGGCTAATATTCTTCTTCCTTTTTTATTGTATCCTTTTCATCGAGAGGGGGGTGTTATTCAAGAGGGGGGAGTTATTCGAGGGGGAGTTATTTTTTCCTCACCTCGTCAACAGGGGGAGTTATTCAAAGAATGAGTTATTCGAGGGGGGTCTTATTCAAGGATTTGCGGTCAAATACTTCATGTTCACATTTACTTTGAAAAAGTACAGTACTTTCACAACTTTGACTCCAGCACACAAATTTCTGGCTGATTTTCAAATCTGTCAATTAAATGCATTTCAAACAGTACTGGTGAGTTACTGGAAGTATTTTAATTCATATTTACGGTGCACCCCACTAATTTTATTTGAAAGAAACCTGTTCGAGAAGGTGCTGGGAGGTGTCCGACAGCGACGCAGATAGAAAACATGCACTGGTTGTTTTGGACGGCTACTGATCAAACCATTTTGGCTCGACCGGGACAAATATTGGCCATTAATGTCTTGGGTGTGATATATGCTTATGTATGTAAGCACAAGGGTTAGTGTGAGTAGGATGGATTTCCACATTTTGGATTTAGCTGCCGTATATACTCAAATAATCCCCCCGGGGAATTATTTTTCGTCAGTCGTTTTTGAGGGGGGCCTATTCAAGATTGGGGAATTATTCAAGGTGAATTGGGTATTATTTAGCCAAAAATTTCAAGCATGTTTCTACTAACTGATTTCATGAAATAAATTCATAAATAATGTGCCATTTTGGTTCAAATTGGACACAAAAACTTTATCTAATGTCCAAAGGGGGATTATTCTATGGGAATAATTTTTTGCATACTCATCTAACAGGGGGAATTATTTATGGCTGTGGGATTATTCGAGTAAATACAGTATATGTATAGATATAAATAGAAGAAAATTTTATCGGAAATTGGAAGTTAGAACATTTAAATATTATGTCTAGAACTGCAAAGTTTTGTGAATGTATGTAGGTACTTAGGAAAGCAAATGATTTATTTCATTATTATTAGATTGCCTGAGAATTTTCTGCAGTTCTCAGTAGGTCATTGTGATTCGGATCTACATGTAAAAATGTGAATTTGTATTTATGAACGTACTACTCTCTGTTGTAGTTATTTGTACGACAGTTATTCCAAAGAAGTGGATAAAGTTTTTCAAATGTTGTTTGGTCACTTGCAATGTGAAAATGTTTTTAAAAAATCAAAAATCAATACCACCATTAGAATTGAAAAAAATCATTCATTTTCAGAAGCGTGAAACTGATACACAGTCGTATTACGTAATACATAATATTAAACTTTGTTGCGACGACTATGTTTTCTCAAAAAAATCAAATTAGCAAGCGTCACACTTACAGTCAGGAAAGCATCTCCCCATTGGCTAAAACACCAAGAGGGCACCAAAAATTGTCCATTGGGTCTTTCGGCGAAAGGCCCTGAACTGTGTAAGACAGCGACGTTGCATCGTCACGTTCAGTGAGAGTCCTACATTGAAACATGACAATTACGGGTTCAATCGTGCGATGATTTACCCTTCAACTACGCGCGTTTCGGTATACTCGGCGGACTCGGTGACAAATAGCAACACTGTCTTGTCATGAAATGCTTACCCATATAAAATCAATTTTTGAATGTGTTTTTTTAACATAAACAGTGTTTGGGTTTTGGACTGAAATTTGGAATGCACTGAAATTTGTAAAATTTATGGGACCTCTTTAATCGTTGCTTGTTTTCACTGTTCTTCATTTTTTGCTTGTAATTTTTTAATGAATATTTTTTCGCTCACATCGAGATTTTTTTTTAAACAATACATAGTGTAAATAACAGTACAAAAATTATGTTTAGGTACATTTTTTTTACAATACATTTTATGTAAAATTGTGTCACGTGCACACAAGAGCAGTTCATTAGTGCAACGTGAAATTTGATACGTTTCGTCAAGTGCCCCTCCTCTCCCTGTATTTGTTTGTGTTATGTCGTAATCTATATTACCGGAAAATGCCAAGTTACTATTTAGTTTACATTAACGTGATTGTTGATTTAAGTTGCAGTGTGGACCTCTTATAAAAAGTGAGAACAAGCAGTTCAATTTCTCATATTACTAAGGAATTTTTGAGAAAAAGTTGATCACCATTAAAAAAGCTCTAAGAATAAATCCACGAAAATCAAAACCCAAACGAAGCACATTTATTTCGAACAGTAAAAATACAAGTTGACGCATTTTCAACTTACGAATACAATCACTGCATTACGGTAGCGCCACATGGGGGACAACGATGGGTCAAGCGTAGTGATGTGAAAAGCGCCAGAACTTTGGCGCCAAGCGCCAAAAGCGCCATGGCGCTTTTCCGATCCCTGGCGCCAAGCGCCAATGGCGCCAAAGCAAAAAGTCGCCAAGCGCCATGGTGCTTTTTGCTGCGCCAAGCGCCATGGTGCTTTTTGCTGCGCCAAGCGCCATGGTGCTTTTTGCTGCGCCAAGCGCCAGCGCCAGGCATTTTGTTCCTGGCGCCGGTCAAAAATGGCGACAAGCGCCAAAACGCCATGGCGCTTTTCATGGGCGTGGCGCCAGGCGCCAATGGCGCCACAGCAAAATAGCGCCAAAAGCGCCATGCCGCTTTTTGCGTTGGCGCCAGCGCCATGGCGCTTTTACATCACTAGTCAAGCGTAACCGAAATTTGAGTTCTCGCTTTCACACCAATTGAGTAAGCTGTGCGCTTGTAAACGTATAAAAACAACACAGTGGTGATTGATGATTTACGATTCGCATCGGGTATCGGGAAATTGATTCGTGTAATATTTACATGGTGCTTCTCATTAGTTCGATTAGGAAGTAGATTTATATTTTGATACACCGCTGACGGCACTCGTTGTTTTTTCCCCCAGCTATTTAGTATACTAAAAATATACGATCCGCACAGAAGCCGATTTTTCGTGCGTTGCTAATTCCCATGTTCGTTTTTGTCTCTCTTGTTCTAAATAGTGACCTGTTGAACTTTGATCCCCATTTTACCACAACTTTGAGTGAAATTGCGTTAGCCTGACATATGTTTTCTGTTCCAACATCCCATTTTATTTGCACGCATAAATGAATTAGAAATTTAGGCTTGAATTGAGTGAATTGAATCCCTGAGAAAAATATTTACCGTCCTACTAAAGAGAAAAAACTCGGAAATCTGCCGGGTTAATTGAATCCCGCCCTTTGACGTTGCCAGCTAAAGACAAAGGTATTGGGCGGCGAGCTTTTCAAATCGTGGGAGTAGCACTTGTCGCTTCCCTTTGTGCTTTTCAAATTTGGACCCCAGTCATAATGTGACTTATGCTCTCTTCCGGTGTCTACGAGTGATCGATGACTTTTGATGCAAGATTCCCGCCACGCCCCCGTTTCAAAACCTCAAAAAAACAAAAAAGTAGGTACCTAGTTCTTTTTCTATCGCCGAGAAGCGGCCTTCATTTAGAATCACCATTCACACAACAACCGAAATTTGCTCACAGTAGTGTTAAGGAAATTCGTTTTTCGTCAGGATGCTTTTCGTCCTGAAGGTCAAAAGGTCAAAAAATCCACACCTTATATTTTGCAAGTTAGCACTCCCGAACCCCAAATATTTTTCCCACCACTCTTGTGACCGTTTTCAACATTCACGGCTACCAAAAGCATGACAAAAAGCGGCAAGACGAAAATGGAGTAATCCCAATTATTTGAGCAAATAACGCGGCGCGTGCACACATCTGGTCGCAGTTAGCATTCAAAAAAATCACCAATTGTTTGGAAAATATATATAAATATATCACCCCAAACTTGGAAAAAATATAAATATATATAAATCACTCAAGGCCTTCAGAAAATATAATTAAATCACTGAAAAAATAACTCTAAGCTCAAAAAAAATCACAAAAAATCACTTGGGTTTTTTTCTTCAATTACAAGCAAAATTGTGGGCTATTGTGGGCTTAATTTACCATTTGCAAGCACAAAAATGTACTATAACATCCTACAATCTATTTATTATTGTTTCACAAGCAGTAGTCATTTCATACAAGATTGTCAAGTGAAAATATCACGTAAATATCACAACAGAAAAATTCAACCTACAACCTCAATGACAACTTCAAAAACATTTTGCACTGCAAACATGTTGCACTGAACCTATAGCGCCTTGTTGTGGCAGTGATGTTTGACTAAATAGATGCTTAGTACTTGCAGCAGTGCCAGGTATACTGAGGAAGTTTAGTGCAAATTCACTACCATATTTCTTCGAAATACCCCCAGGGGGTTTATTTTTTCAGAGTGAGAATTTTAAGGGGGGTTAAACCAGGGGGGTTATAAATTCATAGTGTCCATTTTGAGGGGGGGGGGGGTATTTAGACAAAATGCAGTAGTTCATGCAATCATCTAGTGTTTTAAAAAGCTACTTTTTCAACAGTGGTGAGCTGTGAAAACTCAGGGCACACGGCTACATGTTCAGCAAAATTTTGGTGACATTTTGGTGACACCATGGTGACAGTTTTCCACAGTTGTCCCCCATACTTGATAACTGGCAACATTGGTGGATGTCACCAAGTGTTGCCAGCTTTCAAAAGTGGTGAAGTGAGTTTTCGATTACTGTAGATCATTTTTGATTACATCAAGCAGGTATTTTTGATTCAATGTTATGTTTTATTTCAGAAAAGTATGTTATAAGATAGAGAGATGCTTTATACACTCAAACTTGACTATACAATTCATAGCAGGATGACATAAAAAGTTACTAAACAGTTTACATCTTTGTCACACACACAATGAAGACTAAGTGATGGTTATATCACCATTTGTCATCATTTGAGTTTTCACATTAGGTAAACACAGTGGCAAACTAGTGACTTGCCAAAACAACCCCACTGAAATTCACGCAATATGTGAAAACTGAATATCTACAGCATTCTATTGTGGAAAACTGGATGGTGACATGTCACCACTTTTGGCCATTTCAGTTTTCAGAAAAAGTCATGGTGAAAACTAGTGTGTGTAGGCACAATATTTACCTGCTTCAAACACTATTTAAACTCAATAATGCTCTACATGAGCAGATGAGAGATTTTCAGGAGAAAATTCTCTTGCAAAATTCTAAATTCTCTTGCACAAATTACATGTTTTAGTCATGAAGCACAATACTTGAACCACAATGTATCTAGTATGAGTGATTTTCTCAGTGATTTTTTTTTGAATTTGAAAAATATATATAAATATATCACTCAGAATTTGAAAAAAATATAAATATATATAAATCACGGGTTATTTATATTTATTGTGATTTTCGAAAATATAAATCACGGGTTATTTTTCGAATGCTAGTCGCAGTTAGGCGCTGCAGTTTATGACCGTGCAGCGGCGCGCGGCACAGTGCGGTAAGCCACAGGATGCGTCTTTCTGTTTAGTCGCACTGGTGTTAAATTGGCGTTGGCGTTGGCGTTGGCGTTGGCGTTGGCGTTGGCGTTGGCGTTGGCGTTGGCGTTGGCATTGGCGTTGGTGTTGGCGTTGGCGTAGGCGTTTTCTGTGAATTTCGCCATGGCCACCTTCATTGCTTTGCTTTGTTGCAGTAAGGTAAATATAATATTTCAATTGCATTTCAATTCGAATGTGCAATACAGTATCCATTCTAAATACAAATCTTGATGTCATAATTTTTCCTTCTCATTGGTTGTCAATAATAGTCATGCTCTATGTTTGAAATTCCATAAAAACACACTCACCAGACTTCCATTCAATATGACATTCACCGATTTCTCAACTTCACAACTACTGTATTTCCTTTGTTGTGCATGTGGAATGCACATAGTGATTGAACCCGCAACTATTATGTTTCACTGTTCATATGTAACGTAGCAGTAAGTAAGTAGCATGAGTCACTTCTGACTCATTTACAGATCTATTTCCCCCTTTCCCCAGGTGCTCAGATATCATCTTATGCCTTTACCAATAAAGTTGTGATACTTTAGAAGGTTGAGATTTGAGGTCAGCAGAACATTTAGGGAACTCTCTTCCATTTCTGCATATTTGCAAGTGGACAGCAGGATCAGACCTTTTGCCAGTCTTGAGTCCTGAACACTTGAAAGCGGACATTCTTTGGTGCCCAGAGCTCTCACAGCCTGGCGCACTACATGGTGATCGTACTTTACTGAAAACGGCACAAGTTTTCAGTTGAATCCCGGAGCAGCATACACAGGTGGTGCACCCAGCTGAGTGTCGGCTATAGGTATCGCTGCGAGTGCTCAGGGCGCCTGGGCAAGGGATGCTGATTTGACGCTCGTGGAGCGCATTCACTGAGCCGCGGGCTCAACGCAGATTTACGCAGTTTACACAGAGTGGTGCACTCGGCCGAGTGTCGGCTAAAGGTACTGCGGCATACACTCAGGGTGCCTGAGTATAAAAAAAAACAGCGCTTGTGAAGCGCACTCATTGAGCCGTGGGCTGAATTACGCAGCGTACACAGGTGGTGCACTTGGCTGAGCGTCAGTTTAAGGTACTGCGGCATACACTCAGGGTGCCTGAGTATAAAAAACAATAGTGCTTATGAAGTGCACTTATTGAGCCTGTGGGCTCAACACAGATAAAACAGTGTACCAGATGAGTGTCAGCTGAAAGCATTGCTGAATCTGCTCTGTGTGACAGATCATGGCAGTGATAGTGTGAAGTTTTAAAGGTGCACTTGTGGAGCGACAGGTGTCGATGAGTGACGACAGTTTTTTCAGCCCAGAAAGCGTAAATTCACGCAGAATGGCGGGCAAGTTGCAGTTGACCAGTGATGAATTCACAGATAAAATCACAGAGTGGTTAGCAGGGCGGAAACGACCAGCACTAGTGTTCATGGCATTCAGGTTGCTAGAAAAACGGCAGGCCACATGGCCAAAATTTAAAAACCCGGCAGAATCGACCACAAAAACGCTAGCAAAAGATTTGCAGACTATGGCAACAGCGTATTTCGCTACTAACAACACATTGACAATTGATGACCCATATGGGGATGGCGTAGGTGACACAGGAGTGACTGCTGACCCAGATGAGGATGACACAGCAAGCAAAGTGGATGATTTGATCCAACTGGTCCAAAACACAATGAGACAGCAACAAGCTGCATTGCAGCAGCAACAGGTGGACATCGCAAAGTTGACAGTACAGGTGCAACAGGGGCAGGGTACAATGGCAAGTAGCAGCCAAGTACCACCACCAGATGTGAAGCCGGCAATGCCGATCAATGCAGGTACAGACTGCTGGAAAACAACCACTGAAGCCCGACTGGCCACGTTGCGACAGGATACATTGCTCAATGAAATCATCCAGTACATCGAATTGTTTGTGATGACCCCAGCTGACCACATGCAGTCCCTATCACAGGCGGCGCTGTTGACCACATCACGTGACAAAATGGGTGCAGGTCATGTTGCAGGGGCAGCCAGGAAGCAACAGCAATTTGATGGAGAGTCCAACGCAACCACTGGGCCATTTAAATGGTGGCTCCATGGAATTGCGCAACAGGCGATTGGAGTGCCAGAGGCACACCAGCAGATGTATTGGACCTTAGTTTTTACCACTTGCCTCACAGGGGAAGCGCAGCATAGGTACCAGGCTGTGCGTGCAGACCGGCGCCATGATGCACTGTTTGTCATTGACAGATTGACGCACATTTACAGGATTGACCACCGGCTGCACTCAGTGTCAGACTGGTACGCGCTGAAAGCGAAGCCGGGCGATTCCATTGTAGAATTGCAGACTAGGCTGAGCACAGCTTTCCACCATGTCAGCACCACCATGTCTGACAAAGACCGGGAAAAAATGATTGGTGATAAGCTTTTCATTGAGGTCATTAAGCTGATTCCGACGGCATGCTGGTACTCATGGCGAGAAAGGTGGCAGGAGAATTCATGTGACCTAGATACTGCAGTATCAAAAATGGAAGCAGCCAGAATCGAGATCCAGAAAAATCGATCCCAGAAGCAGGATGAGCAAAAGGACCGGTGCCACAACTGGACCTCAAATTACAGGTTGCAGAGTGCAGTTGCTGGTGAACCGGCAGTTAAGGCAACTTTCGATCCGCAGACACACAAGGGGCCATGGTGTACACACTTCATGCACAGAAAACCCCTGCCACATGACTCAGCACAGTGTTACGTCAACCCCAGCTCCGTGGAATTTCAGCCAGACAGGGTGGAGAGAATTAGGCAAGGGTTGGCACGGAGGGGGAAAACAGAAGATGATGCCATCACATGGATGAAGAAAAAGTGCCAAGAAATGGGAGTGACATACCAGGCCCAGGACAGCGCAGCCATGTGCACACTAGAGGAACCTGTGAGTGATGACTGGGATGCACCAATCAGCGAAACAGGTGATGAAGGTGACATTGAAGACTGGTGCCCCATTGCATCCTGGACTGACAATCCAGAAAGCGTGCACAGGTGCTCACAGGTGGGGGAACCAGATCCCATGGCCACAATACAGTTTATGGGAGTAGATATTCAAGGACACATCGACACTGGCTGTAACATTGGGATTTTTATAGATGACACGGTGCTAGAGCAGGCATGGGCAAAAGCAGGATGTGATCCAAAGGCTGAACGACAGAAATTTAAGCCATACCCATATGCCAAACTGCGCACTTCAGGTGAAGCGATTCAAGGGAAAAATTTGAGGGTGTATGAAATGCAGGTCACACACAGGACACCCGACCAGGTCACACGCACTGACAACCTCCCTGCTGTAGTGAAGCTGATGGCGCATTTGCCGCCAGCGGACCCACTGCTGCTGTTAGGCCATACAGCAATTTGGGGAAAGTTACAGATTTTGCAGGATGCACATGCAGAACTGGACAGGTTATCACAGATGTACGAGGAGTCGCAGAGCACATTTTATGCAGGAAAAGAACAAAATGGCAGTACTTTCTGCGCTGCAAATGTGCAAGTTCTGACACAGACAGACCAAATGATAGATTACCTATGCAATCATACAGGGTTGCCAAAAACCTTCAGCACCACTGCAGAAAGACTTCTAGAGTTGGCAGGCGCAGTTACCAAGGCCAGGTGGACAAGCTCAGCATTGCTTGCAATGCACACAGAACCCTTTGGTGGCACAGGTTTTCCAACCTCAGCACAGGTGCCAGAATGTGAGAATGGTGCAAGCATAGCACACACAATGACTCAACCAGTGAACATCACTGCAGCCAGCAATGGGAAAGCAATGGGAAAGTTGGCAGTTGGAAATGTGCACAAGCATGCAGGGAAGCCCAAAGTGAAATGGCAGCTGAATGAATGATGTGCTATGGATCTGTGATCTTGTACTTTGGTTTATTTCTGCGCTGTTCATTTGAAACACTGTTTTTCACATTTTATCCAATTTATTCAAGTTTATTTTACCTGATTTGTAAATTTATTCCTAGTGTTTTGGTATGTTCAACAAATTTTACTATCTTTTCATGAGTATTTTTCTGTTTTTCTTTGTGGCTCCCTTCAGTTGCCATGGAGGGGGGTGTTGTGCATGTGGAATGCACATAGTGATTGAACCCGCAACTATTATGTTTCACTGTTCATATGTAAGGTAGCAGTAAGTAAGTAGCATGAGTCACTTCTGACTCATTTACAGATCTATTTCCCCCTTTCCCCAGGTGCTCAGATATCATCTTATGCCTTTACCAATAAAGTTGTGATACTTTAGAAGGTTGAGATTTGAGGTCAGCAGAACATTTAGGGAACTCTCTTCCATTTCTGCATATTTGCAAGTGGACAGCAGGATCAGACCTTTTGCCAGTCTTGAGTCCTGAACACTTGAAAGCGGACATTCTTTGGTGCCCAGAGCTCTCACAGCCTGGCGCACTACACCTTGATATACCCCCCTCGAAATACCACCCTTGAAATGCCACCCCTCAAAATGAACACTATGAGTTTATAAGCCCCCTTGAAATACCCCCACCCCAAAATAGTGTATAGAGAATGTAAATGACAAAAGCTATGGTTTGTGATCTGGGAAATGTAGAACACACATTAAAAACAATGACTGTGTTATGTTAGGACAGGGTTTATACAATCTAGTTACATATATAAGTCTATAGAGTCTTATACATGGCAGTTTTTGTTGCATTTTTCGACATCTGTGTACGTTACAGACAACAATTTAGTACTGGGACTTCAAAAAATTTCTGGTGAAATAAAACCCCTTCGAAATACCCCCCTGTTTAACCCCCCCCTCAAAAATCTCACTCTGAAAAATAACCCCCCTGGTGGCAATCCCAAGCCCTGTAAAGTGTAAAGTAAAGTGTCAAATGTAAAGTCAAATGCAAAGTCAAATGTCAAATGTAAAGTAAATTGTCAAATGTGAAGTAAATTGTCAAATGTAAAGTGAAATGCAAATTCAAATGTCAAATGTAAAGTAAAGTGTCAAACGTAAAGTAAAGTGTCAATTGTGTATCCATATCTTTATTGTCGTATCAAAAGCTTATGTCGAAAAATAAGATTTGGATACAAAAAAATAAGATTTGGATACAAAAAATAAGATTTGGATACACAATTGACACTTTACTTTACATTTGACACTTTACTTTACATTTGACACTTTACTTTACATTTGACATTTGACTTTGCATTTGATTTTGCATTTGACTTTACATTTCACACTTTACTTTTTTTTGACATTTGACTTTGCATTTGACTTTACATTTGACACTTTACTTTACACTTTACAGGGCTTGGGACTGCCCCTTGGGGGGATTTCGGGGAAATAAGGTACTTGTAAAACGAAAACTCAATTTGTTTTTGAAAGCCTCTTCAATTTAAACAATCAGTGTTGTCAACTCTAGCAAATGGAGCTCTACTGATGTGCACTTCTGTCCGACTGGGTTACGGTAGTTATGGGCATTTCTGTCTTGAGATTGAATTTAGGCTTTTCGCCGAATCGATTGCATTACGCATCCAGTGCGTTTTGTTTACATTAAACTTTATTGCCGATCTTATATAGGCGTAGTCCAGCCGGCGTGTTGAAAAGTGGCTCACAAATTGATCGGAATAAAATCGATCGTAACGGAAATGTCGGGCATCATGTCGCCGGGCACGACGGCCACCGCGGCGGCTGACAGCACCAGCGGCGCGACGGAACACGCCCGGCACGGATGTTAGCGCATTTGATATTGTGATACCCGACTTGAGAAATTCGACCCGACTCAACCGGTTTTCGGATCTTGTGACCTGAAACTTATTTCTATTCGCCCGATTCTCGAAATCGGGTATAAATCGCGTAGTAAAGAAAGTACTCTATTAAACTTTTTACGTCTCATTTCATTTCTGACTTCTAATTTTACGTCTCATTTCGTTTCTCACTTCTCACTTTACTGATCACTTTGAAAATGGTTCTTCACTTCTCAACTTGCGGAATTGGTCATAACATTGATCAAAAAGCCGCTATCTTATCTTTTGTAGCACATCTATTAAACTCCCATCACCCCATCACACTTCACGCTTCACTCTCTCACACAGGTGAAGAGGGCAGCGATTCACCAGACTTTGACAGTGAAGACACCAAGCGGGTGGCCCCCGTGAGTTCGAGTGCAGCACCCGCGGCTGGACGAAAAAGGGGTCGCGGGGGTGTCGCCAAGGGGGGCAAGGATCGACGCAGTTTGCAAGGGAACTGTGACGAGGTGAAGGTGATTAGTGACGACTTTGTCACTGTGACAATATATGTGGGGGTTGATTAAGGGAGAAGTACTAGGTAAATATTTGTTTTTAAAAGAAGTAAAAACAAACATAAATAGAATTAAACATAAAATCCAAATTTACAAGAGCGTAACCTTGCATGCGCTCGCAGCTTGAGATTTTTCGGTATATGTACATACCGCGGATTCATAGAGACAACAATACTGAAAATTTAAACTTTTATACCCAATTGTGTAAAAATGTGTACTAATGTATTTCCTCGAAATACCCCAGGGGCTTTATTCATTCGCCAGCAAATTTTGAGGGGGTTAATTCGAGGGGGATTCATTCGAGGAAATACGGTATTTGCGAGGTCGTTCTGAGGCGCCCAATGCCAGTGCCACATCGCAGATGCAACGGCAGCGCCACCTAGCCAACGTGCGCGAGCGCCAACGCACCCAATCGCTCAACGACGCGTTCGCCCGACTCAAACGCATCATACCCACCTTGCCGTCGGACAAATTGAGCAAGATACAGACGCTCAAGCTCGCGTCATATTACATCCAGTTTTTGGCGCAGGTGTGCCGTTGGGATGGGATCATTTAACCATTGCGTGGTCACTTTTTATTGGCGCTTGTGGTGAGAATATCATCGGGCGCGGTAGGCGATATGCACTTTGAACATTTTAGTAAGTGACTGGCGTTGAGCGGCGCCCGTGACGTAGGACTACTAGTCATCTAAGCCCGTTAGTCATGTATTTAAGGAGGATTATCATAGCACAGGGGATAATCAAATGAGAGTGCGTCCCACGCTGTTTACTCTACTAATGATGTAAACCCGCTGCCGCTAACCTCAATGCCGTGCTAATCCTACCTAAAATTCGTGACTAGTGAATCGACATGACTAGTGGGTTTACATGACTACAGGCACAGAGTCGGCGCCACCGCCATCGGTAGCTTCGCATTCTCACAAAATAATCTACCAACAACCGTTTCAAACACTCCACGTCAACCCAGGTGCTGCAAGATGATAGCACACCTGCAGCGACAGCGGCAGCGTCAACAGCAGTTACTGTCGCATCGACATCGACCGCGGCGCACTACTACAGCGACTGCTCTACTTCGACTGCGCAGCGCCGCTGCAGCTCAATGCATCAGCAGGAGGATATCGATGTGAAGGATAGACTGGCGCAGGTGAATATCGGTTTCTGTTAGGGTGTGTTCGCAGTTATTTATGAAAGCTATAGCTAATTGTGGAGTGTTCGGTCCTGGAACCGTGTAAAATGTCAAAATTTGTGAAGTGTAAAGTAAAATTTATACGTTGTATAATACCGTATTTCCTCGAAATACTTGTCTTTTCGATTTTACGCGTTCTGGCGCGCAGCCAGCTGTACCTCAAATCAGAGGTATACCTTCTATTAGGTAATTATTTCATCACGCTCAAACAAGCCAATGTCATACCTTCTATTAGAGGGTACCTTATGTTGGAGGTATACCTTATATTGGAGGTATTTACACTCACACCTATCACAGGCATTCAGTGCCTATCGAATGGAAATGGGCGCCGGGTCAGCACAATGGGCCGTCGCCTTGGCGCACCGTACACCCGTACCGGTACCGGACACAGATTCGGATATCCACTGCGGTGTCGGTGTTGGTATTGATAGAGGACATGACGAGAGACTACGACAAAATGTCACCTATGTGGATGTGGCTGATAGTGTGAGTTTCTTGGCCGATGAAACTTTCAACTCTTGTTGATTGATGCTCAACTGTTCTTTTTAGGCATAAATAAGCACCTTTTGGATTGAATCAAATTAGGTATGCCCTTTGCTGTATTATGAAAATATTCGAATGAATCGAAAATGCGGTGACGTTAGTCAAAAAGTAACGTGAATTCCGCGCTAAAATCTTAAATCTTTACGTATTTACGGGCCAAAGTGAAAGTTGCATAACATGATCGACATGATTCAGCAATATAAATTATTGAATAATCAAATGACCCAATTTCTGTAACTAGCTTTCGACTGCTTCTAGGCTAGCGCTGCTGCGGAATTTGGCAATTTGTCAGAACAAATGGCACTCCAAAACGATGGCGCCAGTCGATCGTGGTATTTCGGGCGGTTCGATGGTGCTAGATTTGTGTAGACTTCTCGATCTACTTACGCAACAAAGTTACTTCAATTAATATATCACGTTTTATCATCCTGGCTACTGGAATTGGCCGATGATTTCCAGTACATTTCAACTCATTTTCCACCAATCACGAACGTGCTTTCGAATTTCTATTTTAACGTATTTACTCGGATAATTCTACCGTTTTGAATAATTCACCCCCTTTAAGCGTATGATAAATTTGTTTATAATTTCAATACAAATGGTATGTTATGCTGTATATACCGTATTTCCTCGAAATACCCCCCGGGGGGTGATTGTTTCATAATGGTCCCGAGAGGGGGGGGGGGGTATTTCGAGGGGGGGGTTATTATTTCACAAGAAAATTTTTGAAAACCAAGTACGAAATTGTCGTCTGAAACGTACGCAGACGTCGAAAAATGCAACAAAAACTGCCATTTATAAGGTTCTGTAGACTAATATTAGTATGTAGATGGTATGTACACTGTTCTAACGTGATACCGACATTGTTTTAACGTGTGTTCTGCAGTACACAGAACACAAACTACAGTTATTGTCATGTACGTTCCCTTTACACTCAATTTGTGGGCTATTTCGAGGGGGGGGTAATTGTTTCATAGTGGTCCCGAGAGGGGGGGGGGGTCAAACGAGGGGGGGGTATTTTGAGGGGGGGGGTATTTCGAGGAAATACGGTAAAGCATATTTTATGAAATGAGTTGATAGAAACATGCTCAAAATTTTAACGAAAAAAAATCCCTCCTTAAAAAAATCCCCCTTCAAATAGTCCCCCTTCAAAAAAACTCTGAAGCAAACATAATTCCCCGGGGGATTATCCTAGTAAATACGGTACTTCAGTTTCAATTTTTGGTTCAATTAGTGCCAAAGTTATTGGATGGGGCCTGAACTGCCGTAATCGTATCTTATGTAATTGTAAATATCGCATTTGTAAAGTAAAAACGTCAATTTGCTTCCTCAAGCGTCAAAAGTGCTTTCTCATCCACTTGTTTCATTTTTCGTTTTTATCACGCTACACTGCTTTATTTCTTACCGCTCATTTGAACACTGCCAAAAATAGGGTGCAAAGCTTCGCTAATGTTTCACATGTACAGTACACAATAAACAGACATTAGCCGATCACCAGGTGTTTCACAGGCATTTCACGCTTTTGTTCACAAAAATTTCGCGCGCATCACCGGCAGAAATTAATCGCTTTCTCATTCTTACAGCATTTATCACAAATGAATGGGACGATTCAATGCTGCTCGGAATTTCGCGCTCGCCTTTTACACAAAATTTACAATCCATCAAAAGTCTTTTTGGCACTTCATAACACAACAATCTCAGCCATTCAAAAAATAGACACGCAGAAGCCCGAGCGCAGAGAGTCACCGCACTCGGCACACCCGTTTGGTCACGGTATCGTTTCGTCACGTTCTACTTGGGGCCCATGTAGCAGGAGACGTCTTTGCGCTGGCCCTCGCCGCCGGTAGGGACGACTTGAACGCCGCCGCCGCCCGCGGCCCGCTGCTGACCGGCGAAGCCCTCAGCGGCGCCGCCGCCCTCGCCCAGCTCTTGCTCCTCGATGTACCTGGGGGGGGGGGGGGGTAAACGGTGATGTTTGGCCAGTGAAGGAAGTGTATCAGGTGAAGGGCTCGGTGAGTGGTAGAAAATGGTAGCCGGGAAAGTCTATTTATGGTACATTTTCACCATTCATTGATACCGTATTTCCTCGAAATACCCCCAGGGGGTTTATTTTTCCAGAGTGAGAATTTTGAGAGGGGCTTTATTATTTCGCCAGAATTTTTTGAAATCCCAGTACGAAATTGTTGTTTGTAACGTACATACATATGTACGTGTAAATATAAGACTCTATATAGACGTAGACAGTATAAACCCTGTTCTAACAAAACACAGTCATTGTTTTTATGTGTGTTCTGCGTTTATCGGATCACAAACCGTAGCTTCTGTCATTTACGTTACCTAGGTATACACTATATGTTGGGGGGTATTTCGGGGGGGGGGGGGAGTTTATAAATTCATAGTGTCGAGGGGGTATTTCGAGGAAATACGGTAATTTACAAGTAATTAGTATTAGTATGGTAATTAGGCAGGGTTCTTCCCAATCCTATTTCGGCTTTTTGCCTCGTGAGCGGTCATGCTTACCACCACAGTGGGGGGTGTAAACAGGGGTGGTGCACTGCTCGAATCAAACCAACTTTCCGCCGCCGCCAAAGCCACCTCCGCCGCCACCTCCGCCGCCGCCGCTGCCGCCCCCTCCACCGCCAGAGCCGCGGGCGCCGCCGGGCACGTTGCGGCCCACGGGCTTGAAGTCGGCGTTGTCGGCCGCCTTGGGCACGCCCATGTAGCACGACGTCATAGCTGCGAGAGAGTGGCTGATTAGGGATGTCAAATGGCGCCGCGGCAAAATGGCGCCAAGCGCCAAGGGCGCCATGGCGCGGCGGGCACTGTGCCATTCCGCATGTAAAACCATCCCGCATGTTGACCCGAAACACATTTAATTATACCCGGCATGCTGAAAATAGGTGATAAAACACATGACTTAATAATTTTGAAGGTGAAAATCTATAAGTAGTATGAAAATTAGCGATTTTGATTGAAAATTAGGGTAAAATTGCTCAAAAGCGCTCCAGATAGCTAGATAGCTACGCAATTCGGGGGGGGGGGGTGTTCATGGGAAAGTTGACAAAAAAAAATCTGCCAGGGATAGATACCTAGATAGCTTGGCAGTTTGGGGTGGGCTCACCCGCCCCTCTTTCTTACCCCTGCGGGTATAATGTGTCTATAATGGGTCTACATGCGGGATGGGTTTACATGCGGGATAGGCTGCGCCGGCGCGGCGCCTAGGCGCAAGCACTAGCGCCTAAACAGCGCCACCGAACTGCATCCTCAACAAATTCATTACTGGCGCCCGCGCCACGGCCATGGCGCCAGCGACGAAGTCGGCCGTCCGGCAACCCACTTCAAGTGTAGCGGGTCGGTCTGGGCTCTGGGTAGGGCGGTGTCGGTGACGTTGCTGAAGTGTCGAAAAGTGGCAGCCCGGCAGCCGTGTGTGGCCCGGCACGGCCCTTTGATGGGCGATTTATAGCTCCATTTCGGATAAGCTCCCGGGGTACTCGAGTCCGCGCTTGTGGGCAGAATTATGCAACGCATTGTATGACAATTTGTTTTTGCAAAGGACTCCATGCTGAGCGTTAAATATTATCTGCCGATCAGACCGGCTAGGAATGATCCCATATAAGCGATTATCCGCAGCGATACTAGAGGCAATTATCCCCGCAGGAGCCGCCACAGTAATAAAATGTTTGCAAGATACTGGTTGTTTTTTCCCACTGCGCCATATAAGGACACCGAACGAAGAACAGAGGCCATATTATTTTGATTTCGATGTGAATCGAATTGAAATATAATACAAAATCGCCAAAATGCGTGGAACCGCTTGGACATCACTATTTATTTCCTTTTGGCTATTGCCATACACTTTTAGTCGGCCCGCCGAACACTCGCAGGTAAATGGAAATTTTGTCTTTGTATTTTCGATGACTGTAATCTAGTGATCGAATGGCGCCATTGGCGCTTGGCGCCCTTTTCTGTGGAGCCATCTGACGCCTGGCGCGTATTTTTTGAATGGGCGCATGGCGCCATTTTCCCTGGCGCTTTTTCATCACTCTGTAGTCTCCGGTGGAACAAAAAATCATACAAGGTATTTTCAACACTACGAAAATACCCACGTACTTTAAACACTTCAATTTATCTTATGGTACTTGAAACACTTCAACACCACCTCAGCTAACTTTAAACAACTTTCAGCAATTCTTTATCGAGAACGACAGCGAGGGCAGCGGCACCGACAAAGACACCGGAAATTGTACGGAAACCGAAACCGACCTACCTAATTCCGATTGCGGTCGATAAGAAATCGGAACCCCATGGAATGGTGGTCATCGCTCCCGACGCCGACGCAAATGGCTATAGTGCAGGTGAGCTTCAGGGACCGCGCTGTGGGTAACGGTGGCAAACAAAAATTCGAAAACGTTTTCGAATTTGAATTTTTTTTTGAGTTTTCGAGTTTTTACATTCAACTGAGAAACACCTTAAATCTATTTTCTTTCTAGAAAAATTCGGAAGTGTTTTCGAATTTTTTTGTATTTTTAGTTGAAAATGCGCATTTCAAGTGAAGATTACATTAATTTTCCATGGATGCATGCCTAGCGGCAAAGCAAAAAAGTGCGGATGTACCCGAAGTAATAGCTTGGAAGACTGTAAAACATAAGGGTATTCAAAATTCACCAGGTGCCAGTTCCGAAAATTGAGTAATGGGCAGTAAATTGGCAAATGCAAAGTGAAATGGCAAAAGCGAAGAGTAATTACTTTTTATTTCTTTACCACGCCTTTGCCAATTTCCCTGCCATTTCACTTCACTTTTGCCATTTCACTTCGCTTTTGCCATTTCACTTCTCAATTTGCGGAACTGGCACCTGGCCAACGAAATGAGCAAACAGTGTACTATTGAGGTAAAATCGCAGGCAACTCGCGACCGGCAAACAATGCGGTCCCACCCAACAAGACCCCGACACCCCTGGAGCTCCCCGACCCACACCCATACTGGTAGGTAATTACAAAAAAATTCATCATCAATTTTTTGTATATTTGAGAGCTAGAATTAAGTGTAGCGCGAGTAGAGCGTTTAAAATGGCTGTTTGCAGTACCAGCGCAAATGCACAGATGGCTCCATATTTTCCGTCAGGTTTCAGACGGAATTGTATTTTCGGGATCGGGATTGTTTTTTGGAGTTTTTGGAACCGGGATCGGACCGCAAAATCCAGAAATATTTCGGGATCCCGCTTGAACCCTATTAACACGCCTCCTAGGTCAGCGTATATTTGAACCGAATAGCCATCCATTCATCACAACTCACAGGTCGCAATTTCGAGGACGCGGTCACGAAAACCCCTACGGGGTCGTGGCACCAGTCTTATACGTGGTTACGGCACCGGAACCGAGCGCAATCGCGACACCGCCACCGGTGCTCGCACCGAAACCGGCACCTCAAAACAGCGCGTACGCACCCGGGGCGACTGCACAACCACATAGCGCCGCCGCCGCGGGAGGGCGAGCGCCGCCGTCGCAGCAACAGAACCGAATGCAACTGCAGCGACAGCAGTTCATGCAGGGGCAGCGACAACAGCTCATGCGAATGCAGTACGGCAATCAAGCCTACGGCGGCTACGGCCACAACGTGCACTGGGCGCCGTACCAGCGCGGTCAAATAGTGCCGCCCAGCGCCATGGTGCCCCAGTATGTGCCGCTAGACAGTGGTGAGTCAGTTTCAGGGCTAGACGGCTTTTTAATTAAAAATACAGTATGCTGGAAAAGCTCCCTTTTTCGATACACGGTGAACTGGAGAAATTGAACCCTAGAATTTTTCTGTGGCCCTTCAAACTGGTTGTTGAGTTCATAGCGAAAAATTGAAATAAAAAGGAAATGTTCCGTGTTTATGCGAAATTAGACATTTGATGAGGAGTTTCACAGGGTCATGACACACTTAACATGGCAAATTGCGGCAGGAACAATTAATCAGTTACGGTAACGCCAAAAATAAAACCTATTCTAAATTACAGGGTGGCCCAGATTTTCGTCCGACTACGGTTATAACCGACCAGTGATACCCGACCCGAACTCTTACCGGTTCCCGCAGCCATATGTGCAGCAGAGTAATTTTTACGGATACCCCGGCTATTATACACCCAATTATTTTGCAGTGCCGTATTGAGTATTGCACACACTTGCGGTGTCCATTGAAAATGTTGTTGTTTTACAATAAAATAGGGGTCACGTCAGGGGTTCACTAGAAGGAATCTCTTGTTTTCATCCAGGAAACAATCTCATTTTAGACCCCTTAAGCACCGAGGTCCAAAGTCTGGTTCTGGTTAACCTCTGGGTGCCACTCCCAGACCCCGAAGAGTGCCCTGTAAAATGTCAAATGTCACGCAAAGTGTCAAAAATCATGGATAATGCCCTGCAAAATGCCAACTCGGTTGCCATTTTGCAGGGCATTTTTCATGACTTTTGACACTTTGCATGATATTTGACATTTTGCAGTGCACTTAACAGGGTCTAGGAGTGCCCCCTGGGAGAGGTTATACTCGGCGGACATGATACTCTGCCCTCTCACTGATTTATGTCTCGTGTTGGAAGCGTGCCAATGATTATTAAATCATGCGATTTCCGTAGAAAGATGAAAAATTCATCGATGTGAATATGCTACTGAATAACATTATAACAACAATCAATTTTGTCATCTTTTGATGAAACTCGCATGCTTTAACCATCGTTGGCACACTTCCAGCGGTAACCACGCGTGCAAGGTGTAAAGTAACTGGAGTATACCACTTCTGTCGCAGGTTTTTGAATTAACTTGACGGGAAGCATCACATAGGGCTTGTATAGTATTGCATCAATTTCGTAGCTCGTCCGGTCTGTATATACATGTGAAGTACAATTTTCATTTTCGTAAATATGTATGTCGTACCCCAGTAAAGAAACTTAATTATCACTAAATTTAATATGGATTATTGTCATTTCTAGATGATTATGAATATTGAAACGTGAATGAAAGTGTAAAATCCACGGAGCACAGTTCAAACGGCACTGCACTATTCCGCATGTAAACCCATCCCGCATGTTGACCCGGAACACATTTTATTATACTCCGCATGCTGAAAATAGGCAATAAAACACATGTTTTAATGAATTTGAATTTGAAAATATGTTTGAAGTATGAAAATTAACCATTTTGGGTGAAAATTAGTGAAAATTGCTCAAAAGTGCTCCGGATAGCTAGATAGCTAGGTAATTCGCGGGGTGGGGGGATGTTCAGGGGAAAGTTTCCAAAAATGTCCCAGGGATAGATAGATAGCTGGGCGGTTTGGGGTGAGGTCACCCACCCCCCTCTCTTACCCCTGCGGGTATAATGTGTCTATAATGGGTCTACATGCGGGATGGGTTTACATGCGGAATAGGCCCTAGCCGTTCAAACATGGATAAATTACTCCACACCAAATGACAGTGCTATGCGGATTCATCTAGGTATTTATTGAACAGTAAGCCCAGTGAATAAAAAACAAACGGTGGTAACCTGCGAAAACATCCATAGATTTTGGCACATTATGCGTAGAAGGCTGATGAAAAAGACAATGTTCATCGAGACAATGTAAATCGAAGGGCTTTTTAAAAACCCAAAATACCCCAAGACATACAGAGATCAAAATCAACTCGATTCAACTAGCAAAATGCTCGTTCACTTGCCGCATCAAGGGTCGACTGACCAGGCGCTCGTATCTCAGCGCCAACGTGTTGTACACGCTCTGTTGTTCCCGTGAGGTGTCCTCCCAGTTCTGCGCCAGGTAGAAGCTGTTCGATGATCAGGCAAAAGAGCAAACTAATTTTTAAAATCGGGGTCGTTGTAAAAATTCAAATTAATCAGAATTAACTCGATTATTGATGCTATTGAGAACTTTAGTATTTTAACATTTTTCTTACTCTATACCCCACTTTTTGGATTTTTTGAACGACGTATTTTGATCTGTTCAAATTCTAGATAGACGATGCTTTGAAAAGTGGTGGACAAAAGGTCACTCTTATTCATCGGAGACGACACAAAAAAACCCGACACGCAATTAAAACATTCAAACCAACCAAATTCGAATTCACCCAATCATTATTCACCGCATCAAACATGCGCCTGTTTTCTTCCAATACAACTTTGGACACAGACTGCAGCCCGTCGACCAATTGTTGCTTATAATGGGCGGAGTTTTCAAATCGCGATATGCGCAAAGGGATCAGACGGTACTCGCAGTGGTGCATTTGCTCGCTGGCAGCTAGGCGCGCGTCGAACTGCGTGAAATTTGTTGACTGAATGTAATGTGATGAGCAGAAACGTAGCCAGGATTATAAAGTGGGGGGCGGATTGTAGTCCGGCGAACGGAGGGGGGGTGGCGCCCCCCTCCGTTTTCCGCCATATGAATTTTTTTACCTTTTCTTATTCCGTAAAATTTTTTTGACACCATACTCGACTACCGTATTACCTCGAATTATGCCCCCTCTAATGACCCCCCCTCGAAATATTCCCCCTTAAGGAATGATCTAAACACCTTCCCGGTCACGTCCGGCACCCTATTTTTGATCGTACTTGTGACACCCTATCGCCAGTTCTAGGGCGCGCCAGAAGCTGAAACTTGGGGGAGATATTGGCGCAACCCCCCTCTACCTCGCATGAATTAGGGGGGTCGCGGCGACCCACCCTGAGAGGGGTCTCCGCGACCCCCCTAGTTCATGCGAGGTAGAGGGGGGTTGCGCCAATATCTCCCCCAAGTTTCAGCCTCTGCGGCACCCTAGAACTGGGTATAGGATGTGAGAAGTAAAATCAACAAATGGGTGCCGGACGTGACCGGGAAGGTGTTTACATCACGTATGCAATGTACATAATGTATTTATTACTAATTTGCATAGCAGCTACACATAGACTAGTGTGTAGCTAGCTACCTACGTTTACAAATTTAATAATAATACCCCCATGGGGGTATTTCGAGGTAATACGGTATTTATAAATCACAGACCAAACCCTTCACTTACTTCTCCCTCACTAATATCAGCGCGCTGCAATTCGTTCAGCGCGTCGGTCTGATCGTGGCCACCGGCGGAAACAAAAGCGATCATGGCAGTCTCAAAAACGTTGGTCGCACTGGCGCCGGGGCTGTTTGGCGCTCGTGTCGCCGGGCCGGGCGCTACGATGATGCCCACCCTGGGGGCAGTCCCAGACCCTGTAAAATATCTAATGTCATGCAAAGTGTCAACGTACGTTTGCCATTTTACCGGACATTTTACGTGACTTTTGACACTTTGCATGACATTTGACATTTTACAGGGTCTGGGAATGGCACCAGGCTGAATCGCCGTCGCTGCACACGCTCGTTTCCCATTGCTTTTGCATTCGGCAGTCGACCTGTATTTTGTAACTCTATTTTTTATTAATTTTACGACTTTGGACCTTCGGTGATACTGAAATCAATATCAGCGATATGCAAATTGTCATACACGGATGATTGTTTTTGGTTTTGGGACATAATCTGAGATTATATCTGATTACATTTTCTCAAAATCACTATTTTCTCAGAATTGTAAACATGAAACTAAAATATGATAAAAAATGATGGCCACGCCACTTGTCGTCTCTGTTCATCTAATTACTGTAGAGCATTGCCTTGCCATAGCATGAAAGTCGGTTATTTTCAATTTTAATAATTTTACTCATATATTTGCTGTATATGAATAAAATTTCACCCTTTTTGTAGCAATTTTGTCTCTGAAAACTGCATGTTTTTGCTGAAAGCACTGCGTAAATCATTGTGGAAGTGAACGCGAATGCATTTTCATTTAATGTCGGTCTCGAACACGGCTCTAGGGACTCACGCTGGACGGGTGCACGGGGATGCCGTTCGGATGGCTGTGGTACCAACCGAGCAGCTTGAAGCGCTCGCCGAGCTTGTCGCAGTGCAGTCTGCAGCGCGACATGTCGGCCGGGTCGATTTCCACCCTATCCGGCCGCTTGTCCACGCGAACCGTCGGCATGGCGCAGTGTACGTGCACGACGCCTGGATGTGGACAAATAAAATGAGTATGATTTGAGTGGCGAATGGTAGGTAAACGGATTGTAGTTAAACGGTACGGTACGGCAAACGGTACGGTACGGGTAACGTTGACAAATTTGACAAGTTGACAAATGGTACGGTTAATTTTGCAACTCTGCGGCACGTTGCATGTAGGTATTTTATTTCCACCAGTGCGAATGTTGTTGCAAAATTAAATGAAAAAAGGTGATTAAGTAATCAGTATCAGCACAAAAAATGTATCCAAAACCCGGTTAACATAACGCACCTTTTTCTTTATCAAAATGACCAATAAGTAGCCCAGCCACCTCTTCAGTTTCTATAGAATTTGCGTGCGCATAAATAACGCATTGCGCCGCCGGGCTAATTGTGACTTTCTGCAGCCATCCCAGCGCTGTTTTGCTGGCGGGCAAAGTTACCGCCGTGTGCGCAGTCGTACTTCCAATTGCATCAGACTGTGCGAAGGGGGGGGGGGGTTGCACTTGTGCGGCTGTTAATTACCAAGGATTATGCAGGGTATGAAGGGAAAATAGAGTTTGGAAAAGTCACAACTAGGATTGAAAAAAAACGTTTTAAGGAGCTTGTTGAAAAACAACGTCGTTTAAACATCTTTAAAAAACACACGTTTTAAAAAACACCGGCCAGCACCTAGTCATAACAACTACCAAATTAAAAAAAAAATCTTCGCGACAAACCCCTTTTACCCACTTTGCGTCTATTCTTTCCTTTCCTGTCATTTTTCTTCTGTCCAACGAGTTGCCCAGAGTTTACTACGGCCATGGGCACTTGTTCCCGCACCCCGCGTGGCTCAATACTTATGTGCCCAGATGCGGTGATAGTTACGTCGACCTATGTTCGAAATGGTTATAATAAATGAAATATTTAGGTCACATAGAAGTCTAATATAGTAATATATACGTCAACATATGCTTTTTCAAGGTGCATTATGAAGGAAGGGAGAAAAATCGCTAAAAATACGTAGAAACTATATATAATTCGGTGTATAAGCAATAAGGTACATCATGTGATTCTTGTGGACCCCCTTTTGACCTGATAATTGTCTTACCAGGAATCGAAATTGAAATGACCTTGGAACCGAAAATAACAAACCGCAGAATCGAAACCAAAAATTAGATGTAACAAAGATCCATACCGAATCTTTTTGAAACAAATGGAACAAAAAAATTATCGAAATCCCCAACCCCACCGCACACAGCACTTCCCCAGCAACAGTAAAACACTCTGTAGTAAACCGAACAACCTGAGCCGGCGGAATGGCACTAGAATCGGAAAATGGTCGCGAGTCCGGCGGCGGGTCGACCGGCTGAGTGTGCCGCCATTGCGCCGGGTCTTCCGGTTCGGTTTCGTCGAGTCGGCCCGCAGCTGCAGTCGCGACGACGCGGGCGTAGCTCATTGTTCAGAGCGTGGGATGCAGAGATGTATGGATCCGAGTTGGTCTGATGATAATTTTAATTAAAAAATGATAAATCTAAAAAAAATATTTTTTTTAAATCAAGGGATTAAAAAATTATAATTAAAAAAACGGGATAAAAAGCTTCTTAAAAAAAGCGCTTTTCCATCCCTATTTATATTTACACATGCAGGTAAATATAAATCATCCTATCGTTCGTGCTAAATAGGCGGTTCTTTAATCAGATTCAAGTCCGTAAATCTTCAAAAGGATTCGAAAGCCAATTACAAAATGTTTAACGTAACAGGTTTCGGAAAGCCATACTTACATGTTGATGTTGTGCCTTTGTGACAAAAACTTTGCGTAATTTTTTGCCGTTAACCAAAATGTTTGGAAGGAATAAAAAAACGGTAGGATCATTGTAATACAAGTAAAGGTATTTCCAAACTAAATGAGTATTTCAATTGTTTCATTACAAAGTTGTAACAAACCAAGGACAAGTTTATGTCATCTGGTAACAATTCAAATAGCAAATTCATTTTCAACTGTGAACGTTTTGGCAAGCAGTCATGGCGTGGAAGAAACACGTAAAAAAAGTTAAAATGCATCATGAGAAACTTGCAAAAAGGATAAAATCAGATCATATCAAACTGTCTACAGATACGCTGGCCGCCTTCCGAATGTAAATTTCGAGCAGTTTCACCTGAGAAAAAAACATTGGTATAAAGCATAAAGCAGTGGTACAATTATTACCATAATGATTTTGAAAATTTAACAAAATTCACTAGACTGTTTAAGTGTTTCCAATTTACCCTCCTTACTCACTTTTAGCAACCTCTGCATAACGACACCCCAGTTTTGGTTCACACACATTGGCGCACCACACACTGAAATTTTGCGTTCAGCGTTCGAACGTTTTCGCACGCTGAACTACAAACGCTTAAAATCAAAATCTGAAGAACACAGCGTTTTTGAAGCGTAAAAATTTCGGCTCTAATGTAAATTACGCGAAGAATTACAAATTCCGAATTTTTACGCTTCAAAAACCTTGTGTCCTTTAGATTTTGATTTCAGCGTTTGTAGTTCAGCGTGCAAAAACGTTCGAACGCTGAACTCAAAATTTCAGTGTGCGGTACGCCAATGTAACCCTAGTAGAGATGGCCGGTGTTTTTTAAACGTTTTTTCAAACGTTGATTTTAACACAGTTTTTGGTTTTTTATAAGTTTTTATAGCGGCCCAAATTTTTAGTATTTATACAGTACGTACTCGTACATAAAAATGGATACTTTCGAAAGAAATGATTACTATAATGATACCCCATGGCTCCACAACCATTCTATGGCTATAACTCACAAAGTACTGGCACCTGTTTAATATACCTGTCTCACAACCATATTTGAACGCTTAAAAACGTTGTCTTGTAACAAAAACGTTTAAAAACGTTGTTTTAAAAACAGGGTGGTTAAAAAACGTCTCTTTTATCCCTATTCTAGTCCCGGTCCAAAAACCAAGTCTCGTTTGAACCGTAGAAACGTATAACAAACATTCCCAGTACAATCCCCATGCTTCAACTCCACATAACCGCACCAAACCCAAAACGCAATTCGCACAACCTTGCTTGGGGGCCAGGAAGCCAAATGTTGAAACAAGAGATGACCGGTATGTGGCCCCAACGACCTGTGAAGCGTCGCAAGCGCCTGAACGGCCAATTTCCTTATTGAACTTGACCGGTGCTCACCAGCCTGCGGAAGAATAAAGCCGCGTTGATTTGACTCCACTGAGTTATATTCCGCGGCACTTTTTGAATTTCGCTATTTCGGGCTTAACGTTTCGTTTCGTTTTAACGGAATTTTCGAACACTCATAAACCAGGTTTGAATGCATTTGAGTTCACCGAATGAGCTGACTGTCAACTAGTTGACGGAAATGAAAAACACAACTCGGGTATGTTTTTCCGTAGCGGTGACTTATACACTACAGCATAACCCAAGCCCCGCACATGGCTTGGGCACTTTTTATTTGTTGTGTCCTGACCGTAATTTGGCTTGGAATGGTTTATGATGTCAGAATTGACATTTGCATTTTGGGGGTCAGAGCGGCACACACCAAATGGCGCACCGCACACTGCCTTTTCAGGTTCAGCGTTCGAACGTTTTTTGACATCCGCTGAACTAAAAACGCGGAACCGACAGAAGCGCTGAACTCCAAATCGTCCGTACGATTAAAATTGGGTGGTTTGTCAATTCAGCGAGTGAAAAATTCGGACGATTTGGTGCGCTGAAATGATCTCGAACGCTGAACTCAGATTTGACACTGAACTTTAAAGATAAGATGGTGCAGGTGCAGAACGGAATTTCAGGTAGATTGGTGTCGCAGTGTGCAGTACGTGCAATGCAACCGTGCAATGAACGTAATGCAGCCACGACTAGGGTGTCAAATTTCCGTTTCCGTTTTCCGTTTCCGCAGGAAAATTTTTTAACCTTTCCGTTTTCCGGCAGCCGAAAAATTTTTACCTTTCCGTTTTCCGTTTTCCAGCAGCCGAAAATTTTTTACCTTTCCGTTTTCCGTTTTCCGGCAGCTGAAAATTTTTTACCTTTCCGTTTCCGTTTTTCCGGCCCATTTTTCCGTTTTCCGGCTGAAAAATTTTTACCTTTCCGTTTCCGTTTTACCAGGCCATTTTTCCATTTTCTGGCTTGATTTACAGTTTTCTGGCATTTTTCCATTGTTTTTCCAATCTGTATTTATTTTCAATTGGCTCATCCCATTGTGTTGTTTTTGTCTCTTGGAGCAGCATTGACAACTGGCATTTCAGGGTCAGTGAAACAGGTGCTGTGAACCCAATTGGGTCATATGCTGACACCAATAATTTATTCAAGTTTTGTCTGGTTGGTGTTTTGATGCTGTCAATTTGCAATTTTGGTGTTGATATTGCCAGCATGTCCGTTCGGTGATTTTTTTTCATGCCCATTACTGCGACAATTTTATTCACCTTTGGACTCCTGTCGTTTTCTGCTATTTCATTCATGACTGATCTAGAGTTTGACAGCCATTCCCTCATGTTCATAGAACATTGGTTAAATAAAGCTTTGACTTTGTAATATAGTTCTAAAGCTTCAACTTCATTCGTGACACTCATGATGAAGTTATTGATGTAAATGTTGTTTATTATCATCGCCAACTGGTTTCGTTCCCCTTCATTTTCTTCATATTCATTCATGTTGTTTATTGTCACATTTAAATGGTATTTTATGACTGCTCCCAAATTTGCTGGGCTGCAGACAAGTCCAAACAGTACGCGTTTAAAACAAAGTACTATTAAGTTATTTTCAGTTACTGGTTTTGAGGCATCTTTCAGCCAGAAAAATCGTGTGTAGTCTCTAGCTTGGTCATGCAATCCTATTTGCAAAAATGCCTTTTCAATATCGGCAATTAATGCTAGATTGCCTGCCCTGAACCTCAGGAGTAGGCCCAGTGCTAATGGTGTTGTAATTGGTCCTCTAAAAAGGCACTCGTTGAAACTGGGCTTACCTGCCGACCCATCATACACGATTCTGCATGATGTCGATTTCCCGGCGTGATTACTGGCTGGTGTGGCAGGTAATGAATCCCCTTGTTGTCTGTTTTGTCATCACAGATCTCAATTATTCCCTTTTCTAGTTGGTCGTCCAAAACTTTCCGGTATTGTTCGAATAAGTTTTGATCTTTGTTGAATCTTCTTATCAGTGATTTAAACCGCACCAAGGCTTCTGCTTTTCACGTGGGCAGGTCATGTCTTTTCCCGTGGGCACTCTTTTTTATACGGCCAGTCATATTAGTATTGTTTGTTGTTGTCATTGAATTTTATGCTATTTATTATCATCTCCTCTGCAGTGTCGTCATCAATTGCATAGGGGTCATCAGTGATTCCCACTGCTTCTAGACTGTAAATTGTCGTAATGTTTCCTTTCCTATGGCCACTATGGCTACTTTTTGATGATTTTTTGTTGGTTCAGTTAAGCTTGAACTACAAGTGAAGTTACAGGCATGATCCATAGTTGCAGAATGTACAGCTACCACAATCAAAGCCAAACAGGCAAACCTGCATGCAGGTTTTCCTTCTGCAAATTTGTCTATTACCATGCAAATTTAACTTTATTTTTTTTCCGTTTCCGTGAAAATTTTGCTTTCCGTTTTCCGTTTTCCGGCATTTCATTTTTCCGTTTTCCGGCCGACAATTTTTTTTTTACCTTTCCGTTTTCCGTTTTCCGCTGAGTGAAATTTTTTACTTTTCCGTTTTCCGGCAGAAATTTTTTTTTTACCTTTCCGTTTTCCGTAAAGTGGAAAAATTTTACCTTTCCGTTTTCCGTAAAAACATTTTTTTGACACCCTAGCCACGACACTATTAAACCGTAACTTCCCAAATATAGTCAGGCATCAACAAAGTCACAGTACGTTGTCATGTTTCATACACCGTATTACCTATAATTACCCCCACGGGGTTTATTATTTCGTCAGCAAATTTTGAGGGTATTAATTCGAGGGGTGGGGTTATTATTTCATCAGAAATTTTCATGAAATGCATAGTATTTAAAGTATACGCTTCTACATACCCAAAACCGGTAAATAATGTAATCAAATAGGATATACTGGCTGGCGCACGTCAGGCGCACGATTTCAATTGGCTCCCAACACGTCAATTTTGAATGAAAATTGCTCAACATTGGTATGGGAGTAGATAAATGTCCCCCATTAATTGTGTTAAATGCATATATTCATATCGCAAGATTTCATGTCGGAACGTGAAGGACAGTTCCATATGTACCGTTGTGTTTGGATGCGCAAATGGTTGAACAGCAACAGCAAAATGCTGAACTTTCAAGATGCGGTCAAGCTGACAAATTAACATATTAAATGGGGTGCATTTACCTACTTCCATGCCAAATTTAGACTATTTTTATCAAGAATTGGTGCTTTGGCAGATGATTTAAACTGTGCACCACGTTCAAACACATATGAAACTGTGCTTCACTTCTGACATGATATCTTGCGATATGAAATTATGCACTTAAAACAACAAATAGGGGACATTTATCTACTCCCATACCAAATTTGAGCAGTTTTCATTCAAAATTGACGTGTTGGGAGCCGATTGAATCCATGCGCCTGACGTGCACCTCCCGGTATTTGGCCCTATCGACGTACATCGCAACTAGGGTGTCAAATTTCCGTTCCCGTTTCCGCTTTTCCGCAGGAAATTTTTTACCTTTCCATTTTCCGGCAGCTGAAATTTTTTTACCTTTCCGTTTTCCAGCAACCAAATTTTGTTGACCTTTCGGTTTTCCGGCAGCTGAAAATTTTTTACATTTCCGTTTTTCCGGCCCATTTTTTCATTTTCCGGCTGAAAAAATTTTACCTTTCCGTTTCCGTTATTCCAGGCAATTTTTCCGTTTTCTGGCTAGATTTTCAGTTTTCTGGCATTTTTCCATTATTTTTCCAATCTGTACTTACCTTTTTCCACAATGGTGTATATAACTACCAGGTTCTTGTGCCTCTCTTATATACTCAGCAGACTGCATGCTATTTTTCTGAAGAAAATGCTCCATTGTCATTGTTTATAGAATCAAATATGTCCCAAAAAAAGAAAAAACATTTCAGGAAATGAACATATGTTGTGTGTACATACTACTGTATTCTCATTTTTAAATATTTCACTCTTTTTTCCGTTTCCGTGAAAATTTTGCTTTATTTTTCTGTTTCTGTGAAAATTTCACATTCCGTTTTCCGGCATTTCATTTTTGCATTTTCTGTTTTACAGCCAATAATTTTTTTACTTTTCCGTTTTCCGCTGAGTGAAAATTTTTTACCTTTCCGTTTTCCAGCAGAATTTTGTTTCACCTTTCCGTTTTCCATAAAAAAATTTTTTGACACCCTAACCACAACACACACTAGTAAATAAACTGGTGGACAATATAAATGGAAAATTCACAAAAAAACATTTTAAAAATCACACAAGCAAGCCATCAGGCTGTCACTTAGTGTGATGGTGCCCCAAAGTATATACTATATATAACCAAAGTGGCACCCCCTCAGGCCACCCTTGTTGCTGAAAATATTTTTTTCCCACTTTTTTTCTGCTCAATATAAATGGAAAATCCATACAAATTTTTGTTCAGGCCAGAATTTGATTTATTTATAAAATGGGTTGGGGATGGTTTAGGCCACTGATTTTTTGGGACATATGAGATGGTAACTTCCTGCAACTATTCCACCCCCTCACAACCGACGCAATCCCTACACCAAAATTTTGCTGCAGATCAAACCTGAAATATTTTTTTGAACAAAACATATATTGGAACTAATGTGTCTTACACAGCCCCAGGCTTATGATACAGCACATGGTGGCCAGGACTGGCTTCCTAAGTGTCATGAGCAACATGTGGCTGGTCCTGCACCACATTGTTGCACGAAAATTGCATTTATGGCCATCAGTGGAAATACCACTGTTCAAAGACAGCATTTCCGTAAAAGCGTGACCGGCCTCTGCAGCATCTGCATGCAAATCATTAAATGCTAGTGCCCATTGAATTCAGGCAACAATTATCTGTTAAACATATACCAGGGGACAACTGGAAATGTGTCCTGTATTTTGTGTAAATGGGCCAGACAGATGAAGAGGTCATTCCCAGAAAGTGTAAATTTGTGGTTTTTGCAATCACAATCAAAATGTTTGCACTTATAAAGTTCTTAATATGTTTGAATGTCATGAAGTGGCTGATATCTGCAATTTAGGATGGATTTTTGTGAGGCAGCAGCAGTGTGGGGACAGCAGCGGGTAAAAATCACCCTGCAACCTATGTGCAGCTCTGAGCGAGCCATTAGTGATTTTTTTTCCATCAAAAAACTGCCAGCACAAGCGTATCCAATGCTTGTGTTGGCAGCATGCCAAAAATGGCAGCGCGCTTTCCCGCAGCAATATTCTGAGTGGGATTCCAAAATTTTCCAATTATATTGGCCAGAAAAAAAAATCGGAAAAAATATATAGAAGGCTGTCACGGCTAACCAGGGGGGTGCTGGGGGATGCCATTTGCGGACAATGTAAAGAAATGTTGGCCCCACATTCACATAAAATTTTAGCTAGATTGGGCTGATCATTTGCACATGAGAATTTTTCGAAAATTTATGTAGTCAATTTTCCATTTAAATTGTCCACCAGTTTATATGTGTAGCTGGAATGCAAACTGGCAGTAACAAATGCATCATGTAAACAGGGGACACGCCAGGTGCCAATCCCAAGCCCTGTAAAGTGTAAAGTAAAGTGTCAAATGTAAAGTAAAGTGTTAAGTCATATGTCAAATGTAAAGTAAAGTGTCAAGTCAAATGTTAAGTAAAGTGTCAAATGTAATGTAATTTTTCAATTTTCAAATGTAATGTACCGTATTACCTCGAATTAACCCCCCCCCCCTCGAAATACCCCCCTAAATTTCGGCTGAGGAAATGATAAACCCCCCCCCTCGAAATACCCCCCCTAAAATTGAGTGTAACGTGAACGTACATGACAAATACCGCAGTTTGTGTTCTGTACAATGCAGAACACACGTTAAAACTGATGATTAAGTGACGTTAGGGAAGGGTTTTTGTGTATATATACAGTTATAGATGCCTATAAACACACATACATCTATGTAATTGTTCGATTTTTCTACGTCTGCGTATGGGGAATTTTCGAAAATTTCTGGCGAAATAATAGACCCCCCCCCCTCGAATTATCCCCCCCTCAAATTTTGCTGGCGAAATAATAAACCCCCTGGGGGTATTTCGAGGTAATACGGTATTGTAATTTGTTTTTCAGAGAGATTTGATTACCATATTGTTTCTAATAGAACAGCATACCTCCAATAGAACGGCACCTCCAATAGAACGACACAACCAATAGAATTTTTGGCGCCAGCGCCAGTGCCAACGCCTAGGGCGCCATGACGTGGCACACACAACTGGCGCCAGCGCCATGGCGCTCTTCCGTCACTGTGTATGCAAAATTGTCATGGTATCTCAATCCTGGCAGCCCCAATACTTAGTCCTGGTCCCGGTACCCCAGTCGCACTTCCGATAAAATTGCAGTCCATTCCTATCAAAAAGTTCCGGTCCCAGTCTCTGCCCAAAAAACTGGTCCAGTTTGAAATTTGATCCAGATCCCCCCATCTCAATTCAATTATGTCTCAATTATAAATACCCTACTTATGATTGTTGCTGAATTCAGACCATCCGGACGTTTTTTGAGCATGGTGTTTATGATTCCAGTTGTTTTGAGATTCACGAGATTCAGACGCGGAACTCAAATTTCATGCATTTGTGAAAATTTGCAAAAACTCTAAAATAAATGATTTTTGGAAAAACATTTCTCTCTTCTTTTATGAAGCTAAAATGTCAATCTTATACGTATTCAAATTTCATGAATGTATCTCACATTGTGAATGAGATACATATCATTTAACAACAGTAGCTCGTCCGCTGAACTCGACTCAGGCGCTGAACCTCGATGCGGAACTGCGACGCTGAACCGCCCGATAAAAGTGTTCGGACACTTTCATTTTGATCGGCGCTGAAATGTCGAGTTCAGCGAATGACCAAAACTGGTCAAAAATGCATGTAAATCTGTCCGAATTCATCCGGACGTTTTGAAAAATCAATATGGCGACCGCTCAACCGCTGAACTTAAACCGTCCGAACCGCAGATTTCGAGTTACAATTCAGCGGATTTCAAACGTTCGAACGCTGAACGTCCAAAATCAGTGTGCGGTGCGCCAAGGGCACCCATGTATTGTCAACTCAATGTTTTTATGCCGCATTGTTTTCATGTGTCGCATTGGCCCTACACACACTAGTTTGCACCGTGACTGATGTGAAAACTGAAATGGCCACACTAGTACACACGTCTACTAGTTGACAGTCAGCTCATTCCGGTAAACTCAGATGCGCTCGGTAGCTGAAAAATGAGTTTACGAAATTCTCAGTTTACCGTTAGTAAACTACAGTGCGCGCAGAAACTCCTGTGCGTATTGGCACCGACCCAAGTGCCACTGTTACTCCGCGCACTCGCGCCAGCCTACATCTTAAAACTGCACGCGAATTTTGGCAGGCCGCGCGCCCCGTTTTCCCCATACAAACTCGTGATTTTTACGAACATTTCGAGGCCCACCACGCGCTTTAAAATGGGAATTGTGGGTCGAGCGTACACGCAGAGGGCTCAAATTATGTGCGTTCTCTGTCAAATGTAAAAAATCGTAGAAATTTAACTGTCGCTATTGAGCTCACACACAAAAAAAGGCAAGCCTGACGGAACGTTCGTGATTTTTGGGGTTAGCGCTAGTGGGCATTTACACGAAAGTGGGCGGAGCTTCCGCTGACCGCCGCATGCAAAGCAAAATATCTGCGCGCACTGTAGTGTGTGCAGCGCCAAACCCGTCAAGCTTTATATGTAAATGGGCCAAAAAAAATTATGCAAAATCTCCGATATAGAAGCCGATTTCGAGCACTTTGGCACTGTGCCAAAAAATAAGCTTGGGACTGCCGACGTTTTAAAAAACATAAAATTGAGATTTATACTCAAAAAGCACGTCAACTAACGGCGGAAAGAACGGGTACGACGACGATCAGCAAAGCCGTCGCCTCATCGCTGCCCAACTGTTCTAACACCTGCAAAATCAACCGATCTCCCTTTTTCACAAGTTTGGCAAACTGCCAGCGCACTTTGTCCACTTTAAAAAATCAAACCCCACCTTGATAATCATGCGCAGCGCCGCGTTCAACTGCATGCCGTCGACGTCGGCCGCGTGTCCCCTCGACGCGGACAAGATCGCAGCGACGAGAGGACTCAGCGTTCTGACGCACACAATCGGCGGCAGGTGGGCGGCCAGCGTGGCGGCGCAGTCGCTCGCGGCGGCGAGTACGGGCGCGGCGGCCACGGGCGACACGCACTGGTGGGCGGCGAGCACGCGCAGCACGCACAGCTCGGCGTAGGCGCGCACGCGCCACGCGTGCGACACGCTGCGAACGAACTGAAATACTGAAATTGACCAATTTGGGATACAAATCGCCCAAATTGGGCGGTATACTTTTTTGAACGCCCAGTACTTGATCCGAGTGGTTTCTGATCGTGGACGATGTCAGTCAATGAGATGATGCACGCATATGAAATATTTATCATACATGTATTTTATGGCGCTGCACACACTAGTTTACTAACACAAGTAAACTCATTTTGGGTGCTCATAAATCAGCTTTGAACGCATTTGAGTTTACCAAAATGAGATATCTGTAAACTACAGTTGACGAGGATCTAAAAAAACGTATTCAGGTAAACTCAAAACGTTCAAAGCTGATTTGTGGGCACCCAAATTGAGTTTACTTGTGTTAGTAAACTAGTGTGTGCAACCACAATAAATACACGAATAAACATAAATATTTATATATTTTTAGAAAAGTAGAGTAGATCACTGTAGATCAAAGATAGAAGTAGAAAAATTTCAGTTTCAGTGGTCGGCTTTCATTTTCAAAAGAGTGTGGAATATCTTTCAACGCTGGATGATCGTGAAACCTCAGCCTTGATGCGAGAAATGGATTATCAAAACAAAAAATCGCCCCAAAAGCCTACCACATCTCTCTGAGCAATTTTAGTGAAGCCACAATCAGTTCAGGTGTTCTTTCCTGCCGCCATGTATAATTGTCGACGGACAAAAAGTCGAGCAACATGCATAAAATAGTTTTGAAGTATTCATCCCAGAGAGTAATGGCGCCGTGTCTGGTCATCTGCTTCAAGCGCACCAAAGCGACCACTTTGTCATGCGCGCTGAAAAAAAATAGGTAAAGCCCTTGTGAACATTCGATAAATGATTACGGTATTATTTTACCTCAAACTACATATTTATATAGTGATGGAACTGCGCCATGGCGCTGGCGCTATTCGAGAGGCCAATTGGCGCCGTGCCATGGCGCCGTTTTTCTGTGACGATGGAGCCCTGTTTCCATTGGCGCCTGGCGCCTTTTTTCTTCGTCTTACCGTCACTACTTCACCCCCCAATTACCGTATTACCTCGAATTATTTCCCCTTACCCTTAACCCCACATCGAATTAACCATCCTCAAATTTTGCTGGCGAAAAAATAAAGCCCCATGGAGGTATTTCGAGGTAATACGGTATACTATTACGGACTTTCTGATAATAGAAGCCAAAAAGTTTTTTATCTACCGTGTCTCCAAAACATCATTCTCACGTTGACAACAACTCTCACCGCGTACGTTCATCAGCCAGCACTCTCAAATTCTGCGCCAGTAGCGAGTGCTGGCGACTTTCCTGCACTCGCGCATCCAGCGGGTCGAGCGACAGTTTTCTCGCCGCCCAGCGCATGTCCATGCCGCCGTTCTCCACGGCGCCGGTGTCGGTGCCGAAGTGCATCGTGGCGCTGTGCACCAAGCCGCCCGGCTGCGGCTGGCGCGATCTGCAGGTAAATGTGTGCAGGTTTGTGTGCTAGAGTGGTGTTCGAGTTCGAGTTTCTGGCGGAAGTTGCCTCATTTACCTAGTAAGTAACTCAAAACAACATTAGATGAAATTTTAAGTTGAATAAATTATAATCATCAAAATTTTGGAACGCTTTAGAATTTTTCAATGTTTCAAAGATACTATTGTCGTTTTTACGAGATTAAAATGGCTTTTAATATTCCCAATTGAACCAGAGCACCTGTCTCAGCGTTGCAAATTCTGTCGTTGTGGTTTTCACTTCAGCACAGAAACGCATCTCGGCGCTTCGGTTTACATTGAGCCCAAATTTCCACGAAAGAAAAGTTGATTTTGCATGTTCCGGCACTGCTAAAAATATCCCGCTCCACACCTGAACGGTCTCATCAGAGGGCCGCCTGCCCTTTCAGGGGATCTCCTCGGCGAGTGTCTTCTTCCCGGGTCTCCAGCGAAACTGAAAACTCCGCCCCCATAGGCCATCCGAGCGCCTAGCAAACTGCGCGCGTGCAGCACCCCCACTCCGCTGTAGGAATTGCTGTGCGGAATGCCTACCCCCCTTGTCGGCGCCGTCGAAGTGCCTGTTGAGCTGGAGGAGATCGGTGGGCAACGGCTCGGACTCTGGCTGCGGTGCCATGGCTTGGCGTTCACGCCGATCGCCATGGTGTTCGATTTCGGCTGGCTCTTGTTTGAGTGAATCTCGATGTCGTTTTGACAGTGATTCGTGTCTGTCGAAGGATGGACGGGTGTTTGAACTACTGTGGGTATTTTTCAAGGGGTCACTGTTACGTCACGCTATTTGTAGCAAGTGTCAAAATAGCCAGATGCTTAAGGAATGCTACACAGCAAAAATAGGTGTGATGCGTCGTAAAGTGTCGCGAAGTGCCTTCATGGCGACACTTCCAGACGCTGTGAACAGCTGGCTGGCGCTTCCCGGCGCTTCACGAAATTCACAAACGTGCCACAACGCTGCACAAATGTTTGGTGAAGAGTCTTCAGTTCGTCAGCGTAGGCGTCGTTTCACGAAATTTTGACTATGTGGTGATAGGTGAAGTGAAGTTCCACGCACATCCAGCCCGCTTTCACTCACACACTTCACGAACCAATTTTTTGCTGTGTTAGCTAGGGTATTAGCAGTCATATCTTCTAGCGCGAATGGCGCCAGTCAACAGAATATCTGTTGTAATTTATTCACAGCAGCCGCGTAGGCGTGGATTAAAAAATGTTCCGCATAATAACTAGATGACGTCAAAGCGCTTTCATATCACCAGAGCGACACACGGCTGCACCAGCCGCTCAACTCACGCGACTCTAAAGAACGACTGCGGCCGGGAGCGACTGCAGCGGCAGGTTGTCGCTTCAGCTGCAAGCCGTAACTTGACGCCGACTGCATAACTCTCGCCGCGCCCACTCACGCGAATTGCGACCGTTACATAATGGTCGAAGGTGCAGATATAGCGGAAATGTGCTTCACTAGGTAAAATAGTTTTTTTCTGTCTCTTTTGATCCGCATTTGCAGTGTGGACCATGCGAGTTCAGAAGCGGGTACCCGCTGCCGGTTCCCGTTTCCCATGGGTCAAACGTCCGAGTGCGGGAAATTTCGCATTTCTCGCGTGATGAATGCGTTTGCAACGCCGTGTGCTTGCAACGGAATGTCGAGATCAGCTATCCATCACTTTCTTTCAGATTGCATTCTTTTCTCACGCACTGGGGCTTTATTCAAACGATTACTGTGGCAGCGTGAAGTTGCATGAGCGAGTGGCGCACTAGCTACCGTATTTCTTCTAATAGAAGAGCGCGTTCGATTTTTTTCGTCAACTTCTTTACCTGCCGTTATATTAGAGGTGCCGTACTATTGGAGGTAAGCCGTTCTATTAGAAGAAATGGTATATATGGAATGGTATATAAAAGGCGCCATTTTGCTGGCGCCTTTGCTTACTTTGTGTGACGCGGGTGCTACTAAACACATTGGATTATTATCTTCGTTTGGCTTCCAGGTGACGGTATTTACTCCCAAATTACTTAAGGCATTTCAATACAGCCCACAAACCGCTGAACTGCTTACGAAAAAACAGCTACACAAGTAAAAATGTGTTAGTGCAGCATGTGGAATGCGGCTGGACTGTCGTGACGTGCTAATATAATCACAAGGATTCCACAAGAATGAAAAGGAAATGAAAGAAAATATCTTCTACCGTATATCCTTGAATAAGACTCCCCTTGTTTCGCAATGTTTCGCAAAAGAATATCGATTTTAAGTACTGTAACATGAAAAAATCCAAAAAGCTTTTGAAAAATAAAATTTTGAAAATTCGAAAAGATTTTTGAATTATTATGTTTGCCATCGTTACTACAGCGCTTTCAGCCGAAACTTCTGGCATGTGACACGTAAACCCGGCCGCGCTGGGAATTGGGATGCCGCTGCGCGCACGTGGGCAAATGAACTGTCAAGATCACGCAAAGATGAATTGTGGCCACTGACGTACGGGTGTAAAAATAACCAATGGATCTTTCCAAACAGAGATTTTGGATACTTTGTAAAAACTTTGTCCATTTTGAAAAACTTTACCTCATTCACCCAACTTAGAGGTTTCTTAGAATTCTTCAACTTCGAATACAATTTTTTTTGTAAAATTGAAGCCTAAACTTCATTTGAAATTTAACACCCATAAATACTTTTTTTTTTTTTGGTAGCTTGATGCATTTGTCTTTAAAAACTGAAAACTGGTGTCATTTGAAGCAGACGTTTACTTTGGACGAGCTGACCGAAAAAATAAGCAAAAATTCAGCAATTTAATAGCGATGTAAAACATTCAAAAATTTATGCATTTTTTTGCTGCAATGCAAGCAGTTTCATTCGACAACCAATTTGGTAAAACTTCGAAAACTCTTTTTTTAACACGTTAAAATTTCAACAGTTTTTCAGAGAATTTTCCATCGTTAGTTACCCGATTGTTTTTTATTAAAAAGTTTCTAAGCAGGGGACATCAAAAACAAACATATTGGGGTAAATATAACTAAGCACGAGCTTTGACATTTTCAGCTGACACAAACGCGTTTCAAAAACACTATTTGCCATTGTGGTAGGCTGGTAAATGCATAGTGATGGAAAGGCACCCGGGGGGGTTCAAAAATTAAAATAGTTACCTAACTATAATGTGCATGCTAGTAATGGAATGAGGGCCATTTGAGGGCGCCAAACGGCGCCGCGCTATGGCGCCATTGGCGCTCGGCGCCCTATTTCTGAAAGGCGCCATGGCGCCCTTTTTCCGTGGCGCCTTCCCCTGAATGGGCGTCAAAATGGCGCCAGGAGGGTGTGAAGGTGTGTGCTGCATAAATGAAAAATAAAATAAAAAAAGCGCATCCAGTGATAATGGAAACGACAGAACCAACGACTGAAACGACAGAAACGTAGCGGTGTGCCTTTTTCGGTGCCTTTCCATCACTATTGTGTAAAAAGCTACTGGTTTTACCAAAGACATTTTAGTGCGGGAAAACGGGGTGACTCAAAGCGATTCGCGCCATCGCTGGGGTATATAAATGAACTTCCAACACCAAAATGTGAATCAGTTCAGCTAACCAAACATGCTTTTATTTACTCACAGATTGACTAAATACTCACTAGGTATTTTGAAAACACTTGTGTAAAGTACAGCCCTGTAGTGTATTTAAAATTACATATATTTTTTCCTTGCTTAGAGAATGTTTGTAAACATGCCCCACTGTCTTTATTTGCGGATGTTTGCTGTTTTACAGGTGTTTACTAGATTTTACACGAGATTACCGTGTTTTTTATACTTGTCTTGACTAGGTAGTTGCCCAACTCGGCGCCAAATTCCCGAACAAAACATTTTCATGTCAATATCGAAGATGCATTTAACGATTCCCTAGCAATGTTGAGTTCTGAAATGCGTATTTTGAAGTGAGGGTAAGGGGCTTCTCTGCCTGAGATTAAAGATGGAAATTGTGATTACCGTATTACCTCGAATTAACCCCCCTTGAATTACCCCCATCGAATTACCCTCCCTCTCAAAATGGGCTGGCGAAATAATACATCCCTCGAATAAACCCCTCCTCGAATTAACCCCCACTCAAATTTTTGTTTAGCGGTCGTTCTTGTCGATTGTTTCAACACACGTTTGTCAAGCAGCAGAACTATGATATTTGTGTATCTTGCAAATGCACATTTTGCCTGTATGGGTGGTCGCCACTAGCGATGTAAAAGTGCCACCATGGTGCTGGTAAAAGTGCCATCTGTGACCTTTTATCTGGAGGAACAGTGAAAATTTATGGGATGTGATGCACAGCTGGTCTATTCTGTTGGGCAATTGTGTTTGACCGCTCGCCCATGCGCCAGTCAAGACAAAACAGAAACAGCGGTGACATGGCTTTTGTGTCCTTGAAAATCTCCAGCATTTTGGCGCTTTTCCAAGTCGTAAATTCTGAACATTGAACTTTGGCAAGATGCTAATAAAATGCCTGTGTGAGAAAAATAGATAAGAACAGTTTCCCTGATAAAAACCTGATAAATATCACTGGCAAACAAATAGACCGCGTGTGTGCCGCGTGAATGTTAGGAAAGTGTAATGAAATTTTCATGATTAATGTGATAGTGTTTGCATTTCCTTCAGTAGTCCAAACGAGAAAACAGTTGCACACCAGTTTCACAAGGACAAGCGATCATATCTGTAATCACTTTACAATCTATTTATATTTTAGCTAGAATACTACCTTCCTTCCACCGTTTTTTTCCGCACCTATTAAAATTTAAACTAGAAATTTTATCCCATTTATCAGACACTTCGTATCCAGTAAAATCTAAAACAAATCTGCGTATTTTGCATAGAAAAGTGCGGAAAATGTCTACCGTGCAGCTGTCTAATCCGCACTTGTCTTCCGAGCTTCTCGGCGACGATCATATGCACCATTTGGGATTCAGCAAGTCGACAACGGATTTTCCGAAACGGTTTGGCGATGTCAAAGTGAGTTTCTTTTAAAATTGCACCTTTAAAAAATTGCGTTGAAAGGACATGAAAAAGAATGAAAAAAGGCGAACGGTCTGCTGAATTAAGGGTTAAAAGGGTTCTTTGTAAACAAGAAATTTTCAGTACAGATATTTTCCATAATTAAGCGAGGTGGCCTATATCTTAGGAAGCTGCATAACAATATGCATGCATTATAATACCGCTCCATACACCCAAAAAATTTTATTCCTGCAACCTTCACAAATTTTCAGTTTCACAGGTGTTGACAATTGAAAATTCTTAGCATTTCGAATTTTACATTCAGGAATTTGTGTTACTTTTTGTTTGAATTTTTGCTGGGGAGTTTTCTTCGAGGAATTTTTTTTGGGAGATTGAGTGATCAAGTAGTTCAGGCGGGCTTAATTTTTTAACAAGGGCAATTTTTGCAGCGAGATTCAAGGCGAAATCTGCGGCATCACTTTAAATTGACTTAATAATCACAGTTTGTCTGCACCGGTGGTAGCCAGAATCGGATGAAAAAGTTGGCTGAAGTATTGGAAAAAGCACTGCCCAATGAGGTCGTCACGCCGGGAGGAAGTCAAATCAATTTGTGCAACACCGACCGTTACGTCATGTACAAAGTGGGACCGGTGTTGTGCGTTAATGTCAGTTTTCCAAAAGAGTTGTTTGGCTGATTGATTTTGAAATTAATTGACGTGGTTATGCTAGTTAAGTACTATGTTATTTGTGCAGTATAAAACGTAGATGCAAAACTGGAACGAAAATAGGTGAACCCGAAAAAGCAAAAAAATTGTTTGAATTGTTACCGTCAACGTCAAATAGTCATTTGTCATAGCGCAGAGGGGCTAACCGCTAATGCATTCTGGCTTTAGGTTGCATCACTGAAAAAAACCCGTGACGCACATGGACATAGCTAATCACCAGAGTTGTTGAAATACCGGTATTTTTGGAAAGCGTAAGCGTAAGCGTAAATACACTTTCCAAATTTTGAGTATGGATACTGAAAGCGTAAGGTATTTTTAAAATACCTAGGAAAGCGTAAAAAAAAGCGTAAGCGTAAAAATGTTTTAGAGGCTTTTTGCTCAGTGAATTCCTTCCAAATCAAGCTCTCTGTGACATTTTATGGATGTCCACTTAGTATAGTCTGCCCTCATATTTTGTTTGGTTATTCATCGGCAGCAACACTTAAGTCATCCTCATCTTCTAACAACGTGGAGTTAGTGCTGTCAACGGCGAAAAAATCGTCGTTGGGATCCATGTTCAGCAACAAAATTTCTAATCTGAAGCCAAGATTTTGCTCGATGACACAGTACATATTCACAAGACATTCATATTGCAACACAATTTGTACATGTGCCACTTTTGCCAGTGCATTACTGCACACACGCAGTCTTTTTTTTGGTACGCAGCCTCGTTCACTCCGTGTTTTTTTTTGTGGTTTTACGCTTTTTCAAAAGCGTAAAACTAAACTGTGTGAAAAGCTTTTTTACGCTTTTAGTACCCGGGTATTTTGGCCGGGAAAGCGTAAAAAAGCGTACATGTATTTTTCGAAAGCGTAAGCGTAAGCGTAAGTAGAAATACCCATTTACCCGGGTATTTCGGGTAAGCGTAAATACCCTTTCGCAACTCTGCTAATCACAAGTGTTCCGCAAGTGGTAAAGTAAAAAGAAAAAGTCAACTCTTCACATTACTCATTACTCTACTCTACTTTTTATTTTACTCTTTAATTTTCCACTTGTGGAACCAGCACCAGGGGGCTATCCCTAAGTATCAACTTTGTATCCAAATCTTATGTTTTTTCATTCAGATCTTTTGTTTTCTCCATATGATCCAAATCTTAAGGTTGATAATAAGATTTGGATAACAAACATGAAATCTGGATACAAAGACAAGATTTGGACACACACTTGACACGTTGGGACTCCCCCCCGTGCTGGTACCACAAGTGGACAATAAAGAGTACAGAAAAAAGGAAAAAGTAGAGTAAAGGTCAAGTGAAGAGTGGAGAGTTGACTTTTCCTTTTTACTTTACCACTTGCCGAACTGGCCCCAGGCTCGAGGTCGGGTAATTACCAAAAATTGTACAAGTTTGTAAAAAAAAGCCAGCACAAGAAGTGAAATCCGACTTGGTCACGCAGCACGGCATCGGCATGCCCTCCATGACGATCATGCTCAACGAGGTGATTAAGCTGCTCCACTACGCTCGCTGTCAAGGTGTCACCCTATTCAGAATAGGCACCAGCGGGGGATTGGGTTAGTTACACAGCACATATGCCGTTTTAATGGGGGGAGGCAGGCTGGTATGCATATCAAGGTGTTCCCATAAACACAGTTGTTAAAGATAGAGTAAATAGAGAAAAATAGCCAAAAATGATAGGTAGGTATATAAGCTCATATACAGCCGAAACATTGAAAATAGGTCAATTGAAGGCGAAAGTAAGTAAAAATATATGAAATTTAGTGATTTTCAGTATTATTATTTATTATTTAATTGGGGCAAAATTCCATGAAAATATCCACTTTTAATTGGTCTGGGGAAAAGTATTTTACCCAAATTTACTCATGAGTTAACGTAAAAAAATTACTTCTCTAAATTACGCTTTCTGTACTCAGTGGGTGAGTAAAAAATACTTTACATATAGGTACTTTGAAAAGAGTTAGGTACCTTTAACAACTCTGCTCATAAACCACCCCTTCAAATCAGGCATCGAGGCGGGCACGGTGGTGCTGACCGATCACGGCATCAACGGCCTCCTGCGGGCCACCTTCTCGCAGCACGTGCTGGGCGAGGAAATCGAGTGGCCGACCAATTTCGACCGCCAGCTCAGAACCGACTTGCTCCACACTTACGAGGTCGCCGGATTTAAGTGGCCTATTACAACGGGAAACACGTTTTCTACCGATGACTTTTATGAAGGTGGGCGACTGGTCGTTTTGACGTGTCTGAATTGTAATGGCTGATTTGCACGAAAAATCCGCTGGGCGATGTTTTTTCATTAATTTTGAGTGGAGTTTGGTCATACGTTTTATATACCGTATTTCCTTGAAATAGCCCCCCTCGAATTCTATATAGTCTCATACATGGCGGTTTTTGTTGCATTTTTCGACGTCTGTGTTATCTTTGCCATGTATTCTATTTATAATCCTCATTTCGGTACTCGGGGGGATCCAATGTAAAATAATACTCTGTATTTAAAATATACCTAACACCCACATAATTTTACATGGTAAATACAATAAACACCGAAATATATTCAGGTCAAGCGAGGCTGGATGGTGCTTTTTGTACATACGGGCCTGAAGACAGATTGAAATTTCTACAAAAATTGGAGCGGGACCACGGCGTGCGCAATATCGAGATGGAATCGGTGGCGCTGGGCGCACTGACAACCCGCGCTGGGATCAAGTGTGAGTGATCGTGCGTGACACTATTCAAATTTCTCCAAAATGCTCAACCCCCTGGCTAGGGATGGAAAAAAACGCTTTTTTCAATGGCCTACTTTTTAAAAAGCGCTTTTTTGTTTTTTTTTCAAAAAAAAAATGTCCCGAGGTATAACTATTTTGTTATCTCACACCCTTGCGCTTTTTTGAAAAGAGGCCTTTTTTAAAAAGCGGTTGAAAAAAAGCAATGGCGATCCCTACCCCTGGCTCTGGTCAGCTGCCAAACGAATAGCCAAAGGAAATGTAAAATAAGTGACTACCTATGCAGTTGATGATAACAGTTGCGAACTTCGTGCGAATAGGTAGTGAGCACGTCAAGGTATAAATAATCTAATAACTTCTCTAATAAAAAATATATCCCCCCCCCTATTAGCGGCGCTAGTATGCGTCACTCTGCTGGATCGCCTAATGCCGCACGGCGATCAAGTTTTGCTGACGCCCGACCAATTGGCTGATTTCGAACGGCGGCCGATCGAATTGATAACCGCCTATATTCGCAGTCGACTGCAAGTGGCGCTGATAAATGGCATGGTGAAAAGTGCGTGATATGGGTGGCGAATGTATTATATACTGTTGTTTTACATATTAAAAACTGATCGGTATTGAGTGAATTCCTGCTTTGCAGACAATGTTATCGTAAGTGAATTTAAGTGACAAAATTATGTAAATTTGTATAAATTTTGGGACAGTGAGCAAATAGCTATGTAGTGTAATTAGGGATGGCCAAAAATGTTTTTTAACGACCCTGTTTTTAAAAGCAACAACATTTTTAACACGTTTAAAAAAAAATAAAACGTGTTTTTTAAAAGCTCCCAAATATGGTTATGGATTAACATATACAGGTATATCTGACAATTGCCAGTACTTTTTGATGTTAAATATGATATATAATAGCTATGGTACCATGCGGTAGCATTATAAATGGTGATTCCTGTCAAAAATATCCATTTTTATGTCGACTTGTTACGTAAATACATCGTCTTTTGTCAAATGTTTGTGACTTTAAGTGAATTTCAGCTGGAGTAGTGCTTACATAAGGTGATAAGTAGAGGCTAATACATTGACAGTGATGTTTCACACTGTACAAGTATGTGGGGGCACATTGACTGGGTATTATATACTAATCTAACATATCATGGCTTATTATGACACAATAGCATGAACAAATGGAAGCGTTCACACTAAAAATGCCTCAAAAACAATGAAAACAACCACCAATGGTAGGTAATGGATCTGTGAAATTGCGTGCTTGCGCGCAAAAAAATGCAAAAGTACAAAAAAGTTGCAGGATGTTTTAATTACAAAAAACGGTTTTGATACCCATGGTTAAAAAACAATATTTTTTTATATAAAACGGTTAAAAAACGTCGGCCACCCCTAAATGTAACAAGAATTTATAGTTGTTTATCCATGTGGTGTGGGATATAGTAGATTTAACTTTAATATTATTTTTCGGTCAGTCAGTAGACTAGACTCAATGTATTTATAATACCGTATATCTTCGATTAGTACCACTGTCTGTAGATAAATTTTTCATCATAATTTTTGTGGGGATGATTATCCAAGAGGAGTGGGGAATCTATTCAAGGGGTATTATTTTTCATCATACGGCTAGCAGGGGGGAACTATTCGAAGAGTTGGACGTATTTGACTAGGTATTCACGGACGGGAACTAATCGATGACTTAGGTATGTTTGTTTACAAAACAACAGCTAAATATGTTGGCGGAATTTAATTTTATTCGATTTAAACCGTAATTTAAAATATTCACATCTACCTATTTGCATGCCTGTAATGTAATCTCTTCCAAATCTCTACTTCACAATCTTCAAAAGCAGTTTTCGCAAATTCTACAAAATGTCCAATGAATGTATGTATTTATTCATCCGTTCGGTTAATATTGCCAATTTTTGCGTGTACAGTATTTACCTCATTTCCTCGAATTAAACATACCCCTTTAATAAACTACCACGGAATTCATCCAGGCATAGTTGTTAAAACGTATTTACGTTTACTCAATAAATACGTATGATCGAGTACTGTGTAAATACGTTTACGTTTCCTACCGAAAAAATACTGGTACTCACTTACTCGCACTCACTACTCGCACCGGTACTCACTTACATAGGTACAGGAAACATATGCTTTTACATAGGCTTTTTCAAGGCATACCGTAAATCCTTGAATAAGTCCCCCCTCGAAAAACTCCCCCCTTTTTGCTGACTGAGGAAAAAATAACTCCCCCCTCGAATAACACCCCCCTCTTTTATGGGTGGGAAAGAAGTCCACACATAAAAAACGTATGTATGTGTATGTTCATTAAAAGTAAACTAGGCGGACATAATAAAAGTCAATGGTCTAAAGGGTTTTCGTACGACTGCGTATATTCATATTTGGCACACGTCCAAGTTATTGTTTGCGACAATGTTACCGAGAATGAAAGACGCGAGATTTCCGTCTACATTGCATACATGATGTTCATCATTCCAGACGGAGAGGTATACCGAGGGGGTACTTTTACCCCACCTCGAAAATCCCTAGGGGTATTTCGAGGAAATATGATAGTATACCACGGGCAAAACGGATGTGGGGTTGTCAAATTACGCATGGCTGTGTTTGCTAGGCGTTGTTGCTTTAGGTGCTCGCGCCCCCTTCCCCGTGAATCATTTTTCAATGTAAGCAAGGGTATGATTTATACCTCTACATTGTGTATTGTTTTGAAATGTGCATGCAGTTCTGCACGTAAATAGTTGCCTGCATAAACAGTTCGGGAGATAAATACTGGAGAAAAACACAGATATTCCTTCAAAGCTAGCTAACATGTCAAGGCGACATTTCGACAATGCATTCTGGTGTCAATCCCAGACCCTGTAAAATGTCCTGTAAAATAGGCATTTTAGATGACTTTTGACACTTTGCATGACATTCGACATTTTACATGGCATTTTACAGGGTCTGGGACTGCCCTCAGGCTGCTCACATTAGTGTGCATAATTGTAAAAGTTTGCAGCCGTCAGCCATGGATGGACCCACCTTGTAATGGTATCCCTGATATGGTGAGAACCAAATGAAATTTCGTGGCAATCAATGTACCTGACTGTTTTTCCACCAAACTAGCAGAGACAAATTCAGATAATAATTCGATTTTCCATGTCAAGCCATTTCGCATGCACCTTGTCAATGTCAAGTAACAACAGTGTGAAAAATTATACACAATTTTGTCTACACGCATCAGTTTTTTACGGAAATTTGAAAAAACTTTGGACACTAGCTTTGAACTCGATCACGTTTGAGTTTACTGAAATGAGTTATTTATCTTCATCAACAAAAGTAGACGCCTCATTCTGTCGCGATTGCATGCGAAATTTGACAGCGTGGAATTGGCTCCAAATTAGTGATGGAAATTGGAAAAGCGCCATGGCGCTTTTGGCGCTTGGCGCTATTTCGCTGTGGTGCCATTGGCGCTTTTCGCCACACCCACGAAAAACACCATGGCACTTTTGGTGCTTGGCGCTATTTTTGCCTGGCGCCAGGAACCAAACGCTTGGCGCTAGCGCCAAAGAAAACAGCACCATGGTGCATCTGGCGCTTGACGCCACTTTGCTCTGGCGCCATTGGCGCTTGGCGCTTCGGTTTGGAAAAGCGCCACGGCGATGTTGGCGCTTGGCGCCAACCAAAGTCCTGGCGCTTTCTCCATCACTACTCCAAATGTCGCTTACATTTGCAGGGGATCGACGGCTTCACGTGTTCCAACGGGCAGTGCGGACTGCACCATTGGCGCTGCAATGGCTACACCCAATGCGGGGATGGCAGCGACGAGCTCGGATGCGAATCGTATCGTCAGTTTGTGAACGTTTCGTAGCCCCACCTGGCAGTTGACGTAGATGAGAATTATTTCGTGTTTCTGGCGCCTTGGCGGCGCCTTTGCACGCATTTTTCATATACTCCGTGGGCTTGATACTCTGTACTCGCTCATACTTATGTCTCACGTTGGAAGCGTGCCAATGATAATTAACGCAATTGTGTAATAAACTAAAAAACGTTATAACGTCGACTTATTTATAACAATGCATTTTTTAACTGTTTGCGAAAATGGCATGCGTTTAATATTGTTGGCAGCTTCCAGCGTGAACCACGCGTGCAAGGTGTATAGCATAGTTGTGAAAGTGTATTTACACTTACCCGAAATACCCGGGTAGATGGGTACTTATATTTACACTTACACTTACACTTTCATAAAATACCCATACACTTTTTTTACACTTTCCTGGGAAAAATACCCGGGCACAGAAAGTGTATTTTTTTCTTTCAGATAGACCTTTTGAGAAAGCATAAAATAGGGTCATGTACAAAAAATGCATTGAATGTAGAAAATATGGCAAATGTACAAACTATCCTTTGATCAGAATTCATGGTATTCTACAGTTTCATCATACTTTTGTAAAAAGGACAAGATCAATGGAAATTCACCAGCTGGACACGACGTCAACTTTTCCATTGACATTTGTTGCATGTCCATTCTTGCATTTAAACAGTGTGTATCGCATTGCTTAATCAGTAAAATATCAACACTGAAAAAGTGCCATTATTAGGGAACTTCATACCACTACAGTATTTGTTACAGTCTGAAATGTTTCATCATAGGCCGTAAAATGTGAAGTAATGCATGAAAATTATAAATAAATTGATCTAAAGGTGAGAACAGCGGTGTTTTCTAATGCTCAACAGTGAGAGCTCTTTCTAAAAAAATTTTTACACTTACACTTTTTTACACTTTCCTAGGTATTTTTAAAATACCTTACACTTTTGGTATCCATACTCAAAATTTGGAAAATGTATTTACACTTACACTAACACTTTCCAAAAATACCGGTATTTTAACTACTCTGGTGTATAGTCACTGGCATAGGTATACTACTTTTTGTCGACGGCCGCAGAATGCAGGCGATGGAGCAGAATCGATGACGAGCCTTTCAAGTGCCAAAGCAACGTGTGCATCCAGGGCCAATATAGATGCGACGGATATCCACATTGTCACACGCATGCGCTTGGTGACGTCAGTGACGAACAAGGATGCAATGACTTTGGCAAGCGATTTTTTTACATTCTTTGTGTTTATTGGCCCTAGCCCTACATACACTAGTTTTCACCATGACTTCTGTGAAAACTGAAATGGCGACATGGCGACATTCATCCTACTCTTATTGTATGCAATATGTGTCTTAGTTTTCAAATTTTAACATTCATTTATTTAAATTGATATTTAAATTTGATAAAATCATTGAACCGTATTGATTAATCTGCATTTTAAAAAAATCAGTTTGCCCACGAAGTCACGGTGAGAACTATTTATCGAGTAAATGTAAATACACTTTGACAACTATGCCTTTTTCCAAAAATAACTGTGTAAATATTAAACACCTTCCCGGACAAGTTCACCACCCATTTTTTTATTTCACTTCAGATGCAATATCTCTGGCTATGGGAACCGTATAAAGCTAATATTTGGTTGGTATATAGTCCTAACACTCCGCTACTCCGTATTAATGGGTGGAGGTGCGGCGACTCACTACAGAGTGGGTCGCCCTACATGCAAACATTTTTTTGGCTTTTTCGGTGTCTCAAACAAGTTCACCACTCACTTGATTGGCTACACTACAAGGGCTATATCTCCAGCTGTGTGGGCGATAGAAAGCTGAAATTTGAGGGATGTCTTGCAACAACCTCCTCTCACAATTCATCAGTGGGTGGCCGCCGACGACCCACTACAGCATGGGTCGCCGCATATAAAGTTGTCCATTTTTAAAAAACAAATTAAGTCTCCCAAACAAGTTCGCCATCCGTCTGCATTATAAAAAAATGTTGTGAGAATGTACCTGATATAAAATTGAAGGAAAAAAACCCTAGTTCAGCTCATAAAAATTTTTCAGTAGGGCACCCACCCCATCCCATAAACAGCAGACTGAAAATTTCACTTTAAACCAATTTTTTGTTTCACACTTAAAAAGTTGATTTACAAAGTTCACTAGGGAGGGTATGTTCTCACAACAATTTTTTTAATGCAGTTTGATGGCAAACTTGTTTGGGATTCTTGGGTTGTTTTGAAAAAAATGAACAACTGTACATGCAGCAATGCATACTGTAGTGGGTCGCTGGCAGGCAGCCCCACTGGTGTATTGTAAGGGGGGTTGTTGGCAAGACATACCCCAAATTTCAGCGTCATACCGGCCTCACAGCTGGAGATACGACCCTCGAAGTGTAGCTAGTCAAGTGGCTGGTGAACTTGTTTGGGACAGCAAAAAAAACAAAAATAATTGTTGCGTATAGGGCAACCCACCCTGCTGTGAGTCGCCCCACCTCCCCCCATTGAAGCAGAGTAGGGGGGTGTTGCAACTTTATATATTGAAAGTTTCAGCTTTATAACACCCCCATAGAAGGAGATATTACATCCGAAGTGAAATAAAAAATTGGGTGGTGAACTTGTCCGGGAAGGTGTTTATTATTATGTGGCAAAAGGAGTAATTTCCCAGGGCATTTATGCAAGAGGTTACAGCACTACGTAGGTATTTTTTATAACTTACAAAAAATATGCTTACAACTAAACGCAGAGTGTGTCACTGAAAGCCTTTCCGCAATAAAACGACCTTTCAAGTGCAAAATCAACCATATTTGTATAAGTGAGGGCAATGTCTGTGATGGCCAATTGGACTGTGGTGTTGGGATTTTGGATGACATCACTGACCCAGAAAGTTATACTACAGTACAACTGAACGGAGATTACAGTGATGAAATCGATTGCGGTGTGTCAATAATTTGTCCATGTATTTATGCTATCAAGAGTAGTGATGTAAAAAGCGCCAGACTTTTGGCGCCAAGCGCCAAAAGCGCCATGGCGCTTTTGGCATGCGAGCGCCAAGCGCCAATGGCGCCACAGCAAAATAGCGCCAAGCGCCAAAAGCGCCATGGCGCTTTTCTGGACCATGGCGCCAAGCGCCAATGGCACCAGAGGATGTTGGCGCCAAGCACCAATAGCGCCAGCGCCAAAAAAATTTGCTGCTCATAAAGTGCAACCATGCTAATGCAGTGCTAGTTACATATTTGTGTGAGAAGCAAGATACCTATAAATAAGTCAAATCGAGTTAACTTTTCTTTATCTGATGTTATTTTACATATGAGAGTTGGGCATTTCTTCTAATAGAATCGCATACCTCCAATAGAACTACACCTACAATAGAACGGCAGGTTTTAGCACGTTTCGTGCCCACGAAAACAATAAATTTTTTTTTCAGTTTATGTGAAAATAAAGACATAAGTTACTCCAAATTTACGTTCCATCCGCTGGAAACGCTAAATCTAGAGCGAGGTGCTAGTCAAAGTTTAATTAAAAATTCCTGTTTAAAACATCTTGGAAGACTAGGCGATAAAAGCTCGCCACCAGCACTGAAAAATACCTTTTTATCAATCAATATTTATGAACGTCATTTGAAAATTGTTTCCATGTCCCTGCATGATGGCCTGTGGTCTCCGGCCACATGCATACATAGGATCTGTTACACTTAGTAAAATTCATCTTTTCATGTTGTACACATCTGAAAAAATCCAGAAACTACACTGTCCTTGATGTCTCAGCACAGTGTTTTTTCTGGTCAGTAAAGATCCTCTGCTTTGGCGCCCCCGGGCGATGCACTGGAGTCCTTACACAGCTTACAATGACCTGTGGTCATACTTTTTGCATACACGGCCCCTCTGATTGGCGCCAAGTATCAAAAAGTTCGAGTTTATATCACTTACATGCTATAAAAGAACTTTTCCCCCCCACCCAGCCCGAAGCACCTACCATCGAGGGCAATGCTGCCGCCATTCGGCAACTCGCCAACACGCTCTGTCGTTTCAACGTCATTTGGAAAAGCCACGGCTTTGACCCCAAAACGAACCCCAAAGAAGCCAAGCTCCAAGTCAAATATCTGCTCACAAACGGTATGGGGTTGCCACTCGACGACATCTGCGTGAGAGAATTGGACTCCGTTGACTTTCGCGGTGGTGTTATGGTGGTGGGTACGGAAAGTTTTTTTTGCAAAGTTCTTTCAAATTTTACACCTAGCCAAATTCAAAAAAATTTTTTGTCAATTCAAAAGTTTCAAATACCATTTCAGTCCTCCTATTTTTCAACCCTCAAAAAAACAGCACAGTCAGAAATACAAATAATACAATCAATTTCAAAAACCGTTCCAATCCTAACTTTCATTTTGTCCACACAACAAATCTCAACTAAACCGTTTCAACAACTTTCCCCCCCCCCCCCCAGACTAAATTCGTATCGTTCACGGCGGCTGACGCCATGATCGGGTATGCGCCGCGTTTGCGCAATGTCGGTGATGGTAAAACACAGCTCCACCGCGACAAAACCAAATCTGAGTTGGCGGAGGAGGCGTCATGCAAAAGCATCGCCTACTTTGCCACTTTGGGGTCGGAAACGCACCGCTTTTTCATTCTGAAAGGGCCGAAAATTGGTGCTGCACCAATCGAAGCCCCCCGTACCTCAAAACCGACTGAAATCCTACACGCGGGCGATTTCGAAATCGCGCACAAATTGGACATTGAGAAAGGGAAGGCACTTGCCAAAGTGGGTACAGCATGGTGTTATAAAAAATTTTTGGGGTTTACTTTTTTGGGTCTACGAATTTTTCTAATGTACCACAAATTTTCACTATATTTGTGACCACACTACCCCTCTTCAAAAACGATTCACTCTAAACCCTACACAAAAAAAACCATTCACTCAAATTACCCTATCCAAAGTACACCTCTCCCACCACACATCACTGATATCCCGCCAAACACGTCACCCCCTTACCCAGGCCGACCGCAACGCCATGCAGAAAAAGCTGGCGGCGCAGCGGGCCCGACTGGGCAACCCCAACCACGTCCAGGGGGTCAGCCCCCAAGATCCGAGAACCGGCGCCGCGGCGCTGCGCACTTCAGGTGACTTGGCGGTGACTGCCCTGCAAGTGCTTTCTACTTTTAAGGTGGGAAAACGGTTCACAACTCTATCCCGGATAGGCATATTCCAATATTTGTTCACCCTCTAAACCAAAAATTATAATCACTACGGAATTGCTTCTGGAAATGTAATCTGAAGCTTCAAAAAAACCAACCCGATTATTCTCCTCCAAACAAAAACTTATAAAAAATATCAACAATTGCACCCCCCTCTACCAGAAGCCCCTGGCACCGCTGGCACCTCTGCCACCACGTCAGCCGAGGGGTGGCAAACCGTACGATCCCGCGCCAACAAAAAACGGGGTGCGCAAGAACCGCCCGCCACGCCACGAAGCGGGGTCCACAAGGAGGCTAAGCGAGGAATTCCCCCCGCTGTGAACTCCAACTAAGATTTCATTGTGGTGAATTCAGGGTTGTTCGGTGGTTTTTTTGAAGTGTTCGAATTTAAAAAAATCTTTTTGCACTGATTTTTTTGAGGATACGAAAGTACAAAAAGTCTTCTAATCTACTAAAAATATCTTATTGGTTGTAACTGAAATGATATTTGCAAAAATATTTTGCTTCACTCGCACATACCGTACCTTTTCACAGCTAACAACTTCCTACTTTTCCATACGAATAATTTCAGACCCATTTGTATCGATTTACGATTAATTAGGGTGATTTTAATTGTTAACTTTCATCGAATGTATTATTGCGCAACACATCTGTTTCATATAAACTGGGACACTTCTCCTTACAAAACCTACACGTTTGTCCATAACATAAATTGGATACAACACTCAACACAAAAAATAAAAACCACGCCCACGCACTTAGGGCTCGATAAAGCCAAAGTCTGACATTTAGCTAGATTCAAGCAGTAGAATCTGTGGCGCGGGTGGTCATGACCCCAATTCGGGAAGATTCTCGTTTATATGGGTTGCAATGATGGTTGTGTTGTTTTATATTCCTGGAGGTAACTCTGAGCCCTGATCAAAAAATCAGTCTGAGCTCCCATTTTTCTATTAACTCAAAAACCAGGGCGCAATTGCAACACACCCTAGCAATGTCCACAATGGGTCAAATCGATCAGCGTATACAAAAAAACAGCCCATTATATCCAAAAATGACCAATGGACATTATACACAAAAAGAAAAAGGTTCGAAACCCACCATCAACAGCACACGTTTTTGCACTTTTTTCGGAACGCATCGACAGAATTCCTCTCGGATCGCTCTCGGATTTCTCTCGAATCTACCACACATACAGATTGATAACAACTCCAAAGCCCACTAAACACCATAGCAAATCCTACAGGGTAATTGGATATGCCCTACACAGTACCTTTCAACAGCACCTAGCACACTGAAACATCACACCGCGTCTGCACACACTCGTTCTTTTCGCGCGGGAATTCGGAGGCACATGAGACGGCCTGGGACTTGTTTGAGTTTTCTACAGCGAGGTAACTGTCAACGTTAGTTGGCAGTGTCCCAAAAGGTCTCGCTGTGGAGAACACGGACAGGTCCGGGTACCGTTTCATGGGTTTCTGGGGTTTCGAGCGTGAAAAACACTACTGTGTGTAAGACCATCAGAACACATCTCAACCCAATTTCAATTCAAAACCCACTTCAAACAAATATGAAAATGCACAATCACAATTCACAGACGCATGCTACCGCATCCGGGGTAACCGATGCAAAACAGCGCCCAGTGGATTTAAAAATTGTGCCTCAACTCAACCCAACAGCTCTCATCAGAGCTACCCCGACTCAAGAAATGGGCTGGAAAATAAATACAATACCAGCCCTAGCAACAGAACGGGTGGGCTTGCAACAAGGTGCGACACACATTAAGTGTGAGTCTGTAAGGTGCCAGGCTTGCACACACATCACTTCTGACACATGGTATCAATCACATACTACAAAAAAGCAATTTGTCAAACACAGTAATCTGGGATGCAAATCTACAAATGTCATCTATCTGCTGACATGTGGCTCATGCCTGATGCAATACACAGGAGAAACGAAACAAGAAATGCAAAAACGTTTCAACCAACACATGCTCAATATAAAAAACACAGTAACGGGTAAAACACATGCTGACACACATTTCTACAATCATTTCAAAGAAAACCACTGTGATCCTAGCAAAATCAGATTGGACATTCTTGAAAAAATTTCAGAAGAAAAAATAGGCAACGACAAACCAAAACAGTTCACAGACAGTGAACTAGCATACATCAACCTACTTAGTACGGCCTATCCAATGGGTGGAAACACAATCATCAAGGGCATAGGCAACATTTTAGACAAGGATATACAAAACTTGTCTGAAAGATTGCCTTTCCTAAATTTCAGCCTACCCAGAGAAAAACGAATACGCCCCAAACGCAACAAAAATCGAACCTATGTCCCAATAACACCATTAAACACGGACACCAACCACAACATATTTACCAAAGTGTTGGCTACTAAACACAAGCACAATGAAGCAGCAATATGTGAAATCCTAGAGAAAAATCGAAATGGCACACTAAGCATGGTTGTATGTAGAAAATACATAGCCATGCTTTCAGCCAAGAGACAAAAAATGAAAACAAAACCTCAAAAACAAAAAATGGAGAAAATTATAAAATACGAACACACAAACCCAATTGATAACATCAATTCTATCAACAAAGCCCTTAGAAGCGAACATACCACCAAGCACCTTAGCAAAACAGTAAAAAACACATTAACAAAAACCATGGTCACCACAACGTACCCACCACCCTTTGGTTTACAAGCTCACAGCTACAACTCACTCCTAAAAAAACTAAAGCCTAAGGACTATGAAGCAATTCTACAATCAAAATGTGACTGTGAAAATAGCCAATACATGGATCCACACCACAAGCACATTGTCACAGCTGATGTACGCATATGCAGCAACAAAAATCTACAAGAAGTACTAGGCTATGGAGCAAATTACCGTCTCCCAGAAAAACCAAACGAAACCGACACAAAATCAAAGACTATTGCCTGTCTAAACGAAGTGAGAAATCATCTCGTTAGCAAGCACCCCGAGCTAGAGACGGAAATAACTCTATGGTACACCAAATCGATTTCCCTAATCACTAAGAAAATCAAACATGGTAATCGACCTGACACTAAAATCTATGACAAAAGCGAAATCGAAACAGCCCTAAAAAAACTGCAGAAAAATATAGTAATAACACCAGTTGACAAAGCAGCTTCCACCTATGCCTTTGTATGTAAAAAATACTACCTAACAGTTATAGCAAAAGAATTAGGTGTCCACAGCACCAACTGGACAGGCAGTGGCAATGACACATACAAACACATCACCGACAATGAGCTAACCATCGATAATATCAACGACCGCCTAGAAACCACAACAAAACGCATGAATGGAGAAGAGTCTAGATTCAGCAGAACTTTCCCTGTACTATACGCCACCGTGAAATTTCACAAAAAACCGATAAAATTCCGCTACATTGCCGGAAGTAAAAAATCTAACATCAACAGCATGGCGTGGGATCTGCACAAAGTGCTACAACATCTAACAAAAAGACTCGATTCATACAGCAGCACCATAGTGAAGCGAAATGGTACAAATCGCTATTGGCTTTGTGCCAACAGCAAAGAAGTCATGCAGTCTCTAAAAAACCAGACAAAAATACACTCGATTCACACATACGACTTCTCAACTATGTTCACAACCCTTCCCCACACCCTTATAAAAAATAACATAAAATTCCTCCTGGACCTCATCATAAAATCAGGGAAAGTGCGAATATCCAACCATGGAGCCTTCACCAACGTGTCTGAAAAACCGGGAAAAATAATTGATGCCAAGAACATCGAATTCCTCCTAGAACAAGTCTTAGATAATACATACATCAATTTTTGTGGTCATATCTACCAACAAACCAAGGGTATACCGATGGGTGGAAGTGCTTCCAGCGACATTGCCAACCTAACACTGGCAAGCATGGAATATCGCTTCCTAGGTGATAAACAAAACTCGCTATTGGCACGGACTATGAAAAACTCAAAAAGATATGTAGATGACATTCTGATTGTCAACTACAGCAGATTCATGGACTTGGTGCCAAAAATATACGGAAACGAGTTATGTTTAGAACCCGACACAAATGAAAAAGGAAATAAGGTGCACTTTCTGGACCTAGACATCGAAATATTGAACCAAAAAGCTGTATTCAAAGTATGGAACAAAACTGATGACTACAACTTCAGAATAGTCAAAAACACTCATTCCTCCAGCAATGTTCCCACTCAAACTGCATACAACACACTATACGCTCAATCAAAACGCTTTCTGGAAATTTGCACAAACATCGAAGATGCTACTGCTAGAATAAACTCACACATTTGTGATTTAATCAATATGGGCTATTCTAAAGACAAAATGATCTCCAGCCTGACAAAATTGGCCACAAATTACCGCAATCTCATGACGAAGCACAACCTTCTTCTACATAAAGACATAATGTTGTGGATTTATAACATTTTTTCCCAAACACAATCTTAATACAGGATGCACCGAAAAATTCCCCCCATTATTTAACAAAAAACTCCAGTTTTTTCAACTCCATTCTCGGTGCATTTATGTATAAACATTATATTATTTTACCGACCACACCACTGGAAAAAGTGAAATAAAAAATCCACGCACAACAAACGCAACAAAAAAACGCTAATCCCCACGCCAACCAACATATCTATAATCCCATCCGCCTGGCGATGCAATCATGCATTGGGCAGCGTCGAAATCCCACGATAAGATCAAAGCCGCACCGATTGCCGATCTGCACACGTTTGCAAACGATTATCTCTTTGTTTAAGAGACACAGTCATCATATATAAGCACGCGTAGACCAAACGTTCAACCATTCGGACTTCGCGAGCTATTGGACATCAAAACTTAGCTCATTCATCCTCCGGCAATGGCACCATCGGGGCGCAGCAAATCGTTCAAACGCGGCGCTGGAAACGGCGGCAACACTGCATCGCAGCCGAGCGGCAGCGGGGGTAGCGCGCCAGCCACGAAGAAGTTCAAGCGCTTCGCTGAGGGTTTTGAGGTAATTTTGGTAGGATAAAAGAGAATTGTGCATCACTCGTACCCACGGTCTTTTTATTTTTTCAGTTTATGTGAAAATAAAGACATAAGTTACTCCAAATTTACGTTCCATCCGCTGGAAACGCTAAATCTAGAGCGAGGTGCTAGTCAAAGTTTAATTAAAAATTCCTGTTTAAAACATCTTGGAAGACTAGGCGATAAAAGCTCGCCACCAGCACTGAAAAATACCTTTTTATCAATCAATATTTATGAACGTCATTTGAAAATGGCACCCCCCAATATAACGGCAGGTAGAAATTACGTTGGAAGATTCATGGTTGTTTTCACAGTTGGTTTTGTTTGAATTGATTCTGTGATATGGAATGTTGTTTATGTTTCATAAAAACACTATGTTCAAATGAAGAATGTGTGAAAAATATTGGTGAAAAAATAGTATGGCGGCCTCCAATAAAAACGCACCTCCAATAGAATGCCAGGTAAAAAAGTTGGAAAAACATAGAATGACGCTTTTCTATTCGAAGAAATACGGTAACAATGTCAAGCCATCTCGAAAAAAAGTGCTTAGATTTTTATAGATACGTCGAACGTGCATTTGAACGTCATTCGTCGGCTCGTGAGCAAGCTTTGAATTGGGATGGGAATCATTAGGCCCATTATTCCGGAAAAGTTTTGGATATCCTTGCACGGAAATGGTTTACAAGATAAGCAAGTAAATGCGTAGATTTGTTCTTCCTGGAATACGCTTAAACACATTTACTCATGTAAATTATGCACACAAGGTATTTTTACATAAAAAATGATATATTTTTTGAACTACTTGGCGCTTTTTTGGCGCTTTTTAAAACGCTAGCGCCAAGCGCCAATGGCGCCACGGCATCATAGCGCCAAGCGCCAAAAGCGCCATGGCGCTTTTTTTTACATCACTAATCAAGAGTATGGATGTAAAAAGTGCAAAACTCTTCAATTATATCAACATGATCGTTGACACTTGGCATGACATTCAAGTTTATAATTTTAATTGAACACCACCATAAAATTAATTAATTCGAATGGACAAAAGGTATGACTCTGAAATTAGTGATGAAGTAAAAGTGTAATAGCAAGCAATGTGTTTGTCATATATAAAATCAACATGGAAAGCCCACGTTTTCCGGAGATATCAATTTTTCGTGATTTCAATCAATTTGATGACGTTAAATTGACTGAAACCACTAGAAATCGAAATTTCTGGAAAACGTGGATTACCCATACACGTGATTTTAGACACGATAGAGATGATGATAATTATTTACCTCTACTGCACTTCATCACAAATTTCATACCTTTATAAATTCCTCCAATGTCATTAATTTTACAAATGCCTCATGGCGTCTTTTCGTTTGACGCTAGTGCCACGCTGCTTTCACATCGCTAATCCTCATTCGCTCACCAGCGAACTTCCTCAATATACTCGGGTGACATTACGCCGTACATTTTTCCGGAGGAAAACCCGACGTCATACCCGAAACAGTCAGCGTACGCGCAAATCTTCGTTTTTGTGGGGAATCGGCTCATAAGTTTTCGGTTGGCCGTCTGCCAGCCGAAGACATAAATCATATTTATTTGTAGAGTATCATGTCTACCGAGTATACCATAATAATTAAAATAATACATATCCATTAAAGAGTGCCACCAAGGATCGTTCAAATGCGCCGTCACCGGGATCTGCATTGACAAATCGTGGACCTGCGACGGGGAGAATGACTGCGGCGCGCCAGGGGGCAGTCCCAGAGCCTGTAAAATGCCCTGTAACAAGTCAAATGTCATGCAAATTGTCAGAAGTTATGTAAAGAGCTCGGTAAAATGGCAAACATACGTTGACGATTTTACCGGCCATTTTGCATGACCGTTGACACTTTGCGTGACATTTGACATTTTACAGGGCACTTTACAGGCTCTGGTACTGGCACCAGAAGACACAAGCGATGAAAACTGCGATGAAAATGGACAAGTCATCCATAGGGTAACAACTGGAAGTCCCGGTGACAACACGATGACAACAGGGGCTGACGCAGTTTCTGTCAGTACCGGTGCACCCACAGGGGCCAGTTCCAATTAGAACGAAGGGCGCAGTCAGGCACCTCACCCGTTTCGCGAGTAAGCGCACGAATGTGTCCCACGCAAAACACACTACATTTATGAAATGCTCGACCATTTTTATAAACTGTTTGCACAAAACAGTACGAAACACTGTACGGAGTTGTATGAGTGTTTCGTACTGTTTTGTGAAACAGTTTACCAAAATGGTCGAGCATTTCATGCGCTCACTCGTTTGTCGGACGCCATACCTGAACCATACGTTCCAATTGAATTTGGCCCCAGGTGGTGAAATGGATGATGAAACGGGTGAAGCAACTGCAGCTGCGACGGAGTCTAGTTTGACTGAGGATACCACAAAGACAAAGATTGGTGAGAGCTGAGAGAATACCTACCGGATTTCCTCGAAATATCCCCCGGCGGTGATTGTTTCAGAGGGCGAATTTTGAGGAGGGGGGGGGGGTAAACGAGAGGGGGCGGGTATTATTATTTCGCAAGAATTTTTTTGAACTCCCATTACTTATTTGTTATTTGTTATTTACAAAAATGCAACAATAATAATGTGTAAGGGTCTCTAGACTTACCTATAAATATATTTAATTTATGTAGGTAGATGGTATAAAACAGGTTCTAGCGCAACACAGTCATTGTTTTTGACGTGTCTTCTGCATTTCCCGGATTACAAATCGTAGCTTTTTTCATTTCCGTTCTCTTTACACACACTGGGGGGTATTTCGTTGGGGGTATTTCGAGGTGGGGGGTATTTTGAGGAAATCCGGTAGGTAGTTTTTCAATGTACAACTAGCAAAACAACTAAAAGCAGTGTCTTCTGCAGTCTGTGGTAAAGATGAGTTCCAGTGTGTTATCAGCCATCTGTGCATTCACAGGAGCTTTTTGTGCGACGGTGCCTATGATTGTGGCACAGTAGATGACCAAAGTGATGAGCAAAACTGCGGTGAGATTCTTCACGAGCAAGGTTGGTAAAATTCTTTTTACTTAAATTGTATAAAAATTGTAGTTTATTATTTTTGCTTCATGTTTCATTTTATTTTATTCTTCAATTTTCCATTTTAGATTATTTTTATTTTTGTTTCTGAGATTTGTTCTGAGATTTTGACAACCCTGCTCACGAGTCACAATTTTCAAAGAATTTTTTCGGCACACCTTGTCATTTTACACACTTGAAAGATTGCACATCCGACGATCAATTTCAATGCACTCTGACCAAAAAATGCATTCCTTTTGGTTGGGTGTGCGACGGAAGAAACGACTGTGAAGAAAATGATGTCAGCGATGAAGAAAATTGCCCCGAAACAACCCAGTCCATTTTGACCACGGACAGTGGTTTGGGTGAGTGAGTGATCTTACAGATTTTAGAATTTTGCATTTCTAATGACATAAATAGCCTCACATATTTACACGCCATGTTGTATTCATAAATACCTTACAGTGAAGATGATCGAATAAGCCCCCCTTCTAGTCCATTGTAAAATTTATGTATTGAGTTCATACCAGCATAATGGGAAAATTGACAATGTATAGCGATTTTATCAAATATTAAGATATTGTAGAATACCATAGATAATTCCGTTATAGTCGGAGGACTCGCACTCTGACAGATACCCTGCACTCGCACATATTTACCGTATTTCCTCGAAATACCCCAGGGGGGTTATTTTTTCAGCGTGGAAAGTTTTGGGGGGGGGGGGGGTGTTTCGAGGGGGGGGGGCTTATTCGAGGGGGGTTATTATTTCGTTAGAAAATTTCGTGAAATTCATAGTGTAGAATACGGTTTTACGGTACCAAAAATGGCAATAAACGTGTCTTAATAGGTGATATTGGGACATATAGACGTACATATATACACAACTTAGCGTATAGTGTACCTGCGATGCAAACTACCATAGATAAATACATCATGTACATTGAATACATGATGTACGTCATTCCAGAAGGGGGGTATTTCGAGGGTTTTTTTTATTTTTCTCAGCTCAAAAACACCTGGGGGTATTTCGAGGGGGGTAAATTCAAGGGGGGGGGGTAAATTCAAGGGAGGGTAAATTCAAGGGGGGGGGTATTTCGAGGAAATACGGTATGTCTCTTCGCTAGCTGAAAACTTATGAACTAACATTTCATAATAAAAACACAAAAAAAAGGATCGTCCGGGTACTAATTATATTGTGAATTTGTGAATCGAGTCAATTTATGCAACTCGTGTCTTTTATGGTCAATGGTCCACAATTACGCACGCATCTATCATCATTCCAATCGGTTTGATGGGGGAACGTTATACCAGAAACTACTGTATCCAAAAAAACTACACTGTATCCAAGAAACTACACTGTACTTTTTGGCACTAGGCCAAAGTTATATTCTGAATTATACCGAGTATAAATAAAACCATTTATCACCAAATTGCTACTATAAACATGGTCAATATGGCCACAGGCCTACTGATCGAATCGCGGCCGTCGCCGAACTTCAACGATCGGAATGGAACCGTGCCAGATATGGTTATTATCCACTATACTGCCGGCAGCTCGGCCGAAAGTTCACTGGAATGGATGCAAAATCGAGAGTCTGGCGTCAGCGCGCACTATCTGGTGGGAAAGGATGGTGCTATTTATAAGTTGGTCGATGAAGAAAACAGGGCGTGGCATGCTGGTCAGCTGTTCAATTGCATGGAAACTAGGGTGTCAACTTTCCGTTTTCCGTTTCCGCAGGCAAATTTTTTTCCGTTTCCATTCCGTTTTCTGGCAAGTGCAAAAAATTTCCGTTTCCGTTTTCCGGCAAGTGCAAATTTTTTTTCTGTTTCCGCTTTTGGCAGACAAATTTATTTCGTTTCCGTTTTCCACTTTCCGCAGGCAAAATTTTGCCATTGCCGTTTCCGTTTTCTGGCAAGTGCAAAAAAATTTCCGTTTCCGTTTTCCGGCAAGTACAAAAAATTGCCGTTTCCGTTCTCCGCAAATTTTTCTTGTTGACACCCTAATGGAAACCAATTAAATTTATAATTTTAACCATTTGTAGTATTTGAAACTATTTAAACTGCCACAGGTAAAAGTAGCTGGAATAATAGGACAAACATCAACAATTATTCAATGGGCATAGAGCTGGATAACAATGGCAGTGAAGATTTCACAGAGCCGCAAATGAACGCACTGGGTCATTTGATCGTGGACATCGGTAGCAGGTGGGACATTCCCGCTGAGAATGTCCTCGGACATTCAGACATTGCGCCAGGGCGCAAAAGTGATCCCGGTGATAAATTTGACTGGGCGCTATTGCGAGACAATGGTGTCCCAAATTTCCATGCTCCGTAGGCTGTTTTACATCAGAATAGTTTGGGAGAAACACATTGAGCTGCAATAATTTTAAAATATAATACATTCCGATTCTGATTGAAGAACGGCATATTTAGTGCTTATACTCCGCAGACAGCACAGTTTACATCCACCTAAATGTCGTAAACTCGGCGGACATGAAACGAATCAGTGATTCGGCCCTTGGTTACCAATGACGTATGTTTTTTAATTTTAACTTGAATGGACGGATTCCATTCGGTTCACAATAGATTTTATTCAATCCGACTTTTTATGCAAGAACAATATGAGTTTGATCGACAAATTGTTTTAGAAAGTCGGATTGTAAGGTCTTAGGTAGGATCTCATCGTCGCAGCCCTGACAAATTCCTGTAAAAACGAACGTATATGAATTTGGCACACGTCCAAATTCCTTGCGTTTTATACCAACAACTTTAAAGACGCAGGATTTCTGTTCGCGTCAACGATAATGGCCGCTCAATGCATTTAAGTCAACACAAGTGTCAATTAGTAAATGGGTCGCCATTAGCGACCATTTGCAGTCGCTTAATTGGATTCCGCGGCGATTATTGGAGACGCGAAGAGAAATCGTGCGTCTTTAAACTTGTTTGCACGAAATGCAAGAAACTTGGACATGTGCCAAGTTTGTGTATTCTCACTCGTACAAAAATCCCGTAGAACAATGACTTCCAAAAAGTCCGCCGAGTTTTTATGCGAATGCACGAATGCGACACTTATGCACATACTTTTACCAACAAAAAAAATTACAAACGCAAAAAGCCGGAGTCGTGTAAATACAAGTCTTTAGTTGTTAGAACATACCACAAATCTTCGAATAAAGCCCCCCCCCTCGAATAACAGCCCCCCTTGAATAACTCCCCCCCTGTTGGAGAGGTGAGTAAAAAATAACTCCCCCTCGAATAACTCCCCCTCGAATAACTCCCCCCTCTTGAACAACTCCCCCGCTGTATGTCAAGGTTACAATACAAAAATACATAAGAATATTAGCGTATGGCAGCGACAGCAGATACATGATGTGTATGCAGTGCATACACATCTTTTTGTTGTTGTTGGACAATTAAATACTTAAATTACATGAGTTGACGGACTGCGCCCACTCAAAATACCTGGGTATTTCAGGTATTGATACTTACATGTACCGTTTCCTAAAATAGCATAATGTTTTGTTATGCTTTCCTGGCAAAAACACCCAAGTAGTAGGGAAAATTTAAAAAATTCTAATGAATAGTTTACAGCATTCACATGTTAAAATAGGCCACAAATTTTCAGAAAGCGTGAAACAGGCTCTATACAAAAAAGAACTGCATGCATGCTTTTCCTAAAATGAGGTGAAGATTTTGTCATTTCAGCGTGTTATATAATTTTTTATTGAACTCTGAACAGCAGCATTGAAACAAATAAAAATCTCGTGTTGCAAGGAAAATCACAGTGGCATAAAACGGTAAACAATAAAATTTCGTTAAACAGAAAACAATAAAAGGTTACATCTGCTGGGAAGTGAGATAAAAAGCACCCGTAGATCTTAGGATCCATTACAGTGCGGAATGTGCGCATCCCTCTAACGTGTACTCAGGTATTTACCTATTTTAGTTTATATAAGAACCCTTCCGAAAACCCCATTTCATCGTTTGATTTCACAGCAAATGAATGGAAATCTAGCTAATTTTGAAACTTGTGAAAAAGATTTATAGATGACAGAGTAAGATGACACTTTGATATTCTAAATAGATTTCCCAAGGGCTTTGCTTTTAAGCTTTGAGGAATATTTTCAACTGTCTGTCAATTGTTACACCCAAAACTGTCAAAGTATTACCTACAAAACACAATTATCATAAATTTGCTGCAAAAAAATCAAGTATTGCAAACTCAACTGCAGGTTTACAAAAAAGACATGAAATATAAGAAAATTAAAAGTAGACCCAAAAGAAAATTTTATCCAGTAAATTAAAGCTGATCAATTAATTGTGACTCGTCAGATTTTGTTAGGTTAAACCTTAACACAGCAAACAATAGCATATCATTGATTAACAATAAAATGTTGATCACAGGGGAGAATATGTGCAGATCGCTGGCTTTGCATAAAAAAATATTCCATTTTGGAAAACGCTTCCTGAAAAAGCACAAGCTATCAAAACATCTCACGTGATAATAGAAAAAAGGGATTGAATTATTTTGAAAAATTTGCTGGCTGAATGATTGGGAAGCGGTTTCACTTTTCTACAAACAAAATAAAAATTTACACACTGGTTTCAAGTCGGTAATAATTTTAGGTAAAGTTAAAAACACTTTCATGTATTGAAAAGGTTCAGCAGAGTACTGGGTATGAAATCAAATGCGTTTTCCATCGTGTATCCCAGCATTCCTTTTTTCCCGCCATGTTTCATAGAAACCAGCGTGCACAATGCACATTAACGCGTGAAAAATCAAAACGGTACAAAAAATACTAAAACTCTTTCAACATGGCAATGTAAATCGACAACAATCAAAAATCCGATGGCACTTTGCCAAAATACCGCGCTCATTTCGACTTCTTCACGGTGTCGTTGTACGCCGGCAGAAGTCTGTGCCAGCAGGCGAACTTCTGGTTCGGATTGGTCACGCAGCGGGTCCAGTGCCGAACTCGTTCACCTTTCCCATCGTCGCCGAGAACCAGACCGCCTGCGGTGCGGACACAGAGCTGTTTGATGGGGCATTTTCGATTGAAATAGGACTGTGGAACAGTGGACGACCTGGTGTCAGTCCCAGAACCTGTTAAATGCCTTGTAAACATGTGGAATGTCATACAGCGGCAAACGTCGTGTAAAATGTGAAACAACTAAATAGTAAAAAATAAATAGAATAAAATTTGACGTTTTATATGACTTTCGGCACTTTGTATGACATTCTGCATTTTACACGGTCTAGATGTGGCTCATGGGCCTGGTGTCAATTCCGTAGAGTCTGTGATGTGAAGTGATGAGTTAAAGGCGGCCTGCACACTAACACACCTGTGTCAACTGGTCTGTGTCAACTCAGTTTTCGGCTTCATGTGTCACACGGCTTCACGTGAGCTCGTATCCCCAAATGCACATGCGACAATGTTGAAAAATAATAAGTACGGCAAGTAGCTCTGTGATCGCTGTGTGCCATGTGAAGCCGAAATCTAAGTTGACACAAACCAGTTGACACACATGTGTCAACTGGTGTGTGGGCTGCCGAAAGCTACCTTGTAAGTTGTCGTGCGAAAGTATAATTTGGAAGTGATAAGTGTTTCATAGTTAAACTGAAATTTCACAGTTAAACTTTACATCACACAGCTACGGCGCACCCGAAGGTCGATGCGCGAGCAGCCCAGCACTCACCGATCCAGTCATCATTGCCAAAATCCCTGTCAAACACGCCGATCTCCAGTGACTTCTTAACCAAATTGTCCAACGTTATTGGAAAAACGAATTCCTGGAAGTGAGTTTTAGATCGATATAGGTTTAGGTATGTTTAGGTGAAAAATAAGTGTCGTTTCAATGACAGATGCAGTGTCCTATCCTAAATAAAGTAGATTTCACGTTTCTGTAAGCCGTACGTAGAGAATTCAAAATATCGCCATTTAGTTGTGGATAAGTTTCAGAAGCCAGTAAATATTTTATCAGGCATTAAAATTCGGGTTTAATTTGTCACTTGACAGTGATCGGCGCTAGACCCGCAACAAATAAAACCAGATATTACTATCAAGCAACACAACCAACATGATTATACTCAGGATTGCAAGTTCTCTTCTTCACGTGCGTCTTGCCTTTGTGCTTTTTATCAGTCAAAGGGCTCAACTGAACTCGGACATAGGGATCGCTGTAGCCACTTGGATCCATGCCAGCGAGCTCGGAGCACCGCAGCACGGTCACGTTCAGGCACTGCGTCTTGGAGCTGAAACCCAGAGATAGTTGGATCTTGCCGCGGTCGATTTCCCGATCCGCGTCTGATTGCTTCTCCACCTGGGATTTGAGAGGGTGGTTGAGTTTTTTCTGGATGTCGATGAAGGTTGCAAAATAATCTCAGATAATCATTCAAAAATATGATCTAGTTACTTAAATCTCTCTGGAAAAATGTAGAGAAGATTTATAAACACAAATGAAAAAAATTTAATATATTTTTTTTTCTCATAAAATAAATGATAAAATCCTTCCGGAAAACTAAAGAAAATATAAATTAATAGAATTTTTTTCGGATATTACAAAAATATAAATCTCCCAAAACATTTCCAACCGTAACCCCACCACAACCCACAGGTATCTGCTGTTCCAAAAACACATTAAAATGCCTCTCCGAAGGAACCACGCTAGTAGTCTCCGCAGTGACATCGCTCTCTCCCGCCAGCCACCTCAGGGGCACCCTGGTTTCACCCAGAAAATCAGCCCCGAATCGATCCTCGTCCAACACGGTTATGCGCAGCGTCCTCCTGTGCAGGTCGTCCGGCGACACGCCGTGGTAGATCAACTGCTCGTTCCATTCGGGGTTGAGCGATTTGTGCACGGTGCGCGTGCGCGCTTGGGATGACTGAGGGGGGGGGGGGGGGGTGATGTTGTTTTGGCGTATATTTAGTGAGAGTGATATGATACCGTATTTCTTCGAATAGAAGGGCGGGTCTCCTATAGAAAGGCGTCTCCAATGAAGGTACACGTTTTCGACTTTTTGGGCCACACGAAATAAACTGAAGTATAGTCTCCTATAGCCCGCAATTGTCCGAAATTTTACCAAATCATATCAAAATTAAATTTGATGAGCCAGACGCGGTTCTGATAAAGAATGAAAATAACATCTGTAACAATTTACCGTGACACCCCATTGTGACCCACCTTTGCCGCGCCCGGTATCAAGTACATTTTCACAAACGGATCGGAAAAGCCATTGATATCCATCGCTCGTAGGTTCTGAAAGTAGTGCAGTTAGAAAGTGTCACATGAAATATAAATAAAAAAATGACAAGAAAGCAGCACAGCTGGTGAGGAATGACTAAAAGAAGTGTTTCGTCAGCCATCCTGAAAATTAGTGATTTCACAGCGCCATGGCGTTTTTTTGGCGCTTGGCGCACGACAATCGTGTGGCGCCATCGGCACCAAAATCCTGGCGCTATTTAAATATGTACATCACTAGTCACAATTTACCATATGCTAGCGTATGTATTTACTCTCATATTTTCCTCGTGGCTTTTAGAAAAACTATAAAAATCGCTTATCCACCTACATTTGTTTATTATTTTACGTTTCCAATCGCTTTAGGAGATAGATACATGCACAAAAATCAGTCCCTATCAGATTTATTTACCTTTGCCCTGAGCATGTTGACTTGCAGCGTCTGCTGTTCTGGCTCGTATTTCATGCTGAATTCCACCTGGCCGAATGAACCTGAAAATTGGAGGATTGGAAAATGAAGTTGCTTGTGAAACGTGGATTGTGAAATGAACATGTAAGTTGATCATACACACATCAAGTCAAGATGCTAGATACATAGCGAGCAAAGTTTGAGAAGGTAGTGAGTGAAGGAAATTTGGGCGACATGCGTGCTTCCTAGCACATGTTTACTAATTCATTTGTTGATTTGTTTTATCTACGCAACGATGGCGCCATATTTTTTCCATCACTACTTATTTACAGAAGCTCGTACGTCTGCGTTTGCAAAAATATACCTATATGCAAAATCGTAAATAATGTTGGTATTGAGTAAATGGCAACCCTCCACAAGGATGACGTTCTAGGGTGGACACATTTATGATTTCGGATAGTTACTTTTGCATCTGCAAATATACGGCTTGCGCACAGAATAAAATAACATTTTACGTAGTTTATACATTACATACATGGCCACAGAAATTGAATGAATAGAAGTTTGAAAGAAAACAGTCTACAGATATGACTCATGCTACCCGCAGCTGGAAAATTATGTCAAACGTCAAAAAGTGCAAATCACCCAATAGATGAGATAAGTTCCCACAAAAAAAATCGCTTTGCGGTGCAGTGCAGTGCAGTGCGAGAACAGCAAACAAAATAAAAACTGCAAAATCCGAGAGTAGACGCTGGCTGAGCGCAGTCGAACTGAGCAAACGGCAGCGCGATGCACGACTTCATTCCGCCGCTCACCATGGCTATTCTTGCCTTGGCGCGCGCTCAAATCCATCGTAGACGCCGACAAGCCTCGTCTATCGGCGTGGACTCATTCCAGTGAATCATTCCCAATTTTTTTTGGATATTTGCAAAAGTGTTTTCAGAGGAAATTACAGCTACCGTATTTCTTCTAATAGAACGGCATACCTCCAATAGAACGGCAGGTTTTGGCTTTTTTGCACTCACGAAAACAATAGAACGGCAGCATCCGATAGAACGGCACCTCCAACAGAACGGCAGGTATATATTACGTTGGAAGGGTGCCAGAACACATATAAAGATGGATGGCGAGGACTTTCAAGGCATTCAAATATTGATATTAAATTACAAATTGATGCAAAGTTTCCCAAAAAATAGAACAGTGTTCAAATGAAAAATGTGTGAAAAAATTGGTGAAAAAATAGAACATCAGCCTCCAATAGAACGGCACCTCCAGTAGAACGGCAGGTAAAAATGTTGACGAAAAAAATAGAACGACGCTCTTCTATTAGAAGAAATATGGTATCTACATAAAAAACTCGAAACGGGACAGATTCCCTGGAGTCAGTCCTGTCGCGGAAGCGTCACAATACTGCGCGTCGCGCGACGGGCTGCCCGGCGACGCGTCGAAGCTGGCGACGAACTCGCTGCTCGCCACCGAGCACTGCGAGCTGACCGACATTTGGTGCTGCGGCTGGCGGCGCAATTTCCGTCGCAGCGACTGGAACTGCGGCGACGGTAGCAACTGGCGGCCGCCGCCGGCTGCGGGCGCGGCGGTTTGTTGCTGCCGCTGCAGCACTATACTTGTGCAGTCGAACGAGTGCGCCGCGGCTAACATGGCCGGCTTGTGCAGTCGCGACGTTTCTAAAGGTGATGCGCACACGTGCTGATTGAGTTTGTGAGTTAGTGTTCATTCTAATGTTATGTTCAACATTTTACGACAGAGTGAAACTTAGAAACATAGTGACACAGCAATAAATTTAAACTTGATGGGTGGATAGAACTTTAGGTGAACAGAAAGATACAGTGAAGAAATAGTAGTTTGTGATAACTTCACATAAAAACATCTTGCAAACATCTTATACCTATTCACTCATATTATCTACTATCTATTAACCCCACGTTTTTGTTGGGATGTTTGCACGATTATACCATTTATTTTAAACATAAATACATAGTCCGGGGTTCAATCATTTTAAGTCAGACAAGAATCTGCTGTCCGAAATCTAAACATCAAACTTCATAATAACTTTTTTGGCCCTCGAACACACTAGGTATGGCAGTGTTTGAAAGAGTTGGCACAAATGAAAAACGGCGTAGGCTCGCTTGGCATGTAGACCCGTTACGGGGGTCCCATGGGGGGACTGCTCAGCTAGCTAGCTGTCCAGGGGCCAGATTTAATTCTCCCTACAGATTTGTAGGGTAGGGCGTACGCCCGATAGATTTTTTAAAGTTCAGCCGCATCGACGCACATGCACCGAAAAGCAAGGCGGTTCGTAAAATACACGAAACTATCCCTTAAGGTCGCCGATATTGCAATATGACGTATATCGCTTCGATTTTGGCCCGGAACGATTTCGTCATTTCTTGGCCGTCTGCCAATTCGTTTTTTATTTTATTTTGTCGGGCGGGTTATTCGCATAAGTCGCGCTTTTGTGTAGTCAAGTGGTCACTTTTTTTTGTGTTCACTGTCTGCAACCAAAACCATGAGGGCAGCGACAAGAAAGAAATGCATGCACGAGCGTACAAAAGCGCGACTTATGCGAGTAACCCGCCCAACAAAATAAAATAACAAGCGAATTGGCAGACGGCCAAGAAATGACGAAATAGTGATTTCCGGGCCAAAATGGAAGATATATAAACTCCCGTTTACCTCGATCCGGACGCTTACAAATTTTGAAAAAACGATTCATTCACGGCCCCCCCCTTAACTTTTTGGGAAAATTCACCCCATACAAAAGATAGCCCAAAGAATTGTCTAAATGATGTATGGTACGCCCCCCCAATATAATGCAGCGTGGGCCGTGTAAACGGCCCACACATTTTTTTATACAAAAATGTAGTGATCAGCTTGCTCCGGACGTTTCTGTTTATATGCTTATATTCTGTTATTCAAGGCCAGAATTCGGCTGAAATACAGAACAGAGTCCTGGCTTAGTGCCAAATGCCATTTCAACGGCTTCTTTACAGGCAGAAATAAGATTAGGATATTTTCAATTTGCAGTGTTTTGTACTGCGGATCACAATCAGCTGTGATTGTGATCATTTTATCTGCTCTTGTTACATCTGTTAATGCAGAAAATGCTTCCAACAAAAAGAGAAATCTTAAGCGGGTTTTTTAAAAGCCTACTCCACTTAAATACATCCTCCCAAAAATGAGATATAGAGGGGCGAAATATAAAAAACCTCGTTAAATTTTACTTACTACTAATTTCCTTCCCTGGACCAAATGTACTAAGTTTTTAAAATTTCGCCCCTCTATATCTCAATTTTGGGATGATGTATTTAAGTGGAGTAGGCTTTTAAAAAACCTGCTTAAGATTTCTCTTTTTGTTGGAAGCATTTTCTGTGTTAACAGATGTAACATGAGGAGATAAAATGATCACAATTAGTGATGGAAAAGCGCCAGAAAAAATGGCGCCAGGCGCCAAGGGCGCCATGGCGCCATTCAGAAAGTGGGCGCCAAGCGCCAAGGGCGCCACAGAAAAAGGGCGCCAGGCGCCAAGGGCGCCATGGCGCCATTCGGAAAGTGGGCGCCAGGCGCCAGGGGCGCCACGGATAGAGGGCGCCAAGCGCCAAGGGCGCCATGGCGCCATTAGGAAAATAGGGCGCCAGGCGCCAAGGGCGCCAGGAAAAATAAGTGCCTACAACACCCTGCTTGTGCTAAAAATGTTGCTACAGCACCGTGGTACACGCATTCACGTCTTAATTCGCGTTTTTCAGGATGTAATGAACAAAAACACATCTGGCAACAAAAAATTTTTTCAATGAAATCCACATGACGAATTCAAACACAATGGAAATTGTCATTTGATAACAATCCATTCACTTCAAATAGGCTTTTCCAATCAATATTTCCCTGAAATGGACAAAAACGGAATTGCAACGATTTGAATCCTTTTTTTATAATTTTGCAAGTTCGACGGTCCATCACTCTTGTCGTCTGATCCGTCAGACACATCTGATGAAACGTTGGACGAAAGATTTCCACCGACTCACACCACTTCGTCCATTTTTCTGACGAATTTAGATCATCTACAGATGCATTTTTCATTATTTTTTTCATTTACACAGCACTCACCTTGAAACCCTGCTGGCACCTTTTTGGCGCCCTTTTAAAGCAGGGCGCCAGGCGCCAAGGGCGCCACGGAAAAAGGGCGCCAAGCGCCAAGGGCGCCATGGCGCCTTTCAGAATGTGGGCGCCAGGCGCCAAGGGCGCCACAGAAAAAGGGCGCCAAGCGCCAATGGCGCCATGGCGCGGCGCCCTTTGGCGCCCTCAAATGGCGCCAGCGCCATGGCGCCATTCCATCACTAATCACAATCACAGCTGATCTTGATCTGCAGTACAAAACAGTGCAAATTAAAAATATTGTAATCTTATTTCTGCCTGTAAAGAAGCCGTTGAAATGGCATTTGGCACTAAGCCAGGACTCTATTCTGTATTTCGGCCAAATTCTGGCCTTGAAAAACAGAATATAAGCATATAAACAGAAAAGTCCGGAGCAAAATGATCACTGCATTTTTGTATAAAAAAATGCTTGGGCGGTTTACACAGCCCACGCGGCGTTATATTGGGTGGCGTTCCATACATCATTTAGACAACTCTTTGGGCTATCTTTTGTATAAGGTGAACTTTGCTGTAAACTCAAGTGGGGGGCGTGGCACAACTTTTTATAAAAAAATCGCTAGGGTCCGGATCGAGGTAAACGGGTTTTTACGTCATATTGCAATATCGGCGACCTTAAGGGATGGTTTCGTATATTTTACGAACCACCTTGCTCTCGGTGCATGTGCGTCGATGCGGCTCAACTTTAAAAAATCTATCGGGCGTACGCCCTACACTACAAATCTGTAGGGAGAATTAAATCTGACCACAGGGGCTACTATCCCCTGAGCAAACCCCCCAATTTCTCAACTATATACTAAATATCTAAGTGGAGCAAACTTTGAGCGATTTTTCAAGCGATGTATTCAGATAGACAGGTGCAAATTCACGGTAAAATATATTTATGTATACCGGAACAAATTTACTCTATATTGACTTCTACTTCAAAGAGAATTTGAACTTTATCCAGAATTTGTCACTTGTCGGCTGGTGGGGAACTTAAGAGATGCTGAATAAAGCATTCTGATTCTGGTAACGCTAATATACAGTGCATAAGACTGGTGTTATAAAATGGTTTCACAATATGAAAAATAGATACCTAGATGGTATATGGAAGCACCTTCGTACACGGGACAGACATAATGGGACTAATTTCTCAGATTTTCACACGAATTAAAATAAAATCTAGGTAATTTATTTAAACCGGAGAAATTTGTCCGCAGAAAACCGCAGTGTGTCGTGAAAGTAAAGAAGTGCATATTAGTACCGAAAAGTGAGCATAACTGAATCAGTTTTGTGTATCTTGTAACGCTTTTACAAGCCGATACTTTTTTCAGAAGTTAGTGAAAGTTATACAATTCAGATTAGTGACACAATTTACCTGGCTTTGACGTCGCACAGGGGATGACGTGCACAACACCTATGCCCATTTCACAACGAAAATTAATAATAAGAGTGGATTATAAACTCAAACGCTTCTAAGCAATAATGTCCAAGGGTTTTTGTGCACCAGATGCCATCATTTGTGACGGGAGTACTTTTCAAATACATCGAGCAGATATTAAAAGTAAATTGTCAGAAAATTTGTCGGATCGACATGGTTGTGCTGAAAACATCATCATACAGGATACGATATCATCAATGAATCAAACATCAAAAATACAGTATACCGTATGACCTCGATATACCCCCATGGAGGTTTATTATTTCGCCAGCAAAATTTGAGGGTGGTTAATTCGAGGGGGGGGGGGTTAATTCGAGGTGGGGCTTATTCGAGGGGGGTTATTTCGTCAAGATGCAATGTAAATTAGCAGTAATAAATACATCATTCCAGAGGGGGGTATTTAGAGGGGGGGTTTATTATTTCCCCAGCCGATTTTGAGGGGGGTTAATTCGAGGGGTAATTCAAGGGGGGAAATTCGAGGCAATACGGTAACTGCGATCAGGCAATGCTTTAATAAAAAAACAACGTTTTTGTGTCTGTTTCGGATAGAAAAGTTTGGTAACAAATTCAAAATTACATTTTTTTACACTACCATATCCAACGATGGGTAAGTTCTCCAGAAAAAAACACTTTCTGTGTTTTGAGTTTTTCGAAAATGAATACCTGTGTTTTGAGTTTTTTTCACAAAAAAAACTTGAGTAACTCTGTTATTATTTCTGTGTTTTTTGTAAAAACTCAAGTTTTTTTCATAAAAACTCGAGTTTTTTCATAAAATGCAAGTTTTTACTCAAATACAGTGGTTAAATGCAAAAACAGTGGTGTTCTCATTACAAATTTGTTTATGCATATCCAGGGACCCTGTAAAATGCGCTGTACAATGTAAACAGTCATGCAAAATGTAAAATAAAAGTTTGAACATTTTGTATTTTTGATGACATTTTACGCCACTGGTTTCACTTGACTAACTCATCTTTTGACCCACTAAAGTTTAAACAATACCTTACAAGTGACCAGGTTATGCTTTTGGTAGTTTTGGGGGTAGCTTTCAACTCTGAGCTGGTGGGTGCAAGTCAATTAGTCAGTGTGAATAACAATTCCAATCATTGTCATAATGACCAGGTGCCGGTTCCGCAAGTGGAAAAGTTAAGAGTTGAGTAAAATGATAAATGATAAGTGAAGAGTAAAGTGAAAAGTTAAGAGTTGAGTAAAATCATTTGCCGTTTTACTCAACTCTTAACTCTTAACTTTACTCATAACTTGTCATTTGTCATTTTACTCAACTCTTAACTTTTAACTCTTAACTTTTCCACTTGCGGAACTGGCCCCAGGTGCCATTTTGTTACTTAAGTTGTATTTTCTTACTTGTTATTAAATTTGGACCCTTTGTTATATGTTGATATGGACTTGTGCACATTTCTTATTTTGTTCAGTGAAACACAGCACAGTATTCCTGCAATCCAATGAAAAAACTCAAAAAACTTTTCTGTGTTTCCGTGTTTCTGTGTTTCTGTGTTCTCCAAAAAAAACTCATCTGAGTTTTGAGTTTTTCGAAATTTTTGAGTTTCCGTGTTTCTGTGTAAAACAAAAACACAGAAACTCAATGAGTTTCTGTGTTCAATTTCTGTGTTTTTTCCATCGTTGACCATATCCCGTCACAAGTATGCCACCTATTGTACTTAAGTAAAACAAGCATCGGCCGTGCGAGACGTAAAAATTGGAATTAGAAAATAAGAATACAGTGGTTGAATGAAGCTTTGTTAGAAAAATTCACTCCGAATTGAAAAAAAATTGTTATTATTTCAAGGGGATTATTGAAACAAATGTGGGAAGATGTGAGCTATGGCTTTTACGCAATCCATTACCTACAGTCGTTTCGACTGTAAATCGACTGCGTAGCCAAGCTCATACATTTGCATAGACACAGCGTAACGGCACAGCATTTCTACTATTTTCGTCAAAAATATGATAAATTCAAACGCTATAGCAATTAAACTAGGTACTTTTAATTACACGTGCTGGAAAGACTGTCATAACACGGTGAACGCAAACGCACGAGCTTGTGTGAAGTGATGTGAAAAACGCCAGAAGTTTAGCGCCCACCGTTGAATGGCGCCACAGTAAAATGGCGCCAAGCGCCAAAAGCGTAAATGGCGTTCAACCTCTGGCGCTTTTATACCACTACTATTTAAGGGGGCGTTTACTCATGGGGACCATTCTGTTTTTTTTCCTATAGAGCGACTAATAATCGGACTCAAAATCAAATTGTACTGTTTGAGATCGTGGAGGACTGGGAAAGCTGCAGCTTACGATAGCAAAATAAGAACGATTTTGTCATTTTGGAAAATTTACTTCAGAAAAACGCGTGAATTTTGAATTTTGAGACTTTTGAATTTTGATTGGAATAATCGTCATAAAATATTTACATGCGAATACCGTATTTCCTCGAAATACCCCCCCCCCTCGAAATACCCCCCGTCTCGAAATACCCCCCCCCCCTCTAAATACCCCCCTCAAAATGGACACTATGAAATGATTACCCACCCCCTCGAAATACCCCCCCCCCAAATTGAGTGTACAGAGAACGTACACAAAATCTGCAGTTTGTGATTCGGGCAATGCAAAACACACGTTAAAAACAATGAATTGTTACGTTAGAACATTGTTACACACTTAAATAAGTCAATAGACTCTTATATATATAGCGGTTATTGTTGCATTTTTCTACGTCTGCGTACGTTACAGATGACAATTTAGTACTGGAATTTCAAAAAATTTCTGGCGAAATAATAAGCCCCCCCCTCGTTTAAACCCCCCCTCAAAATTCTCACTCTGAAACAATCACCCCCCGGGGGGTATTTCGAGGAAAAACGGTAGTCTAAAATGGAAGAATCAAGAAATAAACGGATGAGCTTTTTATGACAGACAAATATATTTTTGTATGCACACACTGGCAAAAACGTAAAAAGTAAACCTTTGAAATTCGTAAATTATTTTTATAAAATCATAAAAAATTAAGAGGCATAAAAACCACTATAAAAATTTACGTTTTTCACGTATTTTGCTGTCATTAGCTGCACCGCGGCGCAATATCCCCAAGAAATGTAAAGGACTCACACCAGCGACAACAAAAAAAAAACAGAAAAGGAAAACAACTGACTTAGATCCTCTTCAGATACCACGTGAGTTGTGTCCATTTGGTGTTCAGCGGCGGTGGAATTCGATGCCTTTGAGTTTTGTCGAAATTATTTCGGTTGTACGGTAAATAGATCACTTTCAATTTGAATTTGTCCATCATTTGAGTAAAACCTCATTTGAGCAAAAAAGTAGCAACAAACAACAACTCACCTTCACCTTCCTATCCTTCATCAGCAACGTTCCATTATCCACCTGCTGCACCGTTGGCACCGTGCCAACATCTACCAAATGTCCACTACCCGCGTCCACGGTCAACGGTTGATTTACTGGCACACTTTCAGTCTGATTTGTTTGCCTCGGTGATGGCGTCGGTGCTGTTTGAGCTGGCGCCGGGTCGTTTGATGACAAGTTCGCACCCACTGCGGATGTGACCGAATTGCCTCGGACCACTGATTGAGATTCCACTGTGGAGGGGGGGATTATTTGAGGGGAATGAGGTTTACGTTTCGTTTTGTTATTTTGAAATATCAGGTGTTTTGTGATGCTTGTCAAAAATGGGAATTAACTGATGCAAACATATGGATGTGTTCTTCGAAATCGTTTTTCAAATTGAAAAAATGTACTGCTAATCCTCGCCGGATTCGAAGAAATACATGTTTTACAATTCTTTTCACAAAATAGGTACACTCATTACTAATACATAATAATCTAAATATTTATAAGTTTTTTTCGGATAAATTTATAGTTTGTAATTAATTTAAACATCAACAAACCGCCAGAGTCCACGGATCGACTATCGGGCGCCACGCTTGCCGCCTGCCGCAGTTGGTGCTGCCCTCTAACTGCCGCCGTGTCGCTTTTCTCCATTGCCGAGTGCCGGCTCACCGAGCGCGGCAGATCCGCCGCGGCGACGTCCTGCCGCTGCGCCGCGTCGACAGCAGTTTCGGCTGTCGGCGGCGCAATGGCGGCGATTTGCAGCGACTTGGATGGAGTGAGAGGCGGCGCCACTGCGGACGGCTGGTGGCCGATCGGCGGATTGCAAACTGAGGCCGTTCGCGCTGCGCGAGGCAGAAATTGTGCGGGTTGAGTGATTGGAAGTGGTGATAGACTAGGTAAACGAAAAGTGTAAATTTTTACTCTTAGAAATGTAAAATTTCCACTTTTTCCTCAGGGAGAGCCCTACACACACTAGTTGACAACGATACAAAATGTCGGTATGTAGGGGCCGGATGTAGCGTATTTTATACCCAGAAAGGATTAAATCTACTTTCTTGGGGGAACGTAAACTCTTTGAAGTAAAATAAAATACATTTCAACTAAAAAATAAGCACTCACTCGCAGCAGTCAACTGCCTATTCTGTTCATTCAGCGCGGCGACAGCTTCACCCGGGGCCAAATAAGGCACCTTGTTGCTCAACGCCAGTTCTTGGGTCATCGCCGCCACTCCGTACACATCTGCGAGCGTTTTTTTAAAATTATTTTTTGAAGAATTATTTCATTTTGTTGAAAAAATAGCGTTATCCACCGACCGACCGTTGTGTAAACTTCAGATGATGTAAATACACAGTGGCCAACGGTCAAGCCTCGTTTACAGCAGAAACGTGCAAAAATTAGTAGTAGATAATTTTGCGTCAAATGTTCAACCAATTTGAGACATAATTTCATACGGCAAACTCTTTAAACGCAAACCAAATTACAAACTTTGATAGATTTTACTCTGTTGATTTTCTTCTTAGTCGTGTAATCTTGAAAAACATATTTTGACCGAAATATGCGTGCCGATGTCGCTGTGGTATTTAAAAAAACTTTTCCTTTTTGCGTTTGACAACTTGACAACTTGACAACTTGCACTTGCAGTTGCTTGCACATTAGCTGTAAACGAAACTTTAAGAAAAGGCAGTCAAAATCGAATCCCAATCAACAAAAATCCCAAATAGAAATAAAAATCCGCTAAAAAAAAAGGAGGTGAAATTAAGCGCAAATCTAGTGGCAAATGTTCGGATCTAACATGTCCACATAAATAAATACAAGTACAGAAAGTGTTCACAGTCGACGTGGTCAAATTCCACTCCAAACTACTTTGTGAATGATGAAAAGTGTGAAACGTAAAAGCGCCATGTGATCACGTTGGAAACCGTTGGTTTTTGAAAGTCATGCAGGGTAAGCATTCAGTGACTTTTAAAAACACCAACTGCACTTGTCTAATTTGAGAAAGCGGGGTGAAGGAACAGATCAGTTGTCAATGCAACCCAAAAAATCAGTACAAATCAATATCCATCCATGATTTAACCAATATTTTATAAGGTTTTTATAATTATACCAATGTAAAATACCTTGATGTTGAGTTGTTTGCAAGTTCTGTAACTGGAGAACATACGGTTTCTGAACCACATCACTGCATTATAAATAGGTAATACCAACCGTAACACCTTGCCTAAAACTGTCAAGTCGGGTTAAAAAAGTCAAAAGTAAAAAAAAGCAAATTTATCTAATCCTACAATACAATTCAAAAATATAAATAACAGGGTTCACTACCAAAACCTTCAAAAGGATAGATTCACACCGACACTAAAAATGTCACAGAAAAAAAATCCAAAATAAAAAATATCAAAGACCTTCATCGGAACTAGAACTGTTGCGTCGGCCTATTCTGTGCGATGATGCTGGACGTTTCACTTGTTGCCCCTGCGCCCAGCGCGGTTGAGCCATTGGGGACCTCCTGTGGGCGTTGGAAAAGGGTGTTTTTTGGCAAATATAAACCCACTTTGTGATTCGTTGCCGGATGGTATAAATATCTACAGCTGGGTGGGGGATAAATTCGAAATTTTGGGGATGTACTTTAAGTTTTAAACTTCGAATTAATCCCCCTCACAGACCTAGGGCCGATTTGTTTGATTGGTTGGGTGCCAGACATGGCTTGAAGAGCCAAAATCGCAACAAAAACTACAATTCGTGTACACGGTGGGCCATACTCAGGTACATCCACAAAAATTGTAACTATTCCCCCCCCCCACCCTGCTGAAGATACAAATACTATCCGGCACCCAATCAGAAACTACGGGTGCCCGACTTGGCTTGGGAGCAGTTTATGATGACTTATCATTTCGTTGGGTACCATCGGATGGTTACGCGGTTATGCGTGGTAACAATGTGTTTATCGTAATCCGCCGATCAAGGAACCGATGGGGTTATGCAGGAAACCAGCATCATCAGCATTGAAAAACGTAGAATATCACGAGAATGTATTGATGCGCACAACCAGGTGCCAATCCCAGACCCTGTAAAGTGTCGTCAAGTGTCATGTAAAATGTCATGCAAACTTCAGTAATATTTTTTTGTTTTGATTGACATTTTACACTTTACAAGGTCTGGGTCTACCTGCAGTAGTGATAGCATGCAGCATTTGCATCACTAAACAAACAAAAGCATGTCTTCCACTGTTCAAAAACATCCCAATTGATTCCCAAAACCGAACCTATTCCTGGTCCTCCTAGCAGACTCCGACCTGCCTCTAACATCCGCAACATTTTGCTCAACATCCATGCCGGCGCCGTTAGGAGCAATATGTTGATTTTGTTGCTGACTTCCTTCGGATGCGAGGCTGGCTACGCTGCGCCGATGTTGCCCATGGTGAGACGAGGGGGTTAGCGCGCCTGTTTTGGGTAGTTTTGTTTTTGTGGGGGGAGTATTTGGGTATTTTGGTTATTGGGTATTTTGATATTTTAGCATAATCGTTTACACTGGGTATTCTTTTTGAGTGTCAACTGTCAAGCAGAGATGTTTGTATAAAAAGATATCATCCGTGAAAAAGAATCAATTGCAGAGTGTTCCCATTCAACCAATACCGCATTAAAGACATTTGAAATGCGCTTAAGCAAAAGTTTTTCTGTAAATTCTGGAACTTATTCTGTAAATTAGTCGGTTTACCAAACGACAACTGTGTGGACGCGGGGGCAAAGGTCCACCACCCTTCAACTATTTTGTAATCAACACACTTTGTTCTCAAAACTATTTTAATTTGGGTCGCCATGATCAACACATCAAGAACAACTTCCTCAACAAACAGGATCCAGGTGCCAATTACGCAAGTGGCGAGGTGGAAAAATACAAGTTTGGAGTGAGAACTAAAAGTTAAAAGGAAAGGTCACTTTTAACATTTCTTTCAACTTCCACTTACAAATCCAATTTTCTTTCAAATTTTCACTTCTCACCTCAAAATGTTTAAAAAAATATATCTCCCCAGACCTAGAATAGTCTCCCAGCACCTATCCCAGCACCCAACCCAATCCAACCACCCACCCTGCAACCCAGCAGCCTCGTTCACTTCGACCTGCCCGCCGCTATTCGTCCCTATGGACTCGGCGTCGCCCGGCTGTTGTTGTTGCTGCTGCTGTTGCAGCTGCGTCGAGTTGCCGCGCTGCGGGTGCTGCCGCGAACTGCACGAGCCGGTGGAACTGACCCAGCTGTGTCGCGGCGACGCGCCCCAGCCTGCGATGGATTAGGGGTTATTGTGGTGGTGGTGACTACCGTATTTCCTCGAAATGCTCCCCTCGAAATACCCCCCCCTCAAAATGGCCACTATGAATTTATTTGCCCCCTCGAAATACCCCCCGCTAAACCCCCCTCAAAATTCTCACCCGGAAACAATCACCCCTCGGGGGGTATTTCGAGGAGATACGGTATGTTGACGTTGGGAAGTGACGAGAGAAGTTGTATTATAAGTGAAGAGAGATGTTATAAGCGATAATGTCAACTGACAGGTTAAATTGTAAGTGTATGTTTACAAATTTACCTGTCACCTGATGCTTTTTCGCCAGAATTGCTGAAGGCTAGATTGCAGCTCTAACACTAAGACGTCAAATTGTGTTGCAGCGGCGTATTAGCAGTTTAGCACACATAAATATAGCGAGTTTTGAGTATAACTTTACATAAAGAGTTTTGAGTGAAAGTTTTCAGTTGAAATAACGCAATCAAAACGTTTGACACAAAGGCCAGCGATATTAAAAAAACATATGTAGTTATGACTCCGAATTACCTAACCCCGTTAAGCTACCTAAATACAATCCGGTCTCAGGTTGTCTCAGGTCACAATACAAATATCTCAGGTATTTTGCACAAAATCCCCACCCGCAGCAGCAACAAAATCTCAACACAAAAAAAAATTCGCAATCAATCAAACCTCAACCTCATTCAACCAAAAAATGCAAAATTCAAAAACTCGCACCCGCGGCCTCGTTCCCAGAGGCGGTGTTGATGTGCAGCTGGCTGCCCGAATGCGTGGGCGAGTTGCTCGTGTCGGGCGTGCGGTAGTTGGGCACCCGACGGTAGAACCACGCGTTTGACTTTTTCCACATCTGAAATGGGGTTCGTTGGAAGGTGCGGTAGGGTGAAGGGTAGGTGGGTGGTGTATACGGATGGAAGGGAGGAAATTCAATTCGCCCGATTGTGTTTGTCGGGCAGCCCGACAATAAAATTAATGCGGCACGTCGGGCACGTCGATCTGAATATGACTGACGAAAACAAACGAGTCGGTCGATCTGAATTTCAAGCCAGGTTCCAGATTCAATAGAACGCAAGGGGAGGTGCCCGATACGCGCGACGCAAGTAAGGGCACACACCCTAGTTGACATCAAAATTCGTGTCTACTAAATTTTGGTTGCTTATGTGATTTCAACTTTCCTATGTGATAGAGCATAGGTAGTTTATTCTATATTGTGTTGTGACACTTAATATTCATTGTTTCTGTCAAGTTTGGTGTTTTAAATTTTTATTGTGTTTTAGTTGACATTCAGTTGACAGAATTTGCGATGTCAGCTAGTGTGTGTGTGTGGGCCCTAAGCGCACAATTTGATGGGCTTACACACGCGTGTCGGGCTCACTTTGTTCAAATTGGATCTGGCCCCAGGCATTGTACAGAAGAACAGAAATAGGTAGGTAGCTAAAATAGTGTACACATACTTCTCGGTGTTCGGCGCAGATCTTGCACAGGAAAATGCTCTGCCTGTGTATGGTGTCGTACACGTCCACGCCGCAGTTCTTCTGGCACACGTACTGCGCAAATTACAAATTATTCCGCATTAACGTCGCATTGGCCGGTCGTCTGATTCGATTTGCTAGCTAATAAGTGATGTGCGAAGTGACTGGAAGTGCGTGGGTTGGATGAGTGCTGGTTTCGATGCCAGCACCGAATGGGTTTAGAAAAATTGTTATACTCTAAATTTGGTACTGCTTTTTTGGTAGATCAAAAAGCACTTTGATTTCACTGAACCCTAATTTAAAAGTCAATTAAAGCACTGTCAATCTTTCAGGTTTTGAGAAAGTTTTTAAATCAACTAATGAGATCACGATATAAAAGAACAAAGCTCCGTTTTACAGTAAAGCTTAGTAAATTTTTGTGAGTTTTTGTCGTTTACTATAATTTTCTCACAGCACAATTTCAGACCAGCGCATACCTAAGTATCTACGGTATTTACACTTCCTGAAACTACCTAAAAGCCAACTAGAATTGTGAACACGTACAGCAACAACACAAAACCACCAAACAATAAAACCACAGGGCAATTTGTAGCCGAGACACATTAAAATCATTCAAAATTAGGTAAAGCCAACCTTCCTGCAGTCGGTGCACATGGCTCCATAAGACCTGGACGCTAACAGGCCAAAATCCGCGGCGCAAAGAACGCACTGAGTCGACCCGTTTCCCGCCGCCCGCCGCCGCAGCGACTCGAGACGCTCTACTAGTCGTCTGTGAGGCGATTAAAACTATGGTCCCAAAGTGGATTAGAATGTACCCTTTTAGGGTGGGCGTAGGGCGCCAGAATTAAACATATTAGGCGGATGGAATAGTGCGATAGTTTCATGTATTTACTCGCGTGCCAGGCAGGCGCCTTACATGCGCCTTGGGTATGGGGTTTAAAACAACCTATTTACTTTTGGGGGTTTCTGTGGTAGAGCTGGTGTCAGACCCATAATTTGTAAAAGGCCCTGCAAAATTGCTGTTAAAATGTCAAATGTCATGCAAAGTGTTAAAAGTCATGTAATGTTAAAAGTCGTGCGCCCCATTTAGACTTGATATCTTTGTAAATGTTTCTAGGTACTTTGTATATTTCATTCATGTCACAGATAGGTAAATCAAAACCTGGGCCTTGCACCATTAAAACCACACAGCCCCCCCCCAACTCACCCCAACCTAACTTCCTCCCTCACAGTAGCCTGCTCAGCTCTGCTCAGCACATCTTCAATCATGCGTCGCTCAGTCTCGCTGATCTTGGCTCCGCCCCCCTCGTCCAAGCTGGCGCCCGCTGAACTCTGCTGAGCGTGATTGTCTTTGATCATCGTCGACGTGGGGGGTGGCGACCGGATGGGCTCCCCCGCCGATGTGCTGATCGAGGTGCTCGAGGGTTCGTTGGTGTGCACCGACCAGCCGGCGTTCAGTCTGGGGGTTGGGGGGGGGGTTGTTTGAGGTTGTGAGTGTTTTGAGGGGGGTTTGGTTGTGTGGTGAGTAATTTTGTTTTTTGGGGGTTTTCAAATGGAGGCGCGCGAAATTTGAAGATCAGGAAAATAAAATGTATTTGCCTATGAATACAAAATCACGAGTATATTACATTTATGACCTACACGAAAAATGTATAACTGGGTTCGCGATACCCAATAATCTTAACGTCAGAAGGCGGCAATAAACCGCTAGCCGAGGAAGACTCAATATCCAGGCGCTTTTTATAACTTCGAGTAAAGAGCCTTCACTTGTCCACTTGGTTACACTTTACGGGCATCATGCTTTGCTTGTTTTAATTAATACTTAATGTCCATCTCATCAAGAAAGCCGCACTAGCTCGAGCAATAAAAACGATGAAATTGGGTCTTTTACTGCAGGGCAACGGGCATAAAGTGCGTGACATGGCTTTTGGCGTACGGCAGGGGGGGGGGGGGTACGCGCGCCACATAAAAAACACATTCAAACCTAAAACATCAAAAAAAAATTCAAAAAAATCTCCGCTATAAATAAATGTCCATAGAAATAAATGCTTCTGTATTTTGTTCTAGGAATTTTCTAGATAAATTTCTCAATTTTTAGTGAATTTTCTAGAAATTTTGTGTGGACACGTATTTATTTGTGTTTGTTCCCAGCACTAGAGGGGATTGACTAGACCTATCCAGTACATCCCATGCTAATTCTTTATATTTGTACGAGTCCTAAATCCAAAGCTCACAGGATACATAAATAGAATAGAATGTATCGCATTCTTTATTTATTATCCGCGTGCATCAGACGTCGTAGTGGTGTCTACGTACCGTATTTCCTCGAATTACCCCCATGGGAGTTTTTAGAATTTTAGGGTGGGGGGGGGGTATTATTTCATCAGAAACTTTCGTGACGCATTGTGGTAGGCAGTAGGCTTTTACATACCTTAAACTGGTTATAAGATATATTTAAAAAACTGAATATTATATTATAAACTGGAAATAGAATATATTTGGTCATAGCCTAGCTTGTGTTATGCTACATTTATACGTGTAAATATTTAGCTGCTATCCAAATTGGCAGCAATAAATACATCATGTGTACATGATGTATTTAAATCATTCCTGACGGATTTTTTAAGGGGGTATTTTTCCTCAACTCGCTCAGACCTGTGGGTATTTCGGGGGGGGGGGGTTGCTCTAAGTGGGTATTTCGAGGAAATACGGTAAATGTATCCAATCCCGCATTACATAAGTACTACACACAAATAACACCGCGCTATTTAGTCTAAGGTCTACAATGTCGTATATAAAGCTCATTTAAGATACGATCGACGAGAAAGCATGCCAACTAAGAATAGTGTCAGGCTAAAATGTTTGTGTATGTATACTGTTCATGTCTGGGAAGTGGGCACCATCACTCATGGAACTGATGAAGGCACTGGATGAAGTGCTACAGACAGAAATACAGGGCAGCATAGAAGTTAACGGGTGCGTTAGGTTTAAACTTAGATCACAGTTGCGAAAACTTATTATTTATCTTTTTTACTCAAGTACCGAGTCAATATGTTTACGTTTTCTCAATAAATATTTCTTGCTTGTACTTTTCGAAAGTAACTGAGTACACAGTATTAAACGTATTATTAATGCTGGCTCACCCTTCCCTGAATTTTGGAAAAAAGATCATGAACTTAAATATTTATATTGTTTTAAATACGTATTGTTTTAAATATTTAAGAATAAGTAAAAGAAAAACTAAAAGTAAAGTATGAAGTATACTTTAAAAAAGTAAAAGTAAAGTAAAGTATACTTTGAAAAAGTTTGGTACTCTTAACAACTCTGGTGGATAGACCATAGAACCCAGTGCGGAGAAGCCTAGAAAAATGACCACGTACTACAGTTATACGCGGTGGACAGCACACTTAGTATTAAAACCTACCATAACCCATCTGAATAATGAACCAAAAATTATACAGTTTTTTCATCATGATATTTCGTTTTTACCATGGAATAATTAATTACGAAATTTATCACAATATTTTATTCATTAAATTATGGTAGGTTTTCAGACAAGGTGTGCTGTCCGCCGAGTATACATATGGACTTACTTATTTATTGAGCAATAATTTTCGTGTTTTATCGAGTATGCCTTTATTAAACTAAATATACAAAAATACTATTATATAGTCCGCAGATAACATGTTATGTATTTTTCTACACTGCATCATGATGTTATCGTTAATATTTTATTAAAAAAATATATTTAAAAAAAGAAAATATTTCTAGAATGAAACATAAGTATTCATTTGGGTAGAGTTGTTAAAAGTATTGAAATTTTTTATTTTTTTATTCAGTAAAGTATTTATTTTATACTCACAGGTGAGTACAGAAAACGTAACGTATTTATTTTTTACTTTTACTCGTGAGTAAACGTGAGTAAATTACTTTTTCACCAGAAAACGTAAAAGTAGGTATTTTTGAGAAATGTCGCCCCAATTTTCGCTCAAAATCACTAATTTTCAAACTTTTTCGCTATCAAATTCACTAGTTAATCTTTTTTGCCTATTTTTATGCTATTTTGGATATTTTGCACCTATTTTTAGCTTCTCAGCTTTGTTTTCCTTTATGCCTTAAAAGCTTATAAAGAAGCCCGTTTGAAATACGTTTTCTGTACTCGCGCGATTTCAAAAAGTACGCGAGTATATGGGTACCGGTATTTTTTTAGGGGGGAAACGTAAACGTATCTACGCAGTACTCGAGTATCCGTATTCATGGAGTAAACGTAAATACGTTTTAACAACTATGCATTAGTGTTGTACTCGTCTCCGTCTTTTTCTTTTTGTGAGAGTACATGCACAAGTATCACCTTGATGCGTTGGTACGTCAGACATAAATAAGTATTCATGTGCGGAAGCGGATGCATAAATACTGTGCTGTCAGTGCAGTATAAGTATCTACTTGCAAAGCACACCGCTCAGAAACCGAAATGAATGACTCCTTTTTCTGACTGGGCAGTCTGGGCGTAACTGTAAGAACTATTGTAAATACATTTACCGTATATACTCGAATAATTCCCTCGCCTTGAATAATCCCCCCTTGAATAATTCTCCCTTGAAAAATTCTCCCCTCTTAGAAGGGGGGGAATAATCCAACCCCCCCCTTAGGCTTATGATAAATTCTTGCATCCAATCTGAATAGAAATTCCATCCCCCTCAAAGAAGTCAGACGAAAAAATAATGGCGCTTTTCATGGGCATGGCGCCACAGCAATATAGAGCCAAGCGCCAAAAACGCCAATGCGCTTTTTGCTTTGGCGCTACCGCCAACTACCTATTTATCACTCTTCATACCGTATTTCCTCGAAATACCCCCCCCCCAGATTGAGTGTAAAGAGAACGTACATGACAAATGCTGCAGTTTGTGTTCTGCGTAGTGCAGAACACACGTTAAAACAATGTCGGAATCACGTGAGAGCAGTGTTTATACCATCTACGTACTAATATTAGTATACAGGAGTAGTGATGTAAAAGCGCCATGGCGCTTTTGGCGCTTGGCGCCTTTTTGCTGTGGCGCCATTGGCGCTAGGCGCTGTGCTACGGAAAAGCGCCATGGCGCTTTTGGCGCTTGGCGCTATGATGCCGTGGCGCCATTGGCGCTTGGAGCTCGCATGCCAAAAGCGCGATGGCGCTTTTGGCGCTTGGCGCCAAAAGTCTAGCGCTTTTTACATCACTATACAGGAGTCTATACATTTAGTCAGTTATTGATGCATTTTTTACCCCAGCGCACATCACAAACAACGATTCTGTACTACCATTTCAAAAAATTTCTGGCGAAATAATAACCCCACCCCCTCGAAATACCCCCCTTCGTTTACCCCCCCCCCCCCTCTCGGGAGCACTATGAAACAATCATCCCCGGGGGGTATTTCGAAGAAATACGGTACATATGTTTATGTCCTCTGTGCCCTTCAGTTTCCTAAATGTAAACTATAGCTAACTGTAATACTATACCAATTAATTAAATAAATATCGATACATAAATACGAAAAAAAATTCGAGATGAGAACATATCACATAATTAGCAGTAGGTATGACGTCTTCCCCAACATTACGCGTCAGCCAATATATGATATTCGATGGAAACATAAGTGTGGCTTTTCAAGGCTTGCTTGCAGTAACATTCATGTAAATGTACATAAGACACTTTGTATGAGACGCTGAAGTTTACATGTAGCCAAGTAATGTATCACGCTTAATCAAGCTCACTTGTTTGACTTACTAGGCGCTATAACAAAATGCCAATGTATTATATAATCGTATTGAAGTCTTGTTTTGAATTGCAAATGACAATTCGTGATAAGTTTAGAGCTTCTAGGCCGAATTGTGCGTATTTTGTGACCAAATAATTTTGAAATCATAGAAAATCTGCAATAAAATGTTCAGCACGTATTTTTCTGGCGGATGCTTTTCATAAGAGTTTAACAGAATTTTGCACAGCACAAAGTGCATTATTTTTATTTTTTTCGTTCGGTTTAAGCACATTGCGCGCAATTTCAGCCTTCCCTACACTCGTGTCGCGTGTCGGGGGCGCCCGCACGCTCTATACAGTATACGCCCCTTGGGTGGCTTTAACATGTTTTTTTTGTGACGACAAAAATGTTTGAGCCTTCGACCATTCTTTTGACATGAAAATTGAAAATTAGAGTTATGTTATGCCTCGATCTCAATCAGCTTCATTGTCCAGGAGAAACGATAAATTGCATTGATGACGTAAGAATGCACAGTAGAAACATTTTTTTCTAGTTGTCAATGAATTGACAGAAGTATTTGTTCCATGTGGCCTCGTTAACGAGGCTGCATAGATCAAATTCTTTGACAACCTCCGAGAACAAGTAAAAATATGTAAAAGATATAAATACCTAGTGTGCATTATTATGTAATCTATAAAATTGAATGGTTGTTCCATGCAGTGAGGCTGCTCAAATCATATCTATTAAATATCAGTTATCACATATCCTTTAATGAATTTTCATCCCAAAAATGGTTGAAAAAAATTGTCTTTGCAAAAAAACACGTGTAAAAGCCGCCTCACGTACCAAATTAAATTGAAAAAAAGCAACACGAAAAGTGCGCAAAAACGTACCGCGCTCTGAGTGCCAGGTGCCGGTCGCTGGGGCACACCCATGAGTTGCGCGTACCGCCGATTTCCCAATCGTTCATCAGGCCTGGGTGATTGCGAATAATTATGTAAATAATTATTTGTGAATGAAATTTGTTTAAAAAAATGAAAAATGAGGGAAAATTATGGCAGTTTCTTTATATTAAATAGGCGGGTATAGGCGCTGCATGCAACCTAAGATGTTGAGGGTGTCCAAATAACCCCGGTATTCCCGTTTCCTTGTTGCCGGCAGCTTTTACAAATTTAATTGGAAAATTTTAAGCTATTCCTTTTAAAATGAAAACGTTTTCAAATACCTAGCTCCGTATATGAACGATTTCCCCTCCCTATTAATTGGCGCTGCACACACTAGTTTACTAACAGAACTAAACTCACTTTGGGTGTTCATAAATCAGCTTTGATTGCATTTGAATTTACCAAAACGAGGTATCTGTAAACTACAGTTGACGAGGATCTAAAAAACATATTCTGGTAAACTCAAATACGTTCAAAGCTGATTTATGGGCAAACAAATTGAGTTTACTTCTGTTAGTAAACTAGTGTGTGCAGCCACAATATCTACAAAATATTGATAATAGAAAATATACTGTAGAACTCGCCTTTTTCGAACATCGTGATCACAAAAGGAAAAATACTGTACTAGAAAAATGTTCAATTCCGCAGGGAAACTAAAGCTTGGCAGCATGAAAATAGCTAGACACTATTGTGAGCAAAGGAGCCTTATCTTTACGTACGTGTTAGATACACAAAATATTTGAATACCTACCTGTATGTGAAATAGTTTTGATGAATAATGTTTGTTTTCCTATTCTTTTCCGCCCTACCATATAGTGCATTCAGAATCTTTCAATGCAAAAAAATGTAAAGAAATTTTCCTACTCCTGAATCACTCTTTGTGAGAAAAAAAGTGAAATTGATTACCTATACTGATCAGATTAGGATCGCATGCTTATACCAAATGTTACCAGAGTTCTGTGAATAAATAAAGTCACATGGCAAATTGTACAAAAATTCACGGAAATTCACTGAAAAACAATCTAATTATAACAAAAACCAAAATTCAAATGGTATATGGTAGATTTCATTCTAAAGTTTACAGTCAGCCGACCTTATCAGACTGCACAGACAAAATCTTGAGGGACGACAAAACAGCAAAATACAAGTAAAACCTTATTTATTTTCTTGTCACATCATCTTATCAGCGAGTGAAAACTAAATATGACAAACACAATGCTCAGAAACTCCATTAAAAGTATTACCAAACCACAATGCACAAGTTTATGCATAAACACGTGGCGGGCGGCACATTCCCTCTATTTATCGGAAAAGCGACTGGGCTACCTTGAGTTGAGTTAACCGAAAACACTCGCATTTCACGAATGCCATGGGCGCATTGGTTCGTATCGCTGCACTCGCTGCTCAGTTCCGAATACCGTATACGCTCGAATAGAAGCGCATTTGAGTTCTTTAAAAGACCACCTCACAAATTTGAAATTGAAAAAGCCATAAAACACGATGACAATCACAAACATGGAACTGCGAAATTGCGATATGAGATTGGGACAGGGAAATGCACATCATAAAAAAACTTGAGGCAGTGAAGTCAGTTAAGTATAGCGATGAAAAAGCACTACCGCCTAGTAACGGATGTAACTGCTAGAACCTAATCAAAAAGTACCACAGTGCCTGGTCTCACTTTCTGTGGTACCATTGATATCTGACTTTGGCACTTACCAAAAAAATAGCCACACACTTTGCCCAACAAACTCGGCACCTTTATTATCATCAGTCAATATAGCACTAAATTATAAAAAACTTCCAAAAAATACCTAAGCTTAGCTGAGATGTATTTAGTAAAGCAATAATACAAATACATAGCTGTCTATTCATCAATGTAGGTATATGCACATGCCTAAAAACGTCCTCCAATTTATATAAAAATGGTACCCAGTCACATTACATTCACTTCCAGTGACTGCAGATGGGTAACAATGAATGTATCTACCTATTTATATACCTGCATCAAAAAACATGCTGCATATTTTACAGTAAACACCAATGCATATTTACACCTAATCCTAATCGCACAATTTTCCATAATGTCTAGCCGCAACATTTTTCCAAAGCAAGTCGGTTTTTATAATATCCAGAAAATGCAAATTTCCGCGTCACTACATAATTGTGCGTAACACTGGGAGCACATCAGCGCGTGTGGCGCGGTGCACTTTCGTCTGTATGAAATTCCCCACTGTGAGGCATGTTTTTTGTGGCGGTTAACAAGCGGGGCATTTAGCAGACATAAATATTTTCGTTTCTATTTAGGTGGGCTGCGTGGAATGACCGTTAATGTGTGTGTTCAGTGGTTTCCATTTAATATAGGTATATGTATATTTGAGGAAGTTTTATTTTTCTATTGCAAAATGCGTGCAAATTTTTCAACCTGCTAGCGTAAACACACTGAACACTCCCCCATTCCCTCACACAATATGGGTCTCAAATCTCCATTTTCCAATTTTTTTGTTTTCCTGCCTTATTTTCCATTTTCTGGCTCAACTTGATGTATTCTGTTTCAACCAAACTAGTAAACCTGCAGGTTTTTCAATTATGCAGTTTCAAGCAAAATTTCTGCAATTTTTTTCAGTTTCCCACAAACTTTCTGCAATTTTTTCCTTTTTCGGCAGAATTTTTGCAATTCCGTGCAATTTTTTTCTGTTTCCGTGTAAGTTTTGGGTTTCAGTTTTCCGGCATTTCATTCTTCGGTTTTCCGATTTCCTTCAAGTGCAATTTTTATTCCGTTTCCGCTTTCCAGCAAGTGTAAAAAAATTCAATTTCCATTTCCGTGAAAAAACACACAATTTTTTCACCCCACCCACAACCGATCACACACGAATGTTCTGCGAAACGCCCCACTGTCGCCAGTAAGCAATGGCGGCGGGGCGGCGGCACCAGTCGCCGCATGATAACCGTACAGCGGCGGCACAGTTCAGGCCACCGCCGCTGCAGCTGCAGCTTCCGCGCGCATGAATATACATACGTACCTGGGTGCGTCCGCAAGTCCTGGGACGGTGCGTGGGAATGGCCCTACACACACTAGTTTTCACCGTGACTCATGTGAAAACTAGAATGGCGACATGGCGACATTCAGCCTACTCTTATTCTATGCTACATGTGATTTAGTGTTCAAATTTTCAAACTTTAATGTTCATTAATGTAAATTCAAATCTAAATTAGGTCAAATCAATCAACCGTGTTCAGTTATTAGCACTTTTAAAAATTTCAGTTTTCACACGAAGTCACGGTGAAAACTAGTGTGTGGGGGCACAATGTAGCAATATTGCAAAGTGGATTTGAATATTCTTGTTCAAAACACCCAAATAAATACGAGTTAGGTACCTAATTGAGCTTACACGGCACCGAGTGATATTTACTACTGAACTGACAATACTTTCCACCGACCAAAATGCCATGCTCCAAATCGAATAAAAAATAGTAGGATTGATGAAGGATGATGGCAAGAAATTCGAGTTTTAATTCCACCACTAAAACACTTCAAATTGATTTTTTTTTCTAGAAAAATTCATAGATTCGGAAAACATTTTCGAATTTTCGGTACTTTTGGGTGTAAAAAAGTTAGAATGCTCGCAGAAAGTGCATGAACACAATTCAAAATTGTATTTCACATGGATCTATCTTTCATTGCAAAACAGAAATGTGCATATAGCAACAACTCGTAGGCTGCGAAACGTTAATATGTATTCAAAAGTGATGAAAAATTCGAAAACAATTTTTGGAATAATACGAAAAGACTCAAAAATTTAGACACTGAAAACATTCCTGGAAGGTTTGACATCCCTAAATATGTAGGTCACACTTGAGGCCCTTGGTCCCCGTCCCCCCACTTCCAAACCACCCTCAAAAGCACGCGCGCATGAGCATATTTTGCCGCGCAGTGGAAGCCATGCCAGGCGGCGGCAGCGTTCAGCGCGCCACCCTCCGCTCATGTGGCACCCGACTAAAACGTCCAACAATGTCCCGCACGCGGACGCTGGGTGCAAGTATACGCACTTGGCGCCGGTTTGATACTCGGTGGGTTTGTTGGGGGGGGGGGGGTAGTGAATAGTACGAGGGTGATGTCTGTGGGGGATTTTGCGCATGCAAAACTAGATACTTTTATAAACAATTATGCTTTTTGCATACAGATGTATATTTTTGAGTAAGAAAATCAACGCCAGGCGCTGTCAGGGGGTTAGGGGTGTCAGGGGTTCAGGGGACCGGTTCGTCGATACCTTCGATTTTCAACTTTCTCCAAGCAATTTCTACAACATGCTTGGTAGCCACCCCCTAAAATGCTCCCCCTGATAGAACAGAACCTCCAATGTAATGTAGAAATTATGTTGGAAGAGTGCCAAAGCAAAAAATATTAGAAATATTGGTGGTGAGTAGGGTGTCAACAAAAACTTTTTGGCAGAAAACGGAAACGGAAACGGAAAAAAATTTACATTTGCCGGAAAACGGAAACGGAAACGGAAAAAAATTTGCACCTGCCGGAAAACAGAAATCGGAAAAATGAAAGGCCGGAAAACGGAAATGGAAACAAAAAAAATTTGCTGAAATTTTGCCGGAAATGGAAAAAAATTGCAGAAATTTATCCAGAAATAAAAAAATTTGCAGAAATCTGGCTAGAAATAGAAACAATTCACAAAATTGTGAACCTGCATGCATGTTTCCCAGTTTGGCTGAAACAGAAAACAGTGAATTGAGTCAGAAAATGGAAAAAAGTTGGAAAAACAGACAATTGAGCCGGAAAACGGAAAAAAGGTGGAAAAACTGAAATTTTAGCTGGAAAACAGAAAATGAGCCGGAAAAACATAAACGGAAAAAAAATTTAGCAGCCGGAAAACGGAAACGGAAACGGAAAAAAATTTGCCTGCGGAAAGCGGAAACGGAAAACGGAAAACGGAAAGTTGACACCCTAGTGGTGAGAACATCCGAGGTGTTTGGGACTACCATTCAGGATTGTTTTCACATTTGGTTTTGTTTGCATTGCTGCTCTGATATTAAAATATTGTCCAGGTTTCATTAAAACCACTATTTTCAAATAAAAAATGTGTGAAAAGGATTGTTAAAATAGAACGGAAACTCCAGTAGAACGGCACCACCAATAGAACGGTAGGTAAAAAAGTTGATGAAAAAATGGAATGACGCAATATACCTAGTACTTTATATTTTCCGTACTCAGATGTGAGTAAAAATGAATACCCTAAATCCTCGAATAAGACCTCAGGGGAGTTATTTTTTCGTCAGATGTTTTTGAGGGGGGACTTTTTCAAGGAGGGGGAGTTATTCGAGGGGGTGAGTTATTGTTTTCCTCGGAAAACTTGGCCCCAAATCATTGCAGATGCAGTCTGTAAACTCATGTTATTCAGGTATTAAACTGTACACAACAACAAAAAGATGTGTATACACTTAATACACATAATGTATTTATCCGCTGTCACTGCCGTTGGCTAATATTTTTTCGTATTTTGTATTGTATTCTTTTCATACACATGGGGAGTTATTCAGGAGGGGGAGTTATTCAAGGGGGAGTTATTATTTCCTGACCTCGCCAACAGAGGGAGTTATTCACGGGGGAGTTATTCGAGGGGGTCTTATTCAAGGATTTGCGGTAGGTACTTTGAGAAAGTTCAGTACTTTTAACAACTCTGGTGGCATTTTGCGCACTAGCAAGTCTGCCTGTCTGTACCCGATGAGTGAACTTCAGTTTAGCTGGCTACACGTCGCTGTGCAACACGTAAAAACGCTGGTAGACCATTTGGCAACATTTCTGCTGGCACCAGTGACAGCATTTTATATTTTTTTGCAGAAAATATTAAAATGGAAAAAGAAAAAATTGTGACGTAAGGAGGTTCAAACTGCGGCGAATACCTAGACCGAAGGATAAGTATTTCCTCACGCAAGCACGGAACCTCCACATTGCAGTCTAACTGTATTTTCTTGAATAATGCGATGAATGTGTGTGCGCCTTAAATCGTATTAAACTTTTATTGGAAGTCTACAGTGCTTAATTCAAAAATACCGGGCTAAAACGTGGTTCACAGTGTTCATCACAAGATAATTACGGTTGTGCGAACATGTACCGTATTTCGTCGAAATACCATCAGCGGTGATCTTTATACTGCATATTTTGAGGGGGGTTTAACGAGGGGGGGTATTTCGAGGAAATACGCTATTAAAAAACTTTCTTTGGCCTGTTTACCGGAACTATAAAAAAATTAACGGTGTCACGCCTTCCTGATAAAAAGTCACATGGGGTTCACTTCACACACATAAAGTCGGCGGACATTTCACCCTACAAAATCGGAGAGTTAGAATTCGCTCGTGAATAGAGCGAACAACGAAACTTGTGTCCCACGCGGACGCTAGAAATTGAAAAAGAAAATCATATTAAAAGAAAAATGGACGTTTCGCTGCGTCCGTGCGTGCCACGCCCTAGTTATCTACATTTTCAACGTTGCTCGTAACGAATTTGACTGTTCAAACTACCGTTTTACTGTTCAAACTACCGTTTTTGTTTTTATTTTATTTTTCATTCGTTGGCTCTGTTCCAACAGAAGAGAACTTGGCAGCCGGCCAAAATTTCGAAATCCGTATTAATGTGGATAAAATAGGCTCACAATAGCTATATAACCATGTATATAAACAAAAATAGTGATTATGAAGATGGAACTTGGCAAAGCGAAGCGAATTTTAACGATTTTTAGCTAGGTAACTTTCAGTTTTCACTCTCATTTGTATAATACGCAACTGGTAACTGGGATAAGGGCCAAGTTTTCATACGTGACCCGATCTATTCCAATCGTTAAAATATTGCGTCACAATTCCCAATGCCGTCATGCACTCTCCACTGGAGAAACTGACGCAAATGTTTGTAGGGCGATACGTCTGCCGACTTTACCTACACAGGAAGTTATTCGAGAAAATACCGTATTTTATCAATCTTCAATTTCCTCCGAGGCGATTCAAAGGCATGCATAAATACAAAGGCTGCACGCGATGCTGAAATGGCTCGGCCTTTGTTCGGGTCCCGAGTCCAATTTGTAATTCTGCCTCACTTCAGATAAATTGGACCGCATTTCAATGTGTAATTTTCTCGAAATAAAATCGAACGACCATAAAGCCTGCGGTTGGCTGATATTTCTTTCCTTACCGCTTTTTTGAGCGATTAAATAAAGGATGGAAAAATGTGTGGTGCAATCAAATTTCAAATGGGATACGATTACACGGTTCCCTTGGCCTTAACACAGTTTCATAACCTTTCAGGTCTTGCCCCCATGGGAAAAATGAGCAGTAGTTATACAAAAATAGGGATTTAGAGTGAAATTGTAGCAACAACACTCAAAATTTGCTGCACATAAATATTTTCTGTATTTGAGAGGGGGGTGTCACTCGGTGGTGGTTTGGGGTGGGTCACACCCCCCCCCAAACCGCGCAGCTATCTATCTATCCCGGAGGCGAAATTTTGGACTACTACCCCCTAAACCCCCCCCCCCCCCAAATCGCTCAGCTATCTATTATACCTATCTGGAGCGATTTTTGAGAAACCATACTCCAATTTTCGCTCAAAATCGCCTTTTTCGTATCTTTTTATAGATTTTCACCCTCCAAAATACTAGTTTCTGTTCCTATTTAGCTATTTTTAGTTTTCAGCTATTTTTAGTACTATATGCTCTTGTATACCCATTTTGAGCTATTTTACACCTACTTTAGCGGTTTTTCTCCCTTTCTTCCTTCTACACCCTGAAATAGCCTATATTTATATCGAACCACCACAACCCCCCCCCCAAATTGTTTTTACAGCTATCTATCTATCTATCCCGAAGGTCGCTCAGCTATCTATCCAACCACTCGGAGGGTCAAAATTCAAGATACCCCTGGTGGGTCACCATTGCCTCGGGGTACATATTTACATGGCTGAGCGACACCACCAACAGATAGACAGCTGGAGCGTTTGGGGGAAACAAACCCCCCATCAGACCCCCCGTACAAATGTTGATGTATAGAATTCTCCACATCACTTATTCACACCAAATGCACACGCACACATCGCCACATCGACACATACTACTCACGTGCAACCGGCTGCCTCTGGGGCACCAAGGACGATCGTTCGCCGCCCATGAGCATCTGGTCTATGCAGTCGCTGGTGCGGCTGAACTTGGGCGACTCGTAGAGCTGCGAGCTGATCTTGCGCTGCTCGGGCAACCTGTCCAAGGCGGCGCAGCTGGACAGCGCGGACAGCGGCATCTCGAATTGTCTTTTTTGGTTGTTAGACTTTTTGTGGATAATAATTAGGTAGGTGAATGGCGGCTGAGCGACGGGTGGGATGGTTTTTGAGGTGTTGGTTTTGTGTAGGTAAATATACCTAGGTATACGGTGGTTACGTGGCAGGTTAGGGAATGTTTACATTGTTAAAAAGATGTGGGAGTGCGCGTGGTCAGCAAGCGCTTTAATATATGCTACGCATATGCTGTAATCTGAAGGAATAAACCAGATAAGACTTGTTTGTTGACATCTAAGGTCCACAATAATATGTTTTTAATGACATAAAGGTAGATTTACAGCATAGCGACATAATAGGAGCTGAAGCGACAAATTACAACTACTCAAGAACGCTTAGATATATCGATCCCTAAATTGGCATGTGGAAAGCACTACTAACCGATATCTACACCGTGTCCAAAAATTATCTAAAAAGCTCCAACGGTTCTCGAAATATAAATTGCAAAATTTTTTTCGCTATTTGCCGGCAATTCCAACAAAAAATGTTGCCGACAAATAACGAAATTTTTAATTTAGATTTTTATCTTAAGAACCACTGGAGCTTTTTAAGTAATTTTTGAAAAAAATGTCAACTGGAGCTTTCAACATGTCAATTTAGGGATGGATATATCTAAGGCCCCATATACACTGTGACGACTGTGACAACAACAAATGCTATTTTTCAGCCATTTTTGTTGGATGTATATGAAATATTTTACATGTGTGAAGCCTCAATCAATCATGACTTGAACATCCCCACTGCCTAAGACAAACACTAAATTATATTCATTGTGTGTTAATGCACACTAGATCACACTTTTTTTGCTGTCGGACGCTGTCGCTGTATTTGTTAAATGGGCGTTGTCAGCGGCCTCGCAAAAGGGGCTGGCGACAACAAATCAGCGACTACCTCCGACAACAACAAAAAAGTGTGATCTAGTGTGCATGAACACACAATGTATATAATTTTATGTTTGTCTTAGGCAGTGGGGATGATCAAGTCATGATCAATTGAGGCTTCACACATGAAAAATCACATTTTTGTCGTCACAGTCATCACAGTGTAAACGCTGTCTAAGCGTTCCTAAGTATTTGTAATTTGTAGATCATGTAATTTGTAAATTGTGTAATTTGTAAATTGAGTAATTTGTCGCCTCAGCTCCTATTTCTCGTTATGCTGTAAATCACCCTCACATATAAATACCGTATTTCTTCCAATCGAAGGGTGCGTATCAAATAAGGGCGCCCTTCATTAGAAAAAATACGGTAACTACATAAGAGCGGCGCAAAAATTTTAGGCGACAGCAGATCAACGTCTAAATACAATATTTAGCTTGAAGTCAAGAAGCTGTCAAAAACCGGGTAATTTTTTCTCTCTTCACCTCATTGATCGTGGGCATGGTGGGTGGGTGTTAAATTTTAGTGGGAGGAGTTTTGGTATGGGTGGAAGTTATTTTGAAAATTGCAAAAATGGTGAGATCAAAAAACAACAACAACCAAACAGCGAACATTTCTAAATATAAATATATTTTGTATGTCTGATCATTAATCAAAACCTTCCTGACTCCTGAAAGGGTAATTGTTTAGAATGGCTAAGTTAAATAGGTACATTACAATCAAATGCCGGGGGTTACACTAAGACCCTCTAAAATACCCTTTAAAACGTTGGGTGTTATACAAAGTGTTAGAAGGAGTGTAAAATGTCCTGAAAAATGTCAAATTTCATTCTACCGTATTACCTCGAATTATCCCCCCCCCTTGAATAACCCCCCCTCGAAATACCCCCCCCTAAATTTCGGCTGAGGAAATAATAAACCCCCCCTCGAACCACCCCCCCTAAAATTGAGTGTAACGTGAACGTACATGACAAATACCGCAGTTTGTGATCTGTACAATGCAGAACACACGTTAAAACTGATGATTAAGTGACGTTAGGGAAGGGTTTTTGTGTATATACAGTAATATATGCCTATGAACACATATAAATATATGTGATTGTTCGATTTTTCAACGTCTGCGTATGGGGAATTTCCGAAAATTTCTGGCGAAATAATAGACCCCCTCCTCGAATAAACCCCCCCCCCTCGAATTATCCCCCCCTCAAATTTTGCTGGCGAAATAATAAACCCCCTGGGGGTATTTCGAGATAATACGGTATTTTTTTATTGAACGTTTGACATTTTCCATGACATTTTACATGACTTTTGACACTTTGCATGACATTTGACATCTGGCAGGGTCTGGGAGTGGCACCAGACATTTTTATTTTGTTTCGTTATAAAGCGTGCCGAACACTTGAGGAATATATCCGTTCAATTAAGCTATCAACATTCAAAAAATTGACTGAATGAGTATAAGTTCAAATGTTCCGCCTAGGAATACGTAATCACCGATTCCAGGTATTCTTCCCTCCATGGACATCTTACCTTCGGAAGATATGATGTCCGCGGGGACATCATATCTCCGTGGTCATCATACCTTCAACATTTTTGACATACGAAGGTATAATGTCCGCGGTATAAACACTAGTAAAATGCAAGATGGCCAGTTCTCATAACTGGACACACCGTTTGCTTGTCCACTAAGAGCAAGCCAGTGCTTTTCCTCAATAGTAGCAGTCATGGCGATCACTACATAAAGTTAGTGTTAGCCACTGATAAAGGAGATACTCAATTTTTACTTGTGGTGACTGTGGCAGAATCACCAAAAATCAGTCCATATAGCCACAAAATTTACAATTTGAATCCACTGTGAATTCCCTTGTGCAAAACGCCCCCATGTACAGAACGCACCCATGTACAGAACGCACCCATGTACAGAACGCACCCATGTACAGAACGCACCCATGTACAGAATGCACCCATGTACAGAACGCACCCATGTACAGAACGCACCCATGTACAGAACGCACCCATGTACAGAATGCACCCATGTACAGAACGCACCCATGTACAGAACGCACCCATGTACAGAACGCACCCATGTACAGAATGCACCCACGTACCACGCAAACTTCAGAAAACTTGCGTGTGCCCATGATTGGGAAATGGGTGGGTGCGTTCTGTACATGGGTGCGTTCTGTACGTGGGTGCATTCTGTACATGTTCTGTATATTTTACAGCCAAAATGGCAAACATATGTACGCAAACGTGTCAAATGTTATGTAAAATGTCATGTAAAGTGTTGATTGTCATGACAAATGTAAAAATACAATAAATTTCATTTGACTGATGAATGATCAATTGTCTTGCAGCTCCCGTTTTCGGTGTGTGAAAAAAGTGTGAATTTGGGAGCGTGTGAAATTTTTGGGCTGTTATTCAGCCAAAGAAATACACATAAAACATGTGTTAATTTAGAACACTGTGTGAATAATATTGCTATAATTATAGCAATTATTGACCCCGCGAAAATCCAATATGGTGAAACTCCCATAACTGGACACACGGACACTATAGTCAGACGTAAATAGGCACACGCAACGCGGCAGGCAGGCGGAACAGGCGTCTCCGTGCTTCTAACGCCCAAACGTGTATCAATTTTATATTGCGAAGTGATGATGACCGTCTCCCGAGAAGGTAAGATGTCCGCCTGGAGATATGATGTCCGCCTGGACATCATACCTTCAGAAGGTAAGATGTCCACGGAGGGAAGGTTTCCGGGGACCGTAATCACCATGTATTCCGTTCAATTTCCAAGTAAGCAGTATTTATATATATTCTGCTGAAATATCAGATGGGTAATTTTCCTTAAATCTTTCCGACAAGCGTGTTTCCTAACTAGTATTCTACTTCAAAAACATAGCACACTGTTCCGTGTTTCCCAATGCCATAATAAATACAATGTTCTGTGACTGAGAAGCACCGACAAAAAAAGAAAATGTGCAAATATAAAATGAAAATGATATCAACATTATAAATAGCATAGACACAAATGGCTTTGAAATATGATAAAATTGAGACAAAAACACACACGCAAACATTGAGCAATAAGCCAGACATGGTATGGGATTAGCTATAAAACTGCTCCGATGGCAATAAATAATTTTGTTATAGCGTTCAGGTTGCGTCGACAAATTCATTTATGCACGATTGAACGAACCAAGTGCCATCAGTGGGTTATGACGGTTCAGTAAACTTTTCCATATTTCAGTATTTAGAAAGTTGAAACGCTGTCCTTAGACAATGAGGTGTAAAAAGCGCCATCTAACCGAAAATACAAACACAACCAAACGAAAAATGCAAAGGAGTGGCAACTCAATCTGTATTTGCAACGACATCTGAAAAAGGGGTCACGTCAAGGCGTCAGTTTTGTCCAGGTCAATGTTTCCTGTGACAAAATGCTTATTTATTACACGCGTAGAACAACCACGCAGCTACCTATTTCAGACTAAAAACCGTTTTTTTCCTTTTCTAATGAGCACTACTTCTAATCAAAAATTGTGACATGAACACACTCAAAACCGCACGTTTACCATTTGCTCCAACTAAATACTTCACAGCCTGCAGTGCTTTTTAGTTTTTCACACCCATCAATTGAGATTGAAATCACTCGCATTGTGCACACTGAATATACTGGACTAGTGATGTAAAAAGCGCCAGGACTTTAGCGCCAAGCGCCAAAAGCGCTACGGCGCTTTTCATAAGTCCAGCGCCAAGCGCCAATGGCGCCACAGCAAAATGGCGCCAAGCGCCAATGGCGACACAGCAAAATGGCGCCAAGCGCCAAAAGCGCCATGGCGCTTTTTGCTTTGGCGCTAGCGCCAGCGCCATGGCGCTTTTACATCACTATACTGGACGGACACAACCCTATACAATGAATGCTACCGTATTGTGATGAATATGGTTACGTGAAAAATTTGGCACCAAATTCACCCAAAGTGGGAGAGATGTGATCTGATGAGTAATTTTTCATCTCGGTTCGTTTATTCAGATGGGATATGGTAGATTTCATTGTAAGGTCAGTACGGCAAACTTTCTACAAAATGAATCAAGAATCAATCACTGACAGAATCAATCACAATGGCATCGCAATCCATCAAAGCATCAATGCTCAAAGTGTAAAGATAATAGGCTTAAAGTTGCAGAAAGCTTGAGAGCTGATGGCGAATAAATAATGAATTCATTGTATACTGCACATTGAATAAGTTTCCCTAAGAGGATCACTATTGAATACGGTTGTTATCAAGTCTATGAATAAAATTTCTTGTAAAAAAATAAAAATTCAAATCCATTCATTTAATTTATTAAACGTTTCTGTTGGCTATGCGCGCCACGGGTTGATGCCACAATTTTTTTTAATGAAACAGTATACAATTAATTGTATGCATCAAATAAAATAGGTATCAAAATATATAAAAACTAATATCGTTAGTTATACCGTATTTGCTTGAAAAATCCCCCTGGGGGATTATTATTTCGTCAGACATTTCTGAGGGGGAACTATTCGAGGGGGGAATTATTCAAAGGGGGGATTATTATTTCGTCAAAATTTTCAAGCATGTTTCCATCAACTAATTTCACGAAATATGTGTTATAATAACGTGCCATTTTTGTTAAAATTAGGTATAACAAATTAATCAATTCTTTAAAGGGGGGATTATTCGAGGGGGGATTACTATTTCCTCACTCGTCTTACAGGGGGGATTATTCAAGGGGGGGATTATTCAAGGGGGGACTATTCAAGCAAATACGGTAGTTCTAATTTTAGTTCTAGCTCTCATGTCAGTTTACATAGAAAAAGCAATGGGAAAAAGGTTTGAACGCTAATGACTTGTTTCAAACTCGTCTTCAAACTACAGTGCGCGCAGATATTTTGCCTTACATCACCGCTCTGAGTAGGCTCCGCCCACTTTTGTGTTTTTGCCCGCGCGGGACGTCCCTCGAAAATTGCGGATTTTCCGTCAGGCTCGCCTTTTTTGTGTGTGGGCTCAATAACGACAGTCAAATTTCTACATTTTCTTACATTTGACAGAGAACGCATGTAATTTTAGCCCTCTATGCGTACGCTCGACTCGCAATTCCCATTTTCAAGCGCGTGGTGGGTGGTGGGCCTCGAAAAGTTCGTAAAAATCACGAGTTTGTATAGGGAAAACGGCGCGCCCAGCCGAGCAAAATTCGCGTGCAGTTTAATGATGTAGGCTGGGGCGAGTGCGCGGAGTAACAGTGGCACATGGCTCGGTGCCAATACGCACAGGAATTTCTGCGCACACTGTAACGTTTCAAACTCTAACTGAAAGGAAGTTCTAGAATCGGAAAGCACTTTTTACAACCTTATACAATGCCGATCGATACAATGTTAAATACGTTAAATACAATGTAAAATACGTTAAATGTTAGATACAATACGTTAAAATGTTACACAGGTAAATGTTATACAGGTGAGAATATTAACTCAATTGAAACCACCGAGATTTTAGAAGATAAATCGACAGGAACCGGCAGTTGAATGTAAAACAATGATTGCTTCTAAGTCTAACTATACGACATTTATCTTCTCAAAATTTGGTACCGACACACACACACACACATTGCCCAAAATCATCCAAATAAAATTACACAAACAAACCGATAACAGAAAAATATTCTGCACTAGCCTAGCCATTTCAGCAGATCTCCGCATAGTAAATAGATATTACATTTTACAGGAGTGCACGGCAGAGTTGTTAAAAGTACTGAACTTTTTTCAAAGTAAATGTAAACGTAAAGTATTTTATTTTTACTCAACCCTGAGTACAGAAAACGTAAAGTATTTTAAAAATACTTTTACACTGCGTAAAACGTGAGTAAAATACTCTTTTTTCAGAGAAAACGTAAAACTGAGAATTTTTCTCACAGAAAACGTAAAAATAGTATTTTTCTCATATAAAATGTTAAAGTGGGTATTTTTTCGCACAGAAAACGTAAAAATCAGAAATTTTGTCAATTTTTACTCTAGAATACATCAAATATGTGGGTTTTTTCTCCCGAGAACTATTTCTTAGGAAAACGTCATATTTTTGTCACAATCTGTCCGTCAAAATGTCACCTTCTATGTCCCGCTTCAATACGTTTTCGGTACTCGCGTACTTTCAAAAAGTACGCGAGTAAGTGCGTACCGGCATTTTTTTCGGGAGGAAACGTAAACCTATTTACGCAGTACTCGAGTATCCGTATTTATCGAGTAAACGTAACTACGTTCTAACAACTATGGTGCACGGCTACAGCATTTTTCAGCTCACTAATGAACCACACACCATGATAAAACGCTGTTAAAAGCCGAGCACTAAAACACGAAGGGGCGCATGGAAAAGGCGGTTCGGTTCATATTCTTGAGCCTTTCGATACGGTTTCCAGTGTCCGCGTTTGCGGAGATTACGAGATGAATGTTTACGTAGAACAAGAACAAATGCATGATCAGGTAGGGATGGGCAAAAATTTTGGCTGGGTTTTTTTTTTAAAAAGATTGTTTTTTAAAAAATTATAAAAATATCGCACGTGTAAAATATCTAAAATATCAAGAAATTTAATTGTATACTTTCTGTTTGAGAGATTTTCCGGGACTATAACTTATTAAATTTTCTCAAAATCATCCATTTTTTCAATGCTAATTGCGTGGTGTTTACCATTTTCCAAGCCTCAATCCAGTAGCATGACAATTTAATGACTTCAAACGGCATGAAACCTTTCGACCAACATATCAATCTCAATACACGAAATGAAAACAACAAGCCAAATGGATACATGAAAGTGTTCAGTTAAAGCTCTGTCCATTTGTCCCGACAGACGGGCACATGACGTCTCTATGTGCCTGCGCACACTAGTTTTCACCGTGACTTCGTGTGAAAACTGAAATTTTTCGAATGCAAATTAATGAAAACGGTTGAATAATTTTATTTTATTTTAATTGGAATTGAAATTAATGAAAGTTGAAATTAAAATTAAAAAAACTAAAACACATAAATATAGCATACAAAAATATGGGAAAGGTAAGCTGGATGTCGCCATGTCGCTATTTCAGTTTTCACATCGGTGACGATGAAAACTAGTGTGTAGGGCCTATATTCAACTTTGCATTCGTACGTGTCCGATCCGAGTTAAACACATGCTACACTACGTTGAACCTCGACGCAAGTCGGTTTGTTGCATTGCGTGACCAATTTGGATTAGCTCAGAATGAGTATGTAATGTGTATATTGTATACACATGTGTACTCACTCGGTTGATCCCAGAACTAGTGGGACATTCAAGTGGAGGTGTGATTTATTTACCTATATAGGTATGGGATGAATGCCTCAAGTGAAGCCTGTTAGTGCTCATTTTATGCTGCACATCTGACCAATTCAAGCTTAACATTCTTGTGTTCATGGAGCTCGGGAAAACGTAAAAGCGAGAAGGTACTTTCTTTTCTGGAAAACGTAAAAAGCGGAAAAGCATTTCCACAGTCATTTCGAATTATTTGAACCACTTTTATTCTTAATAAAAACACTTGCCCATCATATAGGTACTTAATATTAAACCGCATGGTCACTTTTAACCTATGTCCCCTTTTATTTTCTGAAATACGTTTTCTGTACTAGGGTACTTTCAAAAAGTGCGCGTTGAGATCAGTGCATGTCCCAACAGTTCCAGATTGTGTTAAGTAAACTTTTCTTTCTGCTCACACAGAGTCAAGAGCACGCGAGTGTGTGTTATTGATCTTAGCGTGACCGCTTGATGTGTTGAGCTTGCAGGTGAATAGGTAACTATAAATACCTGTAAGTGCTATGTGATAGGGCTGAATGGCGCCATAAAGGTACGCTGGATGTCAACTGAATTTGTGTCAACTAAATTTGAGTGAATTATGTGATTTCGACTTTCCTATGTGATAGAGCTAGGTTATTTTACATCATGACATGACACTTAATTTTCATTGTTTCTGTTAAGTGTGATGATGCTTTAAACAAATTTTGGTGTCCTTAGTTGACATCGACACGGATTTAGTTGACACGAATTTAAGAATGTTAATAATGTACAATCAGGTGCCCAATTAGGTGAATCGCAAAATATAAATTATTGCAAATTCAATCATACAATTTGGAAACAACAAAGCAAACTGAAATTTATTCAAATCCATTGGGAGTAGAATCTACCGAACCGACGCAGACAAAATCGCAAATTCAAATTATCTCAAAATTCCGGCGGCGAAAAACCCAGCAAATTGCAGCAGAACGCAAGATTCATGTAGGCGAGCCAAGGAAATAATCTAATCGACATTCCTGACTCCTAGCGGCAAACATCCATGGCCAAGCAATCAAGTAAAATGTGCAATAAATACGCAAACCTCGCGGCACGCTTCACACCCACACAAAACTAAGAATGCCAGCTTCAGTTTGAAAACAAATTGCCTCTGATATAAAAAGGGGAGTGGGTTGAGTGGAGTAGTGATGTAATGGCGCTTTTGGCGCTTGGCGCTATCTTCCAGTGGCGCCATTGGCGCTTGGCGCCATGCCCATGAAAAGCGCCATGGCGCCATCGGCGCTATTTTTGACCGGCGCCAGGAACAAATGCCTGGCGCTGGCGCTTGGCGCCATTTTGCTCTGGCGCCATTGGCGCTAAGGGTCGGCTAAAAACCCATGGGACTTTTGGCGCTTGGCGCTTTTCACATCACTAGGGTGGGGGCTGCACAAAACGCATTTGTCTCGTTTCACCTGTCATTTTTTTAGTGCATACAGACGTGTTTTGTGAGTTATTTGTGCGCAGCAAAAACGAAAACATGTCAAAAACGTTGATTGGAAATAAGCATATCTGAGAAGCATGGAAAACGCATGTCAAATGAAAGCGTAAGAACTTTGGATGAGAGCTATACTCGGCGGGCCGCACATTAGGCCGGAATTAGAGCTCAGCGTCGATTCGACGTGAAATGATGACGTGAAATTAATTACACGAGTGTGGATCATGCTACGGGTCTACAATTTTCTAAGGATAATATATGAATCAATACCTTAATCGTGTCTAATACTGAGTGTTATCAGCCACAACTAGAGCGAATTGAAAAATTCAATTTTTACCATTTCACGTCATCATCATTTCACGTCACAGTGTCAGGGAACAACTTGACATTTCACGTCAGACTATTGCAAGCAGCAGTCTGACGTGAAATGTCAAGTTGTTCCCTGACACTGTGACGTGAAATGATGATGACGTGAAATGATAAAAATTGAATTTTTCAATTCGCTCTAGTTGTGGCTGATAACACTCAGTATTGGACACGATTAAGGTATTGATTCATATATTATCCTTGGAAAATTGTAGACCCGTAGCATGATCCACACTCGTGTAATTAATTTCACGACGACATTTCACGTCATCATTTCACGTCGAATCGACGCTGAGCTCTAATTCCCGCTGTATGCGCACGAAATTACTTGTATCTTGGTCGATAAGGCGCGAGCATGACAGTTATGCACGCGGTTTCAGAAACAATATTCAAAAAAGAAAACGACACAGTCAAGTATAACCAACCTATGCAAACAACAACAAACAACAATAATGTATACAAACAACCAAAAAATTTTCTTTTTTGGTAAATTTTTAATCAATGATGACGTCATGACGGAGTTTTCCAAAAAGGCATGGCATGCGGTATACTGACCATTACCAGGTAATATATTTATGGTGTAAATATGTTGATGCAAGCCTTCCTCAATACAACTCGCAGTAGAGTACTGGTGCCAGTTCCACAAATTAAGAAGTAAAATGGCAAATGCGGTGAATTGAGAAGTAAATTGGCAAAAGCGAAGCGAAATGGCAAGTAAATTGGCAAAAGCGAAGTAAAAAAATAAAATGAAATTTCCGTTCGCTTTCGCCAATTTCCTTCTCAATTCATTTCTGACATCTCATTTCACTTCGCATCTGCCATTTTACTCCTCACCACAGTTGTTAAAATGTACGTACATTTACTCGAAAAATAAGCGTACGCGAGTGCGTGGTAAATACATTCACATATACTTTAAAAATGTAATTACGCATGCAATTTTAAAAGTAAACGCGTACAGAGAAAATGTATTTTTGTTGATAAAATCACAATTTTCTGCCGCTAAAATAAGAAAATTTTAAAGAAATCAAATCGTTCTTCTAAAAAATACTGCAAAATTACTAAAAACGAGATCTATTATGTCGTCCAGTGTAAAACTCACTCTCACATGTAAAAAGTACTCTCACTTTTACGTTTTCCAGAGGCGAAAAGTACTCGTTTTTACAATTTCCCGGGAAAGAAAATATTTTACTCACATTTACGCATGAGTACGAGCAAAAAAAGTATTTTACACTTTCTATACTTGGTGGCGAGTAAAATCCAACTTACATTTACATATACTTTAAAAAAAAGTACATGTAGTACATATATGTACTTTTAAAAAAAAGTTCAGTAATCCTAACAACTCTGCTTCTCACTTTGCGGGACTGGCCCCTGGACAATGAACATGGGCTATGCTATGTTTCTTCCAATAGAAAACGGGGACCCACCTCCACATTCCGCGATGGACTTCTTCCTGGGCAAACCGAACCACGGCGGCTCTTGCACGCTGGCCAGCTGCGGTTGCACGGCGCTATTATTGCCCACGCTGCTAGCCCCGGATACGGATGAGTCCGGGCTGACCGAACCTGGGGGCAGTCCCTGACCCTGTAAAAGATCCTGTAAAGTGTAAAAGACGTAGTAAAATGTCATGTGCCATGAAAAAGACCCTGTAAAGTGTAGTCAAATGTCATGCGAAATGCCCTGTAAAATGCCATGTGTATCCACATCTTTTTTAATCGGATACAAATCTTCTGTTTTGTATCCAATTCTTACTTTTGAACATAAGATTTGGATACAATAACATTAGATTTGGATACGATAAAATAACAATTGGAAACACATCACTTTACAGGGGACATGACATGGTTTTTCACACCACACGTAACACTTTGCAGGGTCTTTTACACTTTACAGAGTCTTTTACAGGGTCTGGGACTGGCACCAGAATGGGGCGCGACAGGCTGCAGGCTGGCTCTGTTGGCGGTGGGAAAGAGGCCGAGACCGGTGCCCGATTTGCGTTGGTGCTGTGGTGACTGGGGGAGGGTGAATTTTGGGACATTTGAAGACTTTCAGTCGAAATGCAAAGTTGATTAAAGTAGCAAACTTATTTCAAAGTAGTGTACCTATGTGTAAAGTATATTGTTTTTACTCACCCCCGAGTACGGAAAGCGTAGAGTATATTTTTATGAAAATCGCAAGTAAATGAGAGTAAAATACGTTTTCCCCAGAAAGCGTAAATGTGAGTATTTTTTCGCAGAAAAGCGTAAAAGTGAGTAAAATTACATTTCATTTATGAAAAATGTACAAGGGAGCATTATGAATGTTTACCCTGGACAATAAAAGTATGTTTTCATTTTATTAATAAGTATTCTTTATGAAAAGCAGGGGTCCCGAATGGCAAAACTGCTCTTTCTGTACTCGCAAAAATTACTTCACTGTACTCGAGTACACTCAAAAAGTAAGGGTACAAAGGAGTACAGATACTTTTTTCAAAGTATGTGTGCGCGTATATACTCCGTACTTGAGTCCGCACACTTTTTGAGTAAAAGTAAATACGCATTAACAACTGTGTTCAAATGTGCGCAAGAGCCAAATCAGGAGTCAAGCATGGATTTGCAGTATAGTCCGTGTTGTTCAGGAGATACATTTCACATTTTTTTCATGCGGTTATCAAAAGTTTAGTAATAGGTAGTAAAACCTTTTTATCATAATTTACATTTTACATTACATTTGACTCACACTTTACAGGGTGCGTTAAGTCCCAGAATTCTCAATCCGCGCAAAATAGGAGCTTCATTGGTAAACTCCTGCACTGGTGATGTAGAAGCGCCATGGCGCTAGCGCCAAAGCAAAAAGCGCCATGGCGCTTGGCGCTATTATGCTGAGGCGCCATTGGCGCTTGGCGCCATGCCTATGAAAAGCGCCATGGCGCTTGGCGCTATTTTTGACCGGCGCCAGGAACAAAATGCCTGGCGCTGGCGCTTGGCGCTAGCGCCAAAGCAAAAGCGCCATGGCGCTTGGCGCTGGGGCTCGGCAAAGCGCCATGGCGCTTGGGGACAAAGTTCTGGCGCTTCTCACATCACTATCCGGCACGTTCACCAGTGTATTTTCAAATGATGTAGATCCCTACATTCAAATTAGATAATTATATTAAAAACAGATCTCAAAACTGTAGTTGACACGAATACTTTCCAATGTATTTTTCAATGGTATATACTCCCCATCACCTCAAGACCAAACACAACAAAAGAATCCTCCCACAACGCACCTTCTCCCGGCCACGAACAGCAGCAACATTGTCAGCACTGCGTCGCTGCTGGCGCTCAGCTCCAATGACCGCGTCCACAGCGAGATTATGTTGTTCCTGCGCATTGTCGCGATGGCCGTGATGCGATGCCAACTTGGCGCGCCATGTGCGCATGGCAAACGATGTAAATCGTGAATTGTGCAGAGATGGTAGATGGGTAGGTAGTTTTACTGGGTGTGGCGGTAAACGGTGATTTGAGTTTTACATACCGTAATTCCTCGAATAATACCCCAGGGGAGTTATTTTTGTCAGTGTTTTTGTGGGGGGGCTTATTCAGGGGGGAGTGATTCAAGGGAGGTCTTATTCGAGAATTTGCGGTAGTTAAATACGCTTTTGGACACGGAATGGTGTATAAAAGCTTGGAAGAGGTGAATAGGTTTATCGAGAATGAAAAAGTTTAAAAAAGCGATATATCAATCTTATTATTCTGTAGATAGAAATGGAGCCAGGTTCACAACTGTTGCAGGGGTTCAGGCACATAGTAAATCAGTCCTAAATAGCTCAACGCTTTTCTCGCTTTTCTTGAACCAATTTTTTTTAATCCAGGCAAGAATTTGAAGGCTGAAACGGGGTGTATTGCAATGTTGTTAAGTCTATATTTATAAATTTACCTTATAATTATAAATATTTGGATTGTTACGTTTCCTTATGTTTGTCATGTCTCATACAAAACGGATAGTGGCTGCCGCCCCATGTACTCCCTGTACTCACTGTAAATACATAGGTAAATATAAGTATGGGTGTTGGTTATATACGCAAATCACAAGTTCTCATGCAATAAGTTTATTTGCATGTTTATTTGCAAGCAGACAGGCATACCGTATTTCCTCGAAATACCCCCCCCCCCTCAAAATGGACACTATCAACTTATAACCCCCCAAATTTAGTGTATAGAGAACGTAAAGGCTGCGCTTTGTCATCCGGGCAATGCAGAACACACGTTAAAAACAATGACTCTGTTATGTGAGAACAGTGTTTATACGTCTACACACTTATACAAGTCATTAGAGTCTTTAAATGGCGATTTTTGTTGCATTGCCCGACGTATGCGTACGTTTAAACCGACAATTCAATACTGGGATTTCAAAAAATTCTGGCGAAATAATAACCCCCCCTCGAAATTCCTCCCTCAAAAATCTCACTCTGAAAAAAATAAATCCCCTGGGGGTATTTCGAGGAAATACGGCAGTTGTATCAACTAATTTAGTATCCATATTTCTTATACGGAAATTTGTACACATGATAAATGTTTATTCTCTCATGAAACTATCATCAAACAAAATTGAAAATAACATGAAACCTAGTGCACAAAATCCCTGCAGGTGAAATAATGCAATCAAAAACTTATTTCTATAGATGTATCTTACATTCCATTAAAAGAGGGTAATCAGAAGGAATGAATGAGCCATTCAATTACCACATTTGCTCACTGTCCATGACAGCTTCCTCGCTAACATTTCCTTCATTTACAATCAATTTTCACAGACTTTAGCACTATTAAAATACTTACTAAATGATCTCATTCAATGTTCCCAGAAGGCATGCAAAATGTAGGTAACTTTGTATTTAGGAGACCTGAAAAGCTTGTGATAAAAATTTCATTTGAGCATCCATGCAAAATGCTGCAATTGTTTTGTTGCGTCGGATTTTTTTGAGGGGGATTATTCGAGGGGGAATTACTCAAGCGGGGATTATTCAAGCTAATACTTGGGGACTTCCGTTCCAAAAGTTCACAAGCGCCAAATCCAGAAAAATCGAGTTAGCTGTGGATTCGACATCCACGTATAATTCTGCCCATTTTGGTAAAAAATCAGTGTTATAGTCCATTTCGTTCCCGAGATACAGTGGTACCGTTTTTCAGAAAAATCACAATTTTCATATCGAAAGTGCACATATCCATCTCAGATCCCCTATGAAAAACAGAACTTTCATTTCGTAAAAGCACATATCCATGTCGGACCATCGGAGTTTCATTTCATAAGTGCACATATCCAAAAAAAGTTTCATTTCCAAAAGTGCACGCGTGCTCCGGATCGCTCGCGAAGAGCCGGCCGGATTTCCCATACAAAAAGTTTCATTTCCAAATGTGCATATGTGAATTTCCAAATTTATTTTGCTCTATAAATCGAGTATGGGTACAAATATAGATCTGAAAATTTAGGTTTGTGTACTTCTCGAAAAGGGCTTCTCAGTGGTGTAATTGGTTTTGCCCTGCGATGCACCGTTAGGAAGTTATTTACATTTCAAGTTCAAATTTTCAAATTTACTCCTTATTTTGGGTGGTTTACAAAATATGACATAACTCCCAAAATATTTACCAGCTGACAAAATTTAGGGACACAAAAATTGTAGACAAATGTCCGAGATATCTGAAAAGTGCAGGGCAAGCTTTGCCCAAACATGGCGCTGCCGGGCCAGCGCCAAACTTTCAAATGCGATTTTGAAAAATCGAAAAATCTGGATATGTTAACTTTTGGAATGAAAGTCCCCACTTTCAAACAAGTTGAAGAGAAGCTTCCACAACAAAAAGAAAATAGGCAGAACAGGTTGAAATGGTTTGCTGACAAATTTTATTTAAAAAAAATTTGATACTTAGAAATGTGTGGTAACTAGTGATGGAAAAGCGCCAGGAAAAATGGCGCCATTCAAAAAAATGGCGCCGGGCGCCAAAGGGCGCCAGAGAAAATGGCGCCAGGCGCCATCTGAAAAAATGGCGCCGGGCGCCAGAAAAAAAGACGCCGGGCGCCAAAATGTCGCCACCGATAAAGTCACTTTTTAGCACGTATTTCATAACAGAAGCTTTTTTAGAAGAGGAATATGTACCGTATTTCCCCCAAATTACCCTTGAATTAACCCCTCTTCAAAATACCCCCTGAGCAAGCTGGGGAAAAATAACCCCCAGTCAACGTCGACACCCCCGTCTGTAATAAGGTACATCATGTTTGCAATGAAAGTGGCAAAACAGGATATATTTAGATGTATAACGTAGATGGCTACACAAACAAGGCAGTCTTATGCGTGGCTGAGATGCATATTGGCATCGACTAATACATCATGTACCTTATTCCATACGTAGGAGTTTCGAGGGGGGTATTTTTCACTCAGCTCGAAAATACCTGGGGGTATTTCGAGGGTACATTGACTGCTTTGTGTAACGATCTATAATACGATAAAATGTTCAAAAACGTCCTATTAGGTCACATTTATTCGTGAAATTTTGGCGCCATTTCTGGCGCCATCCAAAACAATGGCGCCAAGCGCCAAGGCGCCATTCGAAATAATGGCGCCAGGCGCCAGATGGCGCCACGGAAAAGGGCGCCAAGCGCCAATGGCGCCATGGCGCTATTCCATTACTAGTGGTAACTAATGGAAGTTTTAGAGTAAATCTAAAACATGTCCTGGGACAGTCCCAAACCTCTGAAAGTGTAAAGTCAAGTATCAGATGTCATCTAAAATGCCAATAAAAACAAAAATAAAAGATTTTATCACTGAAATTGCTATACTTTGCATGACAGTTGATAAACTTGTACGGCACCTGTCACGACATTTGACACTTGAATTTACACTTTACAGAGCTTGGGACTGGCACCTGGCCATGCTGGCCACTGGTTTGTTGGAAAATGGTGTCACATTAACTCATGGTTAAAGACTGTCCTGACTTCAGTCCCTTATTGGAAAATAAACAGTAACAATAAAAAATAGACAAAACATAAAATAACATAGTTCCGCCATAAAATTATGCATACAAAATTTCAGCGGCCGGAAAACGGAACCGAAAACGGAAAAAAGGGGTCAGAAAAACGGAAACGGAAAAATGAAATTTGCATGGAAATGGAAAAATTTGCTAGATTTTTTTCCGGAAGAGAGATAAAATTTGCTGAAATTTTGCTGGAAGTGGAAAAAATTTGCAGAAAGTTTGCTGGAAATAGAGAAAATTGACATAATTGACAATCTGCATGAATGTTTACCAGTTTGGCGGGAACAGAAAACAGAAAGTTGAGCCAAAAAAGGTAAAATGAGGCGGAAAAACAGAAAATTGAGGCGGAAAACGGAAAAAAGACAGAAAAACTGGAAATTGAGCCGGAAAACGGAAAAGGCGGAAAACTGAAAATTTGGCGGGAAAACAGAAAATGAGTTGGAAAAACGGAAACAGAAAAAAATGGCTGGAAAATGGAACAGAAAGCGGAAAAAAATTTCAGCAGCCGGAAAATGGAACCAAAAATGAAAAAATTTGCCTGCGGAAATTTGACATCCTACCGTATTTCCTCGAAATACCCCCAGGGGGTTTATTTTTTTGAGAGATTTTTTTCTGGGGGGTGGGGTATTTCGAGGGGGTATTATTAAACGGGGGGGGTATTTCAAGGGGGTTATTATTGCGCCAGAAATTTTTTGAAATCCCAGCACTAAATTGTTGTCTGTACGTCGAAAAATGTATAAGCCATGTATAAGACTATATACTTATCTCCACCTATACAATTTCGAGAGAACTGCACGCTAAGGATGCTTCAATGCAAAAGATAGGAGGCACAATCACAGGCCTCATTGTGCCCGATTCGTGTGTGTTTTTGCACACAATGCAGTCACTATTTATTAGTACAAATGCCCTTTACAAACACGATCCACAATCTTGACAAACAGGGTTAGTATATGGCAAAGTTGCTTCCCAAGAATGCAATTGCACATGTATAGGGGGTTGACTTGAGTTTTTAGGGGCTGAGTTTACAATTCAGGGTTGAGTTGATGGGTGTTGATAAATTAGGGTTGAGTTGACAGAAGTTTAAAGATAAGGGGCTGTTGACACAAGTTTAAAAATTAGAGGCTGAGTTTATGGGAGTTGAGTTGATGGGTGTTTGCCAAATTAGGGGCTGAGTTTATGGGAGTTTACAATAACATTACCATAATCCTTAAGTGCGGCCCCCGGGGCTAAAAAATATAAATTGTGATATAATGCATTTGTGGGTTACTGATTACAATGATTTGAAATATGCACTCCATTCTGACAGTACATTACGATAACCCTGAAATTGAACCCAAAATGGGGCCAAAATTTTCAAATTGTGAAATGATGCATTGTGGGTTTCTAATTGCACTGATTTGATATATAATGCACTCCATTTTGACACTACATAACCCTGAAAACTACATAACCATAACCCTGAAAATGAACCACTGGGGCCAAAAACTTTCAATTTGTGAAATGATGCATTTTTGGGTTTCTGGTTGCACTGATTTCAAATTTAGGTTTCTGATTGCACTGATTTGATATATGCACTCCATTGACACTACATTACCATAACCCGAAAAATGAACCCATGGGGCCAAATACTTTCAATTTGAGAAATGATGCATTTTCAGGTTTCTGATTGCACTCATTTGAAATATGCACTTCATTTTGACACTACATTACCATAACCCTGAAAATGAACCACTGGGGCCAAAAAATTTCAATTTGTGAAATGATGCATTTTTGGGTTTCTGATTGCACTGATTTCAAATTTGGGTTTCTGATTGCACTGATTTCAAATTTGGGTTTCTGATTGCACTGATTTAATATATGCACTCCATTTTGACACTACATTACCATAACCCTCAAAATGGACCCATGGGGTTAAATACTTTCAATTTGAGAAATGATGCATTTTCGGGTTTCTGATTGCACTCATCTGAAATATGCACTTCATTTTGACACTACATTACCATAACCCTAAAATGAACCCCCTGGGCCAAAAACTTTCAAATCATAAAATGATGGATTTGTGAGTTTCTGAGTGTAGTGATTTCAAATATGCCCAGGGCTTAAAAAATTAGAAATTGTGAAATGATTCAATGTGGGTTTCTAATTGCACTGATTTGAAATATGCACTCTGTTTTGACACTACATAACCCTGAAAACTACATAACCATAACCCTGAAAATGAACCTCTGGAGCCAAAAACTTTCAATTTGTGAAATCATTCATTTTTGGGTTTCTGATTGCACTGATTTCAAATTTGGGTCTATGATTGCACCAATTTGATATATGCACTCCATTTTGACACTACATTACCATAACCCTAAAAATGAACCCATGGGGCCAAATACTTTCAATTTGAGAAATGATGCATTTTCGGGTTTCTGATAGCACTCATTTGAAATATGCACTTCATTTTGACACTACATTACCATAACCCTAAAAATGAACCCCCTGGGCCAAAAACTTTCAAACCATAAAATGATGGATTTGTGGGTTTCAGAGTGTAGCTATTTCAAATATGCCCAGGGCTTAAAAAATTAGAAATTGTGAAATGATTTGATGTGGGTTTCTAATTGCACTGATTTGAAATATGCAATCCATTTTGACACTACATAACCCTGAAAACTACATAACCATAACCCTGAAAATGAACCTCTGGAGCCAAAAACTTTCAATTTGTGAAATCATTCATTTTCAGGTTTCTGATTGCACTCATTTGAAATATGCACTTCATTTTGACACGACATTACCATAACCATAAAAATGAACCCCCTAAGCCAAAAACTTTCAAATCATAAAATGATGCATTTGTGGGTTTCTGATTGTAGCGATTTCAAATATGCACTCCATTTTGACACTACATTACTAAAACTCTGAAATTGAACCCCTAGACCCAAAAATTTCTAATTGTAAAATGATGCATTTTGCAGGTTTCTTATTGCACTGATTTGAAATGACTCAATTTCAACTCTACATTACTGTAAGCCTTAAATTGAACCCATGGGGCTAATAAATTAGAAATTGTGAAATGATGCATTTGTGGCTTTTTGATTGCCTTGATTTGAAATATGCACTTCATTTTGACACTACATTACCATAACCCTGAAAATGAACCCCCAGGGCCAAAAATTTTCAAATCATAAAATGATGTGTTTGTGGGTTTCTGATTGTAGCGATTTCAAATATGCACTCCATTTTGACACCACATTACTAAAACCCTGATAATGAACCCCTGGGCACAAAAACTTTCAATTTGCTAAATGATGCGTTTGTGGGTTTTTTATTGCAGTGATTTGAGATGTGCACTCCATTTCTACTCTACATTACCATAACCTTTTAAGTCTAACCCTTGGGGCTAAAAAATTGAAAATTGTGAATTGATGCATTTGTGGATTGATGATAGTGATTTTTTGAAATATTCATACCATTTTCACACTACATTACCATAAACCTGAAAATGAGTTTACGGGAGTTTCCAAATTAGGGGCTGAGTTTATGTGAGTTTCCAAATTAGGGGCTGATTTTAAGGGAGTTTCCAAATTAGGGGCTGAGTTTATGGGAGTTTCTAAATTAGGGGCTGAGTTTATTGGAGTATCCAAATTAGGGCTGAGTTTACAGCAGTTTCCAAATTTAGGGTTGAGTTTACAGGAGTTTCCAAAATTGGGGGCTGAGTTTATGGGAGTTTTCAAATTAGAGGCTGAGTTTATGGGAGCTTACAAATAAGTGGCTGAGTTTATGGGAGTTTGCAAGTTAGGGGCTGAGTTTACGAGAGTTTGCAAGTTAGGGGCTGAGTTTATAGGAGTTTCCAAATTAGGGGCTGAGTTTACAGGAGTTTCCAAACTAGGGGCTGTGTTTACAGGATTTAGAGGGGGTCCCCATGGGGTGCCATTTTTGGGGGGTCTCCAGGGGGTGCCATTTTCTGGAGGTACATATGGGGGTGCCATTTCAAGGGGGTCCACATAGGGTGCCATTTTTTGGGTGGTCCCCAGGGGTGCCATTTTTTGGTGGTCCTCAGGGGGGTGCTATATTTTTTTTGCAGGGGGGTCCTAAGGGGGTGCCATTTTGGGGTGGTCCCCAGGGGGTGCCATTTTTGGAGAGTCCCCAGGGGGAGCCAACTTTGGGTGGGTCCCCAGGGGGTGCCATTTTTGTGGGGGTTCCTAGGGGGTGCCATGTTTGGGGGGTCCCCAGGGGGTGCTATTTTGGGGGGTCCCAAGGGGGTGCCATTTTTGGGGGGTCCCTAAGGGGTGCCATTTTTTGGTGGTCCTCAGGGGGTGCCATATTTGTGGGGCCCTAGGGGGTCTCATTTTTGGGTGGTTCCCAGGGGGTGCCACTTTTGGGGGGTTCCCCGGGGGGTGCCATTTGGAGGGGGGTCCCCATTGGGGTGTCAGTTTTTGCAAGCCTCTGAGTAGTGGGTACCTATAGCAGGATTCTCTCCAACCTTCAGTTGGGTTTTGTGGTTCTCTACAATTAATACCACAAGGATTTACAAACACAAAAAGAACAGCAAAGCACAAATGTAACCAATTGAAGATTACAACAAAGTTTGACACCTTGCAAAAACCACACTATCATATCACAAAACCTATACCACACAGAATGCACACTGCACACCATCATACCAAATCGCAAACTGTCCACATTTTACTACCGAGTTTCATGCCCAACCATTTTACAGTTAACAGTTTTACATTTTACCAACCAAGTTTACAAAAATCCATTCCAAAACATTGCATCTTTGGTATTGGTCTTGTTATTGTTGGTACATTACATACTGCATTTCAAAACACATGCCTAGCATGTGGGCAAACTTAACTAAAGTATCATATTTTCTCCAATGGTATTAATTGTAGAGAACCACAAAACCCGACCGAAGGTCGGAGAGAATCCTGCTAGTATATGTACATAGACGGTATAAACCCTGTTCTATCATAACACAGTCATTGTTTTTCACATGTGTTCTACGTTTCCCGGATCACAAACCATAGCATTTGTCATTTACGTTATCTATACACTATATTTGGGGGGGGGTATTTCGAGGAGGGGTTTATAAACTCAGTGTCCCTTTTGAGGGGGGGGGTATTTAGAGGGGTGCATATCAAGGAAATACGGTACTCGTGGACTGCGTCGGCTAGTTTTGAACATGACACACTCGATACATGCACATTTTCAGATCTGTAGCCAGATACCCAGACCCAGTAATAAAACTCAAACGCGATTCCCAAAAATGTCATTGCTGTTTTAGATAAATGCATTCACAACGATAAATTTTGTCATATTGTTACAAAAACCGGATGCTTTAACAATCATTGGCATTCTTTTAAGTTGCAAAGTGAGACATAAGTAACTGCGCGTGCAGAGTGTCATGTCACTGAAGTACATACCGTATTACCTCGAATTAACCCCGCTCAAAATGGGCTGGGGAAAAAATAAACCCCCCCTTGAAATACCCCCCTCCGGAATTGCAATGTACATGATGTATTTATTACTGCTAATTTGCATTGCAGCTACACATAGACTAGTTTGTGTAGCTATCTACGTTTTTATGTACAAATATATCTTTGGACACATTTATTACCTGTTTTGGGTACGCAAATGCCTACTATTTACTACGATCTTTACGAAAATTTCTGACAAAAAAATACCCCCCGTCAAATTTTGCTGGCGAAATAATAAACCCCTTTTGGTGTATTTCGAGGTAATACTGAAGGAACGTGTTTCCTTTCAAAGGAACGTAAAGAAAGGAAGGCATAAGCAAACCAACATACTCCATAGCCAGTCGGACAAGTGTCCCATAGTGTAAAATAATACGGAACTTGTTGAGTTGACTTGTGAACGAGCTCCTATTCCTAACCGAGGAAGAGGACGAATGTGAATGTATGAATGTTGACGTGAAGCGTCGTCTCTTAGTTGACGTTCCGCTATTTTATCAATGTGATTAGTTGAGTTGAAGTGAATTGACGTGAGTTAGTGTGAAGCAAATTTAGATTGTTTTCAAGAGGTTTTTACGAACGTTTTTATTTAGACAATTAAATATAAAGAAATAAAAGTAAATAAAATATATATATAAATAAAGGAATTAATTTACAACTAAATTAATTACTTAAATGAGACGTAAAAGAAGCTCAAATTACCGGAGAAATAAGGCAATTTAAAGAAGGCACTTAATTACGACTAAAGGCAATAATTAAGTGGCGCGGTTGTGAACAAAGCACCTCAAACAGCGCAGATGTGAATAAAGCACTGAGGTGACTTAAAGCACCAAGGGTTAAAACTTAGCACCAAAAAATAAGCGACTTAATAAGTGACAACGGCGCTTATTTAGATCCTAGGAAGAGATTCGTGTGAAGTTGACAAGGTTGCAAACACTGCCGATTTTAGCTGTGAAATTGGCTTTTAAGGGCCAGACCAATGGCGACTGGCTTGGCGCCAATCGGTCGGCTCTAATCTCCGATTTTTACCCAACATTTCCAATTGTGAAAGTTCAATCCTTGCCCGCTTGCTCTTCCGATGAAAAGTGAGCTAAACTGACAAGATAGTGAAAATGTGAGACAAGCCAGACAGCATTTGAAAATGGCGCGCGGACCTGGCCCCTCGCTTGGGGCGAGCCCGCCGCTTAACATAAACATGTCGGCGTATTTGCGTACTGCTTGTCAAGGAAATGTGGCGGAATGTGAGCAATGACTAAGATCTAAATATGTGAGCAACGTAAAGCGCACATTGTAAACAAGATCACTTGAGATATTAAATGACGAATGTGAAGATGTTAAAAATGGAATGTGAACTGAAATGGAATATTGATAAATTGAATTAACTAAAAATATAAAAGCGAACATAAGAACGTCAACTTAAATATTAAAGGTTTTACATTTTACGATAATGTTACACACTCCCGAAACGAGAATTAAAAATTAAATCTAATTTAATTTTAACACAGCCAATCACGGCACTTGATGTGAAACAAAAATAAAAAATCAAACGCCTGTGATACTCTTATCACTCCTGTGGTAGCAGATCGTCGGCGTCTTCGACGCCGGCATTTTTCCGGCCCTCCTCATGATGCTCGTCCATGGGTTCGATGGCATCCTCCTCAGGCTGGCGGCCTTCCCCTTGCCCGGGCGCCTGGTCTTCTGGGGCCCCTCCTGGTCTACCTGGCCAGTTGGGTAGCTTCTCAGATTCCTTGACGAGCTGCTCGAGAACTTGTCGGAGCGTGTCGGTCTTGTCGACGCTCGTCTTCGACGGCTCGTTGGGCTGCCATTGTTCCGTTGCTGCAAGCGGTTTGCTTGGTAGCAAGGGGACGTGGGAGGTTGTGAATGAGGTCGTACATTGTGAAGTGATTGAGTTGAATTGGTCAAATGGTACGGAGGGGGATCTAGATCTTGAACGTGATTTTCTTCCATCTCTCCGAGCTCTATGTTGGACTGTGAAGGTGTTTGTTTGAGGAAAGTCACGGATCTTTTTAGATCGTTTAACTTTTGATTTGACCAGTTTTTGATTGATGTTATTGAATTTGTGAAAAGTTTGGGGTATAGAGGAAAATGTCTGGTTTGACGATTGCTGCTCACCTGGGAGCCCTGCGACTCCAGCAAATCTCTTGAGTCGCTTTTGCAAGGGCTTGCGGTCAGGGATCGCGTCTTCCATTGTGACCTCTGTTGTGACGGGCTCTGTGACTGTGAATCTGCCGTTTGGTTTGTTTGCGATTGTGACCCCGGTTTGTCTGCGTTTGTGACTCGCAAGGGGGTGCAGGTCTTGTGACCCGGCGCGCACCCGTCTCCATCTTGATTTCTTTGGCGCGCTGGGTACTATAACCGACCGGGGGATCCGATCTAGGCTGTACCGAGCGTCCTGAAAGCCGTTTGAATGGAGAAACTTGCTTGAGGGGTGTGACAAACTTTGAATGTAACTGTGACGAACTTGACGATTGTGTGACGGTTTGACTTGACAAAGCGGGTTTGTTGAAGCCGCTTTTCGGTTTCTTCTGGCGGTTACGTCGCCGTCGCTTACCGATTTTTCCTTGCTGAATGGACGGAAGCCCCTGTTGTTTGGGTCTTTGTCCCTTCTGCCCTTTCTTCGGAAAAAGCCCTTGATGTCTGGCAGCATACCCCTGCCGGTTACGAGCCGCCACTGCATGTAAACATAACCAATATACCCAATACAAGCAATTGTGATAATAATGAGTATAATGTTCACAGCTGTTTGAAGTGGCCCAGTAAGTAACGTGTCTAATGCAGACGCACCACCTGTGACACTACCATGAATGATGTGACCCAATTCTTTACCTACACCTTCAAAATATGCACCAACATCTTGGCCGATGCCAGCAATATACGCCTGCACTGCTTTAGGATCGTTGGATTTTGTTGCAATGTAATCGACTGAACATGTGACTTGTTGTTCGAGTCATTGCAGATTTTGAAAGTGGTGATGTGCAGCCATGATACTGAATGCAATGTCAGTCATGCTTACACCTGGTGACCCGGAAACATTTAGTGTGAATGGTTTCCACGAGCCAGCCCAAATTAATTCGATTGGGAGTTTTGTGACATGCAAGTTTGTTGGTCCATTTTTGTTTGCCCATGATTGATCATTTAATTGATAATATTTGTGATCTTTCATGAGACATTGATCTATTGGTGAATGTGTGATTAGATCATTGGTACCGGGAGCAACAAACATAATATGCGGGTGGTCTGTGACTTTGACCGGCAGAAATTTATAACAAGTATTGTTATATTGATGTTGAAAATAAATAATTTCTGCTGTGACAGGTTTACAATCCTAGAACATCAATATATCTCCATGCCATTCAGCATAGAGATTTTGACGTCCTAGCAATGCTCGCAAGCCAAGCGTGGGATTGAATGTGACGATTGCATGAATTATATCCAGCTGGGTTTGACGGATGTGACATAATTGTTGCCAGATGGATCCAAATTGTTTTTGTTCGAGACGTGCAATTTTGTCGACTTCATATTGTTGACGGGCTGTGAGCAAGTGAAATACACCAACATCGAGATTTGGTGCGAGCTTGAAATGAAGAGGAGCCTTTTCGGCTTCCGGCTTTTTCAATTTCTTATGTTGATATCAAAGAAATTGAATGAATGCCAAGCCTTGGTCAATATATTTTGCGTCTTTCCACACACATTCTGCATTATTTGGAAATTGTTGTGATCTCCATGTGACCAAAAATGCAGCTTGTAATGTTTCCACTACATAATGATTTTGTGAATATTGCGCATCAAATTGACCAATCTCTTGGAATGCACACTGTTTATTGAAGGCAGTAGCATTCCATAAAGAGACGCCATTGTCGCTGTCGTAACAATAGCCGGCTTGTGGGTTGCAATGTGACAAATCTTGAATTTCGGAAACAATTTTCTTTCCGTCAAGACTTGCAACCACACCTTCTTCTATGTGAAAGTTCATCACCATGTTACTCATATTGTGACAAAAGTAACAATAATCGATGTGAAGTGATTTGTTGGTGCTCCACAATGCATGACCGATTTTTATTAAGGGTTCGCCTTTCCAAGTTTTATTTTGGTAGGCGATCATGCAATCGTAGATTGTGACTCTGTGATTTTTAATGATCTCTGGTGGCAGCATAGATTTTCCGCCCACCAGACTCATATATGTGACTATAGTATGCTCTTGTTGAAAGCATCTATAAATGGGTGTCATTTGTGGTTGAACACGCAACGTCCATATGGATATCACAATATCCTCTACGGCGGTAACTTGAGGAAAGTGACATGTTACTTTTTCCGGAAGTTGAATTGCGTGACCAGTGCGTGTTTTATGGCACAGATTGAAAGTTTTGTGATATTGATCTGTCCATGTGAGCGCGTTAGCTAACTTTGACTGTATTAGCAACGTGAGTGCCATTAAATGCGACACGTTTCCCCAGAACAAATATGTGCCAGTGTAGCGACATGTTTGGCGTGGGTTTGCTCGTCTTGCATCTTGTTGTGAAGATTGTGATTGTTGATGTGATTGATCTTTTTGTGAATCATCACCATTGTCGGGTGGTGGTTGTGATTTATCATCATCTTTTACCTCAGTGTCGATTTTGTATTCAACACAGTCTTCTGTGTCGATTTCAAGAGGCACAAGGTTAGATGGAGATCTACGTGTGCGACGGCCGTTGCTTGACAATACTGTGACTGCACGTATTTTGCCATCGCTTGACACGTGTATCTCGTGAATGCGGCCCATTTGCCACATACCGCGTGGTTGTTTATCATCAATGATTAACACCACTTGGCCACGTTTCGGAGCCTCGTTGATAGTGCCCTTTTTCAAGCATTGATTTTTAGCTCGATCTTTGAGTAGGTCGATATACTGACGCGACCACTCATACCAGAGCACTTCACGGTTGTGACGAATTTGGTCCCAAAGTAATATGATGTCATCTCTGTCCTTTTCAGGCACAGAGTTGAGTGCAATTTTGTCAATGCAATTGACGTCATTGACACGTGGGGGTGTGACTGTGTAGGATTTTTCAATTTGTGAAGGTGTGAGATTGAAAGATCCATCAGTTGGCCCATCCCATTCTTCTTTTGGAATGTTTCGCATGGGCTTAATCGTGGTGGAATCGAGTTCCAACTCACGTTTTTCATCCATGTAACATGGTGGTGGGGTGCCCCAAAGAAAATGTATTGGGCGCAGAATCGCTGCACCAATGTCTGTGTTTGACAAATATGACAATGGTCGCGTGTTGACGGAGAATTCGACGTCAAGCATGACTGTGAGAAACTCATGCCATGTGAGACAACGTCGGCCGCATGCTTTTTTAAGCAAGCGTTTGACTAAGCCGACCATGCGCTCGTACACGCCGCCTTGCCAAGGACTATTGGCTGTGATAAAATGCCATTTTACGTCCGGCAGTAATTTGACACAATTTTTGAACGCGGGGGCATTGTCGGACCAAATTGTGTCCAGCATGCCGCGACGCGAAATGAAGCGATTTATAGCCATTATTGTGTCGGCTGTCGAGACACTATTGGCTGACTCTAAATGAATGGCGCGTGTACTGAAGCATGTTAGCAACAAAATGTGTTGACTGTGACGGACACCGTTCTGTGAATAAACTAACGGACCCATATAATCAATGCCAACGTGTTGAAATGGCTTGATTTGTGATTGAGTTCGAGTAACAGGTAACGTGTGAAAATCAGGTAATGTGAATGGACCCCCTTCCGCTTTGCGGCATGTGACGCATTTGCGCAAAATTTTCGCAACTACTTGCTTGGCACTTGACAACCAGCAATGTTCGCGTAAATCCACTAAGGTTTGAAGCATGCCACTGTGACCAGCAAGCTCATGAAAGTGAGTGACCACAAGCGTTGTTAACCACCCCGTTTTTGGTAGATAGTAAAACAACGAAGGGTTTCTGTGTTCTTTGTGAGACACACGCGTGACACAATATAATAAATTATTCCACGCGTCCCATTTGAGCATGTGGTGCTTGCCCAGTTGCGCTTGTGAAATGCAACTGGCACACTCTTCAGTTTGTGCAATGCGCAGCACATGTCGAAATGCTTCATTTAGATCGGCTTGTGTGATAGGTTTTGACAAATATTCGCTTTCGCGTTTTGCAGCTTTGTGCATAGAGCGATTGAGCCAATATGTTTTGACACGAAGCAAATAAACGACAGTACGCAACAATTTTGACAGTGTTGAAAATCGTCGAATATATATTTCGAACGGATTTGATGGGATGTGACATTGCCAACTTTCAACAAACGGATTTTGAGGAGTGACATTTTGTGACAGATTGGGGTCCAAATTGACAGGCACTTGTTGTGCAAGAGCATTAGCTGGCTGTGAAGCAGGCTGTGAAGTTACTGCACCAGCATATAAAGGTCGACTGATGTGAGTGTCGCCTTTCGCAAGCTCTTCGGTGACAGGTTGAGCTTGATATTGCGAAATGTCAACAATGTCTGCTGTGAAGGGTTCAGCGAAAAATGATGGTCCTGTGAACCACATTGTTTCGATCATTAGTTGATCAAAAGTACATCCCCGCGACGCGATGTCAGCTGGATTGTCTTTTGTAGCAACTTTGCAAATTTGAATGCAGTGCTTTGACATAAATGAATAGATTTTTGTGACCCAATTGTTGACAAAAGTAGCCAGCGGCTTTGAAGTATATAGCCAGCCGATGACAACTGTGCTATCGGTCCATAGGAAATTGCTGTGAATTTTCCACCCACCTAGCTCAACGAGTTCGTGATGTAAATAATCAATGAGCTGTGCACCGATTGTGACATCGAGCAATTCCAAGCGTGTGATTGTGAGGGGTTGACCTTGTTTTGACGGAAGTGGGGCTAATTTTGTGCGAGCTGTGAGAAAACCACTGAAATATCGGTCATCCTCATAGCCGTATTCATCAGGTGAAATCGCTTGTTGACGCAAATAAGCGCAAACGGCGTATCCGTCGTTAGAGGCATCACAAAACACATGTAACTCTAATGGACGTGTTTTGTCTTTGACATCAATGCCAAAAGAGTGAAATGAGCGCGGAAATTTGATTTGACTAATGGACGAGAGATGTCGTTTCAAATCGTCCAGTAAGTCATCCGCCTCTGGATCTTCGATAAGTTCGTCCCAGGTTGTGATATTGCACCTTTGAATTATTTGTGACACGCGAAATTTTAACCGAAATAACGCGGGCACTGTGATGCCAATAGGGTCATATGTTGAAGCCAGCAATTTGTTCAGATTGCGGCGTGTTGCTGTGACAATGAGCGTGAAATCTTTCTTTGGAGCTGGCACAGCGATGGTGTCTTCGATGTGATCGTAAACAAGACCCATCACTTTGATATATTGTGACTGTTTTGGGTTGAGATCATCAGGTTTGATTTTCTCAGAAACAACACACAAATTTGTCATCCATTCGCGCATGTTGAAATTTGCTCTTGCAAAAACAGCTTTAATTAAGCGATAGAGCTGTATTGCATATTTTTCATCATCTATGCTGATAACTAAATTATCAACGTAAATGCTGTTGAGCAACAGCTCCAATTTCGCTCGTTCGTGTGAATCAGCGGGATGCATGTGAGCTAGTTCCGCTTCCAGGTGATATTTGATAACAGTCGACAAAATGGATGGACTGCATGTGAGACCAAATAGCACCCTTGTGAATTGCATCATTTGAATGTTGTCTTTGTGAGTCGGAATGGTGTCATCACGCAGCCAATAAAATTTTGTGAAAGCGCGTGATTTTGGGTGAAGAGCAATTTGCAAAAATGCTTTCTCAATATCTGCTAATAACACCACTTTTCCGGCTCTGAAACAAAGCATTAATCCGAGCACCAGTGGTGTGAGAACTGGGCCTCGAAATAAGCAATTGTTGAGACTTGGCTTGCCTGGAGAACCATCATACACTATTCGACATGTTGTCGATCTGCCAGGTGTGATGACAAATTGGTGTGGTAAGATGTGTTCTTGCAAACCGTCTTGTGAACCATAGACGGGTTCTATGACACCCTTGTGAAGTTGATTGGAGATGACTTTAGCGTATGTTGCGAATAAATCGGGATCTTTTCGAAACCGTTTCAACAGTGACAGAAAGCGGCGAAATGCTTCTGCATTGTTGGTTGGCAATTCGTGAATTGTTGATTTGAATGGCCAATCTACGCTATAGCGTCCAGTTTCTGGATCAAATGTAATTGATTCCAGAATTAACTGTTCTGCTATATCGTCATCGTGTGACAATGGATCGTCTGTGATGCCTATTGACTCGAGACTGTGAAATTGAAATAGTGTCTCTTGACCAACAGCAACAGCTGATGATGCGTGTGAACAGCATGAAACCATGAATTGATGTGGCATGATGTCAGGTGTTGTGACAAATGACTGTGATGACACATTTCCGCCAAGCATCAATCCAAGTATTGATTCAACTACTATCAGTCCAGATGGGAGTTCGACTTCTGTTGGTCGAATATTGAACTTCCAATAATAGTCTTGACCAATGACTACATCTGGTTGACATAGTTTGTGACAAAACTCATCAGTCATTTTCGTCAATTCGAGTGGTTCCGCAAATTGTTCTTGTGCATGTTTACCGTACACAACGTAAATGACTGTTTTGTCTTCTTGTGACAAAGGAGGTGGGCATGCATATGTTGCCAAATTATCGACCGCACACAATGTGAGCGGAATTTGTAACATATTGCCCTGATTGTCGACGTGTTTGTAAATAGGCATGACAGCCTCGATCAAAAACGTATTGACTGTGACTGGTGTTTTTGTCGCAAACACGTTCATTTGAAGAACAACGTCTCCTTTGTTTTCAAAGTTATACTCATTTGCCACGGATGCTTTGATGTATGAATATTTGCATCCAGTGTCAAAGAATATTAACAAAGGGTCTGTGACTCGATTTAGTTCAGCGTCTTTATTAATTAACAAAGCCTGGGCCACTTGCAAACGAACAATAGGCGCAAAATCAAACTCACATTCTTGTTCGGCCTGCTGCCTGGTAGCGGTGTTGGGGTTACCGTAACCCACCTGTGCGCTCAGTACCTCCACCGTGGGCCTGTGACTCGGTTGAAGTGGCACCGACGATGACATTTGGTTTGGGTTGAGGTGTGGGTACACCTCATACCGTTTTTGCTGGAAGCCGCGAATCTTGGCCTCAACGGTCTCTATGTCCATGCCGTCCTTGATGAGGCCGGCGCAGAGCGTTGTCCACAGCTCGTTTTCGCTGTGATACTTGCGCGCTTCCTCCTGAGCTCTCGCCTGGAGCTCATTCGCGGGCTTCGGCCATTCACCCATGTCCAGCGGGCCGTCCATGTCCATCTGGTACAGCGTCCGCTGTCCCCACCGAAAGTCGTTGTCATCCGGGGGGATGACGCGCGCGCTCATCGATTCCGTGTGTGAAGGCGGATACGATGGCGGCGCTTGTGACGAAGCCGCGCCCGTTGTGATTACCTGAGCGTTGACAAAATTAGCGCTCGTTGCTGTGACAAAGGCTTTATTTTGTGAATTGTTTACCTGATGCCGTCCGGGTGCCGGTCTGTTAGGACAGAACGCCCCGTGATGCTGACCGATCTGGCGACAATAGTAGCAACTCAATCTTTGAGTGCACTGCACTGGTTGATGACCTCTGCGTGTGCATTGTGTGCACACTTCACCCAAAGCTTGCAACCGTTCGATGCGCTCTTTTGGTGTGACGTATTGAGGGCAATCGGTGGTGTAGTGCTCTTTGATGCCACAGAACAAGCACTCGAATTTCGGCTTGCGATAATCAGCAGCAGGTTGTGAAAACTGCTTTTGATTAGTCGCTCCGCTCGCGGGAGTTCTGGGAGGTTGAGTGGAAATTTTTTTTTTTCCTTGTTGTTTACCAACGTTAGCATTTGTACCAGCAAAAGCAACCGTGTTGTGAATAGGTTTTTGCTTAGAAAAAGTATTTTGTGATTTATTTCCCTTTTTCTTTTGCTGTTGCCAACCTCCTCCACTTTGTGGTTTTTTTGACGATGAATTTTGTGATTTCTGAACAACATTTGAAGGTTGTGAACTTGACTGTTCAGTTTTCATCGCATCTAACCGAGCACGAGCAATGGTAGTTAATGCATCAACAAACCTGACGACTGTGAGTTCAGTGTCGTCGGTTGCCGCAGTGCGCATCAAATTCCGGTGTTCTTCTGTGACGGCAAGAACAATATTATCGGGGAGATAACCACGAATTATTCTTAAAACTGTACCAGAATCGACACTTTCACCCCTTTCTTTTAGTTGATTGAGAGTTGACAAAAGGGTTCGTGTGAAATTTGTGAGGGAGTCTCCTCTTGACGAAGGCTTTTCGAGTGAATACAATTTATCCCAAAGGGCTGCTTGTACCCTCTGCGTTTCACCAAAGTTTGATTTTAACATGGTGACCGATGTGATGTAATTGCGACCATCACCTTTTAATCCGGCCAGCAGTTCTGCTGCTGGACCGGTAAGGCTGAGCTTGAGGTACGTATATTTCATACCATTTGACAAAGTAGTTCGGTCGTGAATTTGAGCTCAAAAAATTTCCCACCAAGCTGCCCATTCTAACGGATCGCCGTTATATTTAGCAAGCTCAATTTTAGGTAACTTTAACAAAGTTTCCGGTTGTGAAGGTTGAGAACTACTTCCCGTGGTGACATTGAGGGGTGGTTGTGAAGGGGGTTGAGTAGTTAAATCAACAGTGGACTGACCTTTCAAGGAAAGTATCAACCTTTCCGCGGATTTGATTTGCGCTTGGGCAGACGCCATCTTCGATTCCAGCTCATCCATGAGCATCGTCGCGTTGTTCGAGCCTGAATAGAGTGCGCGTTCCAATTTTGCATTGGCGCTCTTTGCCTCTTCGGCCGCACCGTCTTGGTCTCTGTCCAAGCTTGTGATGTAATCTTGAACAATAGATGTGAATCTGTCCATAGCTGTGGACAGATCCAAGCGTTTCAGCTCGGCTTGGTAGACGTATGCTTGAAGTAGTTCTAATACTTCCTCCGCCACGCGCAAGTTTACGGCGGCGGGTTGTGACTCATCTTTGACGATTTTAGGAATCGGTTTAGTTGTGAATCGCAATACGCCAGTGTGCACTCCAGTCAACGCCCGCCTATGCTGAGTCAACGGATGAGTTGTGTCGGACTCATCTACGTTGCTCGAAGGCATAGCTGAGGCGGCGGATGCACCTCGCAGAGCGCGTAGGCGTTCGTCGGCCATAGCAAAGTTCGATCGATTTATTGCTTATTAGCAAAGTGGTAGCTAGCTGTGAACGAAATAAAATAATAAAAATAAATATTTCGTTACTTGTGACTTGTACTTGTAAAATCGTAAGTAAATACGCACGCGTTACTAACGATTTTGCGTCCAAAACCATATTACCGTAACCTCGTGCTGTGACAAACAATTTCCAATGAAATTTCGCGCGAGACGACTTAATTAGAGTGACCAATTAGTTAATTAGTCACCCTGCTCGCTGCGCCATGTAAAATAATACGGAACTTGTTGAGTTGACTTGTGAACGAGCTCCTATTCCTAACTGAGGAAGAGGACGAATGTGAACGTATGAATGTTGACGTGAAGCGTCGTCTCTTAGTTGACGTTCCGCTATTTTATCAATGTGATTAGTTGAGTTGAAGTGAATTGACGTGAGTTAGTGTGAAGCAAATTTAGATTGTTTTCAAGAGGTTTTTACGAACGTTTTTATTTAGACAATTAAATATAAAGAAATAAAAGTAAATAAAATATATATATATATAAATAAAGGAATTAATTTACAACTAAATTAATTACTTAAATGAGACGTAAAAGAAGCTCAAATTACCGGAGAAATAAGGCAATTTAAAGAAGGCACTTAATTACGACTAAAGGCAATAATTAAGTGGCGCGGTTGTGAACAAAGCACCTCAAACAGCGCAGATGTGAATAAAGCACTGAGGTGACTTAAAGCACCAAGGGTTAAAACTTAGCACCAAAAAATAAGCGACTTAATAAAAGTGACAACGGCGCTTATTTAGATCCTAGGAAGAGATTCGTGTGAAGTTGACGAGGTTGCAAACACTGCCGATTTTAGCTGTGAAATCGGCTTTTAAGGGCCAGACCGATGGCGACTGGCTTGGCGCCAATCGGTCAGCTCTAATCTCCGATTTTTACCCAACATTTCCAATTGTGAAAGTTCAATCCTTGCCCGCTCGCTCTTCCGATGAAAAGCGAGCTAAACTGACAAGATAGTGAAAATGTGAGACAAGCCAGACAGCATTTGAAAATGGCGCGCGGGCCCGGCCCCTCGCTTGGGGCGAGCCCGCCGCTTAACATAAACATGTCGGCGTATTTGCGTACTGCTTGTCAAGGAAATGTGGCGGAATGTGAGCAATGACTAAGATCTAAATATGTGAGCAACGTAAAGCGCACATTGTAAACAAGATCGCTTGAGATATTAAATGACGAATGTGAAGATGTTAAAAATGGAATGTGAACTGAAATGGAATATTGATAAATTGAATTAACTAAAAATATAAAAGCGAACATAAGAACGTCAACTTAAATATTAAAGGTTTTACATTTTACGATAATGTTACACACATAGTATTTATTTGGTGTGAACAGAAAGTTTTACACACCCATCACATTTCTGTGCAAAGGTAGTTTGATGACACGGACATTATCAAGATATATTTAAGTCCTAGTGTGTGCAAGGAAAACGCAGTGTCGACTCTATCGTTCACCGTTATATAGGCAGAGCATTTTGACATTACAGAACAATTTCAAGCCAGACAAATCCCTATGACATTATTTTAGGACTCTTCCTATGCAACCACAATCAAACCAAATTAAACCCTAGACGCTCAAATCAAAGCAAAGCGTTGAGCAAAAGCAGACATGCGTTTGCATATCACAAGTAGCATTGAAAAAAATCTCTGGGAGATTTATATTTAAAAAATGACAGAAAGTATAAGATTTTCTGAGATTTATTTTTTTTCACGATTTTCTAGAGAGATTCAATCATTTTCTGAGATTTTTAAAAATTCTTAAACATCTCTTAAATTCTGATATTTATATTTATTTATATTTTTTCCAGTTTTTTTTTTGAGAGATTCAATTAGGTATATTTTTTGAGAGATTTTCCGAGGTTACATTTTCTAAAAATTGGCGATTTTTTCCAATCCTAATCACAAGCTCGATTTTGGAGTGAGCACTAGAGAAAAATGCATTTTAAAGCAGTGGTGCAGCGAATTTGCAGGAAAATTGGGTGCATGGACAACATGCGGGAAATGGCAAACCTGCCAGGCGCCATTAATCTTCCTTGAACCGCACTGCAGTCAGGCATGATATTTACATTCCACATTGCACGGCAGTGACAACAAGGGGCGTGAACTTCAGCGCGGGAGAACATGGAAAATTTACTTGGCTTAAACGTAAAAGAAACGTAAAGGTAAGAAAAGGTAAATTGAGTATTATTCTCTTTTCTGCAAAAGAAAACGTAAAAGAAACGTAAAGCTTTTCCCAGGAAAAACATAAAACTAGGTATATTATCATATTTTTCTGTTCACGAATATTTATTTATTTCTACACTCAAAATATATTATACATAAGGGACGTTACTCAACACTTTTTGAAGAAACAGTGTCTAAAACCTCCACTAAATATTCAAAAACGTATTTAAAAACATCAATTCGATGTGCGTTTTGGTTGGCAGAATAACATCGTTCAAACCAACAATGTATTAACAGAAATGTGGTTGAAAGTTATTATACGAGAAAAATACCGTAAATTACGGCGCCGCCATTCCACCACTTGTCGCGACACTTCAGAATCATACACGTGTGAAGAGTGCGATATATCGGATAATGCTAAGCAGAAACGTGAATAAATTCTTGCAACTTGATAATTTGACAGGAAAAACGAGTGTAAACGACGACTAGGTATTTTAAAATCCGTTTCTCTACACTACGGCAAATAAATTGAAAAGCAAACGATGGCCCTACGCATCAGGTTGTTCAAATGTATTTACATTTATTCGAAAAATACGCCTACTCCAGTACGGGGTAAATACATTTTAAAGTACTTTTTAAGTACCTATACTCATCTGTACGCGTACTTTTGAAAAGTACACGTGTACAGAAAATGCATTTTTCGTTGCTAAAATAAAGAAATCTTGAAGAAATTATATCATTTTCCAATTAAAAATATGCAACAATCATTTTAAAAGAACACATGTTATGAATTTCAGTGTAAAAATTGCTTTCACATGTAAGAAGTAGTGGTTTTTACATTTTCCATGAAAAAGTATCCACTGTTACAGTTTCTATGAAGAAAAGTACTCGAGTTTATATTTTCTTGGGAAAAAAGTATTTTTCTCACATGCACTCAAGAGTACGGGTAAAAAAATATTTTACATTTTCTGTACTCAGGGGTAGTGATGTAAAAGCGCCATGGCGCTGGCGCTTGGCGTTAGCGCCAAAGCAAAAAGCGCCATGGCGCTTTTGGCGCTTTGCGCCTTTTTGCTGTGGCGCCATTGGCGCTTGGCGCTGTGCTACCGAGAAGCGGAAATGGCGCTTTTGGCGCTTGGCGCTATGATGTCGTGGCGCCATTGGCGTTAGTGTTTCATAAAGCGCCAAAAAAGCGCCAAGTAGTACAAAAAATATTCATTTTTCTTATGTAAAGAGACCTTGCCTTCATGAGTTGCAAAAGTAAATGGTTACTGTAAGTGTGTTACAGGAAGAACAAACCCTCTACTTGCTTATTTTGTAAACCATGTCCATGCAATTGCAAGGATATTCAAAACTTTTACCAAAAAATGGGCCTACACACACTAGTTTTCAATGACATTTTATATCAACTGGTTTTCATTCCAATTCAAGGCTTGATGACGAGCCGACAAACAGCGTTCAAATGCATAGTGTTGCATTATATTGCAAATGAAGTTGTAAATATTGTTGCTGTGGTATGAAGTATTTACCTTCCGTATTTCGTCGAAATACACCCAGGGGGTTTATTTTTTCAGGGTGCAAATTTTGAGGGGAGTTTCGAGGGGGAATTTTTATGAAGGGTCATAGTAAAGTATAGTTTTTTTGGTACCCAAAACATAATTAGATGACCAAATAGGATAAATTTTGTTCATATTATCATAGATCGTTCCATAAACAAGGCCATGTATAGCTGCGATGTAAATTCGCAGCTATAAATGTATCATGTTCATTGGATACATGATCTACCTTATTTCAGATGTGGTGTATTTCGAGGGGGGGATTAATTAAAGGGGGGTATTTCGAGGAAATATGGTATATGTGTATACAACACTGGAACGTGTTATCAGCAAGCTTTGAATTGGGATGGAAACCAGTTGACAAACAAATAGATAGCACTGCATTTGCATCGCTGCACTTTATGCAGCAAAATTTTTTGGCGCTGGCGCTATTGGCGCCTTCATCCCCTGGCGCCATTGGCGCTTGGCGCCATGGTCTAGAAAAGCGCCATGGCGCTTTTGGCGCTACTTTGTTGTGGCGCCATTGGCGCTTGGCGCTCGCATGCCAAAGGCGCCATGGCGCTTGGCGCCAAATGTCTGGTGCTTTTTACATCACTACGGGGTGAGTAAAAAAGTATTTCACATATACATATACTTTGAAAAACGTTCAGTAATTTTATCAACTCTGCTGCGCATGACTATGGTTGGAACTGCAGAATTCAGACCAGAATGAGGTTTGATAATAAGTTTATTGAATGTATCTAGGTGATTCATAATATTCTTGGGAGTAGTATTTATATTTATAATTATCCGAAGGATTCAATCGGACTAATATTTGTTTATCATATATGCTCGGCGGCTGCTGGTGAAACACAAGTGAGATTTCAGCGCATAGAAATCGCGTCGCCACGTTCTCACCATTCGCAAGACCAAAAAGCTCAAATGAACAGCGCCATTCACCTTGAATACCCTTCACAAACAACCATTGAGCACGGCAGCACGACACCAAAGAAAAAAGCGCAAGCACGATCATCCCATACATATCACCCCAGCCAAGTTCAGCACATGTGCACCAATCTGGGAATGGCCTCGAAGGGCATCAGCGGGGCCGAACTTTCCAACTTGGCCGCCGTGGCCAGGCACTCGGTGGCCTCGTCGAAGCGGTTCTGCTCGGCGAGCACCCGGCCCATCCTGGACGCGGGTTGACGGGCCGATATATTTAGATACGTATAATGTCGGTTATCGAAGGCAAATAATAGCGAATATTAACGCCGGATAAATATATATTTCGTGCACCAGGGGTCTGTCTCGAATGGCGTCGGGGTCAATGTTTTTTTGGCTACTATCCCCTGAAACCCCCAAATCGGCCAGCTATTTCCCTACTATCAGGGACGTAGCCAGGATTTTTGAGCGGGGGGGATTGTATACGGAGCCCGGCGAACGGGGGGGGCGGCGCCCCCCCCCCCTAAAATTTGACCAATGTGGTAAAGGAATGACGCCTTGGCGCCAGCGGCGCCATGGCGCTGGCGCCATTTGAGGGCGCCAAAGGGCGCCGCGCCATGGCGCCATTGGCGCCCTTTTTCTGTGGCGCCCTTGGCGCCCACATTCTGAAGGCGCCATGGCGCCCTTGGCGCTTGGCGCCCTTTTTCCGTGGCGCTCTTGGCGCCTGGCGCCCTGCTTTAGAAGGGCGCCAAAAAGGCGCCAGCAGGGTTTCACGGTGAGTGCTGTGTAAACGAAAAAAAATGAAAAACGCATCCGTTGATGATCTAAATTCGCCAGAAAAATGGACGGAGTGGTGTCAGTGGGTGGAAATCTTTCGTCCAACGGTTCATCAGATCTGTTTGACGGATCGGAAGACAAGAATGATGGACCGTCTAAATTGCAAAATCATAAATAAACGGATTTAAATCATTGCAATTAGGAAACATTGTTTGGAAAGGTCTATTTGTAATGAATGGATTGTTGTCAAATGACAATTTCCATTGCGTCTGAATTCATCATGTGGATTTTATTCAAAAATTTTTTTGTTGCTAGCCTTGTTTTTGTTCATTACTAGCAGGATTCTCTCCGACCTTCGGTCGGGTTTTGTGGTTCTCTACAATTAATACCATTGGAGAAAATATGATACTTTAGTTAAGTTTGCCCACATGCTAGGCATGTGTTTTGAAATGCAGTATGTAATGTACCAACAATAACAAGACCAATACCAAAGATGCAATGTTTTGGAATGGATTTTTGTAAACTTGGTTGGTAAAATGTAAAACTGTTAACTGTAAAATGGTTGGGCATGAAACTCGGTAGTAAAATGTGGACAGTTTGCGATTTGGTATGATGGTGTGCAGTGTGCATTCTGTGTGGTATAGGTTTTGCGATATGATAGTGTGGTTTTTGCAAGGTGTCAAACTTTGTTGTAATCTTCAATTGGTTACATTTGTGCTTTGCTGTTCTTTTTGTGTTTGTAAATCCTTGTGGTATTAATTGTAGAGAACCACAAAACCCAACTGAAGGTTGGAGAGAATCCTGCTATAGGTACCCACTACTCAGAGGCTTGCAAAAACTGACACCCCAATGGGGACCCCCCTCCAAATGGCACCCCCCGGGGAACCCCCCAAAAGTGGCACCCCCTGGGAACCGCCCAAAAATGAGACCCCCTAGGGCCCCACAAATATGGCACCCCCTGAGGACCACCGAAAAATGGCACCCCTTAGGGACCCCCCAAAAATGGCACCCCCTTGGGACCCCCCAAAATAGCACCCCCTGGGGACCCCCCAAACATGGCACCCCCTAGGAACCCCCACAAAAATGGCACCCCCTGGGGACCCACCCAAAGTTGGCTCCCCCTGGGGACTCTCCAAAAATGGCACCCCCTGGGGACCACCCCAAAATGGCACCCCCTTAGGACCCCCCTGCAAAAAAAAATATAGCACCCCCCTGAGGACCACCAAAAAATGGCACCCCTGGGGACCACCCAAAAAATGGCACCCTATGTGGACCCCCTTGAAATGGCACCCCCATAAGTACCTCCAGAAAATGGCACCCCTGGAGACCCCCCAAAAATGGCACCCCATGGGGACCCCCTCTAAATCCTGTAAACACAGCCCCTAGTTTGGAAACTCCTGTAAACTCAGCCCCTGATTTGGAAACTCCTATAAACTCAGCCCCTAACTTGCAAACTCTCGTAAACTCAGCCCCTAACTTGCAAACTCCCATAAACTCAGCCACTTATTTGTAAGCTCCCATAAACTCAGCCTCTAATTTGAAAACTCCCATAAACTCAGCCCCCAATTTTGGAAACTCCTGTAAACTCAACCCATAATTTGGAAACTGCTGTAAACTCAGCCCTAATTTGGATACTCCAATAAACTCAGCCCCTAATTTAGAAACTCCCATAAACTCAGCCCCTAATTTGGAAACTCCCTTAAAATCAGCCCCTAATTTGGAAACTCCCATAAACTCAGCCCCTAATTTGGAAACTCCCGTAAACTCATTTTCAGGTTTATGGTAATGTAGTGTGAAAATGGTATGAATATTTCAAAAAATCACTATCATCAATCCACAAATGCATCAATTCACAATTTTCAATTTTTTAGCCCCAAGGGTTAGACTTAAAAGGTTATGGTAATGTAGAGTAGAAATGGAGTGCACATCTCAAATCACTGCAATAAAAAACCCACAAACGCATCATTTCACAAATTGAAAGTTTTTGTGCCCAGGGGTTCATTATCAGGGTTTTAGTAATGTGGTGTCAAAATGGAGTGCATATTTGAAATCGCTACAATCAGAAACCCACAAACACATCATTTTATGATTTGAAAATTTTTAGCCCTGGGGGTTCATTTTCAGGGTTATGGTAATGTAGTGTCAAAATGAAGTGCATATTTCAAATCAAGGCAATCAAAAAGCCACAAATGCATCATTTCACAATTTCTAATTTATTAGCCCCATGGGTTCAATTTAAGGCTTACAGTAATGTAGAGTTGAAATTGAGTCATTTCAAATCAGTGCAATAAGAAACCTGCAAAATGCATCATTTTACAATTAGAAATTTTTGGGTCTATGGGGTTCAATTTCAGAGTTTTAGTAATGTAGTGTCAAAATGGAGTGCATATTTGAAATCGCTACAATCAGAAACCCACAAATGCATCATTTTATGATTTGAAAGTTTTTGGCTTAGGGGGTTCATTTTTATGGTTATGGTAATGTAGTGTCAAAATGAAGTGCATATTTCAAATGAGTGCAATCAGAAACCTGAAAATGAATGATTTCACAAATTGAAAGTTTTTGGCTCCAGAGGTTCATTTTCAGGGTTATGGTTATGTAGTTTTCAGGGTTATGTAGTGTCAAAATGGATTGCATATTTCAAATCAGTGCAATTAGAAACCCACATCGAATCATTTCACAATTTCTAATTTTTTAAGCCCTGGGCATATTTGAAATAGCTACACTCTGAAACCCACAAATCCATCATTTTATGGTTTGAAAGTTTTTGGCCCAGGGGGTTCATTTTTAGGGTTATGGTAATGTAGTGTCAAAATGAAGTGCATATTTCAAATGAGTGCTATCAGAAACCCGAAAATGCATCATTTCTCAAATTGAAAGTATTTGGCCCCATGGGTTCATTTTAAGGGTTATGGTAATGTAGTGTCAAAATGGAGTGCATATATCAAATTGGTGCAATCATAGACCCAAATTTGAAATCAGTGCAATCAGAAACCCAAAAATGAATGATTTCACAAATTGAAAGTTTTTGGCTCCAGAGGTTCATTTTCAGGGTTATGGTTATGTAGTTTTCAGGGTTATGTAGTGTCAAAACGGAGTGCATATTTCAAATCAGTGCAATTAGAAACCCACATTGAATCATTTCACAATTTCTAATTTTTTAAGCCCTGGGCATATTTGAAATCACTACACTCAGAAACTCACAAATCCATCATTTTATGATTTGAAAGTTTTTGGCCCAGGGGGTTCATTTTAGGGTTATGGTAATGTAGTGTCAAAATGAAGTGCATATTTCAGATGAGTGCAATCAGAAACCCGAAAATGCATCATTTCTCAAATTGAAAGTATTTAACCCCATGGGTCCATTTTGAGGGTTATGGTAATGTAGTGTCAAAATGGAGTGCATATATCAAATCAGTGCAATCAGAAACCCAAATTTGAAATCAGTGAGCAGAATAACGGAGCCGTTTGGCCTACCAGACCACTAGGTAATGTACCACTCGTTCCTTGGCACGGTGCCAAGTAAACAACGGGTGCCAATGACGTCATTTATTTTTCCGGCAAATGTCCGGATCGGAAACTTATGTCCCGGTGACGTCATTGGCACGCGCCCAAAAAAATAGTTGGTCTTGTGCCAACACTATTGGGCGAGTGCCAATACTAGATTGGCGTCTGTCCAATGGTGTTGGCACAAGACCAACATTGGCACTCGTCCAAGTTGGCACATGTCCAATATTGGCACACGTCCAGCGTTGGCACTCGTCCAACATTGGCACTAGTCCAATATTGGTGATTGGACGAGTGCCAATGTTTGTGCCAAACGTTTTGGCACCACTCCAACTAGCTAATATCTGGACGTATGCCAAATTGGGGCGGTGCCAAAGCTGGACATGTGCCAATATTTGGACATGTGCCAAAGTTGGACATGTGCCAAACTACATACCACTGGGGTAAATTGATTGGCATAGGTCCAGCATTGGCACATGTCCAGCTTTGGCACTGTTCCAATTTGGCACATGTCTAGCGTTGGCACTCGTCCAATATTGGCACTTGTCCAACATTGGTGATTGGACGAGTGCCAATGTTGGTGCCAAACATTTTGGCACCACTCCAACTAGCTAATGTTTGGACATGTACCAATATTGGACATGCGCCAATGTTGGACAGGTGCCAAACTACATACCGTTGGCACCCTTTGTTTACTTGGCACCATGCCAAGGAACGGCTGTTATATTACCTAATTTTTAGTCGATGTAAAGACTAGAAATGGAAGGAAAAAAATTTAGATTTTACCCACAGACTCTTACTTTCGCAGAAAACTTGGACGATTGCCAGGATGAAACTAAATATTTATGGTTGAAAATGGATATGTGTATATACAGCCGTGAAAAAGAGCAATTTGAGAGGTATGTTGATGTGAATTATGATTTCGTGGGCAGAATAATGATATACCCCCTTACCCCCTCTTACCCCCCACGTCTTTTCCCGAATATAGAGTTGCAAAATGCCGTTAAAGAGACAATAACTGTTGCGACACGTTTTTCTCATCGGATTAATGCGTCTTTTGACATTGCAAAGTTATCAAGGTGGCACATATGGTTTGGTTCATATTTTAAATACTCGCAGGCTGACGGGGAATCGAATAAAGCGCGCGCGCACAAATAAAATGAGCACATATGGAACGGATTGGATTGCAAACCTTGCAAAAAGCCAATGTCGCGCTGGACAAAGAGTCATTATAGCGACTTTATGCAAGGAATGCCATCCTTGCGATACTATAGCGAAACTGAAAGGTTTGGTTTTTTTTAAAATAGACATTTTTTAAAATTATTTTTTTAAAAATAGCCGGATAAAACGTGTAGCCTCGATAAAATATAAGAGTGAAATGGGAAGAAATCAAAGTGATATAGCACACAAATGATTTTTTGCGTGAGTAAAGTAAAAACCTTTATACCGATATCGTAAACTGCCAAATGACGTGGTAAAAGAAAATTGTCAAATTCAATGAAAACTTTTTGATTGCTACATAATTAAAAAATCTATGAAAATGACATTTTTGGCTTTTGTTGTCGTTGTCATTTGGCAGTTTATAAATCTGGGAAAGTTTGTCTGAAGAAAAAACTGCCCATAAATGCGGTAGGCTAAAGCGTTTACAATTTTTCACCGACATTGTGAAAACTCGTCGCCGCCGCCGGCCGGCCCGACGGTTGCGTATAAATTAGAATTAGCAATTGAAAGGAAAGTATGTAATATTGAGTTTTTACTGGACATTTTGCGGGCGGTTTAATTTTGGTGCCATGTGGCGGGTCTTTGGGTAGATTTTGTAGGGTAAAAACATTAAAAGAAAGGTTTTTGATTTTTCAAGGCTCATAAAGCTACTTTGTTCGATCTTTTTTTACCTACCCCCATTTTCGCTTGCGATTTCCAAGAAAATAGCAAAAAATTGCAAGAAAAACTAGTTTGACATCTTATTTAAAGCGCGGTATTTTTATTCAGACAGTACATTTCCCTTGTTTCGTGAACCGTGGGGCGATAGACATCTCCCAATGGCACCTCAGACATATCGGTGGCAAAATTGGACGCATCATAAAAGTCCGTCATGTTGACGCCACTGGTGGAGGTGTTGTTGCCCCAGCTGCTACAGCCAGGCTGTTCGCTGGCAATCGTCGATGTGCGTTGTGGGTGGAAATCGGCATACATGCGCGTGTCAACTCGTGGCGATGCAACCATCTGTACACATTGAAAATTGCTTTTTACACTTCTTTTCGATACGGTTTATCTTGTCGCATTAGAATATGTAATGTGAAATATCTTGGCACATGTCCAATTTAGCATTGAATCTAGGTAAATTGTTATACAAAGTAGAGGCTGTTAATATTTGCAATTATTTCCATTTTACTCGCACTATTTGACACATTTACATCAATGGACCTATGTCAACTCAGATTGTACTTTAATACGCACCATTACAGATTTCCCCCCTTGAATTAGTTGTAATATTTTTTTTTTACATATTGGCACAGTTTTTCAAAATTCTCTACGATATGTTACTACATGTGACTAAATTGAAGTTGACAAGATCAAATTGACAAAAATATGTCAATTAGTGAGTAAGGTGTCAACTATTTTTCATATATGGGCATATCCAAACATTTTTACGTAAAACACACCATCAGCCTTGACGAATTTGTTGCACTCATGTTGGACGTCCTACTGGATGCGCCAAACGCCGAATTGTGATGCACTGATGCCGACGCCATGGTCGAATCTTGCCTGAAAAAGTGTTTTTTACCATTTATTCGTGAATCGCTCTCTGGACATTTATCATAGTGAAAGGTTTTCGTGGGGATTTAGGAAAGATTTAGAGGAGATTTTTTGGTGGGGTTTTTGGGGGTGGTTATTTTAATGATGATTTTGCTTTTCCACATATTGAAGTTTTTGGGGGGTTGGATTTTTCTTGGGGGGAGGGGGGGGATGGTGGAAACATCTCTTGGAAATGTCTTTTACGGATATATGTGTAACTTACAATGTGACTCTTTCAGGATCGTTGGCAGCGGCCTGACGGTCTTGCTTGCGTATGCAATATGCAAAAACTAGTGCAATTGCCAGGATTAGTGTCAGGCAGGCATAGACCGACATGAAGCTTAGCATGTACAATTCGGTCTGCAAAGAAGATACATTTGTTGTTGCTACATAAGATAAAGACATATAGGTATAAGTATTTACATCAATTTTTGTAGCGATTTTTTCCATTTTTCTATCAAGTGTGTCAAAACTTGATGTGCCCATTTTAGTAGTCAAAACTGCGATGATCGTTTTTTCAATGATTTTTTGCACATCATGCTGATTCAAAGCAGATTTCAGTTCTTGCGCCACCAATTTGTCAACGTGAGCAGATGTATATTGCATTTTGGCTGTTGTTGTCATTGACTGTGTGGTTGTTTGTGTGCTGGCAATTGTGGATGGTGATGTAGTTTTGGTGCCTTCAGATGATTGCAAAAAACTTTTTTCCCTCAATTTTTCAATGATTTGTGTAATTTTTTGTGCCAGATCATTGTTAGCATGGAAAACTTTGCCCCAATTGTCAGCATTTGCACATGTCAGCTGCAATTCAAATATTGTATTAAATGTGGTACACTTATAACTTATGCTTCACACACCTGCACCTTAGCCAGACTGTCATTAAGTGAATAAAATTCTTTAATTTTGGTGCTTTCAGATGGTTGCAAAAAACTTTTTTCCCTCAATTTTTCCATGATTTGTGTCACTCGTTGTGTCAGGTCATTGTTACCATGGAAAACTTTGCCCCAATTGTCAGAATTTGCACATGTGAGCTGTAATTCAAATATTGTGTTAGATGCAGCACACTTATAACTTATGCTTCACACACCTGCACCTTAGCCAGACTGTCATTAAGTGAATAAAATTCATTACACATAGATGAAAACATGCATCCCACTGAATGATCAACTTTCTTCATAATTGTTTCCAATGAAATCTGCAGAATTTGTTTAAAAATTATTAATATAGTTAAAGGGAAAGGTTAAGATAAATGCAATATTACATGTTGTGTGGTCAAATTGTTTCTGAAACTTTTGTCATTCTGTATCAATGCTGATATCACATTCAGACTTTGATTTTCCATTTTCTTTTCCAACTGACTGAATGAGCCACGTAGCATGTTTTCACAGGTTCCAAAGCAGTCCACATTTTTCTATGAGAATCACAAGATATAAAAAATGATTAGATTTCACTGGAAATATGTATTTATTGACCAAATACCCACCGCCACTGATTCTTCCACCTTGTCCTTGTCTTTGCTCGCATTAAGCACTTTCAAAATGTGTGAAGCATATGTTTTAAGTTCTGCCATACTATTTTCTAAAGAGCTGAGCTTTGTCAAAGTGTGCGCATAATTCTGCTTCATTTCAGCCAAAACTTTGTCTGTTTCACATGCACTAATTTTTGTCAACATTTCCTGCCTATCTGATGTTATAGTTTTGATACTTTCCCTCTGTTTTGAAATTTCTGTCAAAATAGTGGCACTTTGTTTTATACTTTCACTGCCTATTTTCTGGTCAGATTCCATGAATGCATCTTTAAACATCTCCTTAAATTGATCACAACTTTTGTCACACATTGGCACCTGCATTTTCAACAACTACCAAAATACATTACACATTAGAGGCTGCCAAAAATACATAAAAACAAAAAATTTACTAAACCGATTTGACACTTTGAGTCTGATTTGAAACTTTTGTCAAAATTGTGGAACTTTGTATCCTAATTTCATTGGCGATTTTCTGTTCAGATTGGATGAGCATATTTTTAAACATCTCTTTAAATTGGCCACAACATTTGTCACAGCTGGGCACCTGCATTTTTAACTGTTGCCAAAACACATTATACATCGCAGGCTAACAAAAAATACATCGAAAGCTAAAAAAATTAAAAAAAATGTACTAAACAGATTTTTTGATGGTTACTGTGTCTGTGGGCGCCGGGAGATAGTGATCAATGCCATACATTGGTGTTGTCACTCTTTTTGTCACTGTAGCAGTTGTGCCGGGCGCCGGCGTCGGCCTGACGACTTGCGGCACATTTTGCAGGTGGGCGGACATTGGTGTACTTGCGAGTTGACATTCTATGGCCGTGTTAGGGCCGACTCTGTAAAGTGGGGGTAATTTACTGTACAAGTTTTCCACTCTGAAGAACCCCCCCACCCTCCTTCCCCGGAACATTTCCATATTTTTGCCTATTTTCAATTGCGCTCTGGCGGAATGCCAATCCCAAATGTTTGACTACCCCCCCCACCCCGCCCCATTCCCATACCCCCCCCCCCCAACGTTTTCATGCCGAAAAAGAAAGAAGTAATCGTTCAGTTTTACCATCGAGGTTTAAACTTAAAAATTACCGGATCAAATATAATGTTGGCACAAGGCCAGCCCAATAAATTTCACCTCCAACTTTTTCAACGCGACCCAACCCTCCCAAGACGCACCTCGGTTTAAAATCGCGCCCCAGCTCACAAAACTGCCCCGGTAGCAAAAGTTTCGCGGCCAAATTCCACTCATACTTGATGTTTTCCTTCAAAATATGATTAGATTAAGACTTTAAAATTGAAATTTGAAAATAGTAGAAACAGACAATGCGGAAGTTGCCATTTTCAAAATCACTTGACAAACACGTGATTGTGCCAGAGACGTTGTAGGGACATGAACAGAAGTTGCAAATGCTATGGAGAGAGCCAAATCCAGATGCTGAAGGTTTTTGAAAAGTATTACGAAATTTTTGGACACGTGCCAAAAAGATTTGTTTAGCCTACCAAAAATAGCGCACAGCGCTATGGCTGTCAACAATTTTTTCATTTTCAGCAGCCAAAATTGATTTTCTCAGTAGATGATTTAAAATGGACTTGGTAACAGCTATAATTTAGAAATTGACAGCTAGGTGAATTTTTTTATTTTTGATATTTTACATTCCGGGAAATAGGCAAAAATATTTAGGATACCTTTACTATGATAAGGGTATGTTTTGGCTTGCCTCCGCATTGGCTGTTTTCTAGCTAACAGCATTTTTTGTCTATAAAATTATGTGGAATGTACTTTTGCACTTTTAGTTACATTTGGCAATAGCGTAGGGTAGAGTGAAGTTGTATGTGGGGAGGGGGGTGTGCAAATAAAGTATGCATAAATGTAAATCACATTATCAACTTGAGGGTTGGGATGAGAATCGAGATATGCTCTGTTAAATTGCGACAACCCTTGAAGTTCTATAATTATGTTTACACATACCTACTACATATTCCCCCGGGATTAGTTCTACAAATTGAAATGTGAAATCGCAAGAACGAAGTAATTTACACAATTACTTCGTTCTTGCGATTTCACATTTCAATTTGTAGAACAATGTAGTAGGTATGTGTAAACATAATTATAGAACTTCAACGGTTGTCGCAATTTAACAGAGCATATCTCGATTCTCATCTCAACCCTCAACTTTTCACAGTTCAGTGTATACTCAGTTGACAGTGCACTTAGTGTGGAAACCTACCATAATCCATCTGAATAATGCTACAGATTTGTAGACTAGTTTTTAAAGGTTCAGGCACATCGACACTTATACATACGCATATCGAATGCAGGGCGATTTGTAAAATAATATTAATCTGCCCTTAAGGTCGTCAATATTGCAATATGACGTACCCCCCTTGAATAACTCCCCCCTCGAATAATCCCCCCCTGTAAGATGAGTGAGGAAATAATAATTCCCCCCCCCCCTCGAATAATCCCCGCCTTAAAGAATTTGCTCAGTTTATTGTGCCCAATTTTAACAAAAATGGCACGTTTTTGTATGAATAAAGCAGATTTCATCAAATGAGTTGATAGAAACCTGGTTGAAAATGTTGACGAAATAATTATTCCGCCCACTAATAACTGTTAGTTCCCCCCTCAAAATAGTCTGACGAAATAATAATCCCCCAGGGGGATTATTCAAGCTAATACGGTATATCATTTTACGGCAATGTATATTGTAAATACAGCTTTAGGGACGTGTATCAACTGAATTTTCACTCACACAGTGTCAGCCCCATTAAACCGTCAGGTGTGCAAGGTGGCAGGGAGAAGTTTTGGAAAGAAGAAGAAGAAGAGGGGGAGGTATGTTATATTGCTATCATCCTATTGTCAAAGCATACATCGTTGTCAAATATATAATGTCGATAAAGCATGTTGACATGCTATATATTTGTCATGTAGTGTGCTGTTTCCCCCGCAGGCGTACAAAAGCGCGTTCACGCTCATTGTCAGCTGGCCCAAGTCGAGCACCGACTGCGGCGCCAGCACCGACTGCGGCGCCAGCACCAACTGTGGGTGGGAATTTTCCAGTGGGAAACAAACTGTTGTGCTTGCTGCTACTGCTGCAGCTTTTGGACCTGTTAAATTTGGTCTGTCAGGTGGCATTCGTCCATCAGAGGTATCCAAACAGTCAGGTTTGTAGAATATGCTAGTTAATTGTGCGCATGTCGCAGCTCATTGAAAAATAACTTGGTATAGGGCGGCCCGCGCTCGTTGCATCGACAATTGTCAAGCAGCTGGTCGACACTAGCCGTTGTCGACTCAAATCACACAGACGACACGGGCACGCAGAAGGGGCCGCAGAGCTCGTAAGTGTGGAGGTGTCTGCAAAAGGTGGTCGTGGCTGTGGCCGTGCTCGTGGACAGACACCACAACATCCCCCCGTAGACTGTGACAGGTGTGCACCACTCATAAACTCAAATGTTTTTAAGGTAGACATTTCAAGTATTTAACATGTTGCAGCACTGCTGTGACACCACCGTATCGACAACAATCTGAGGAGTCAGTACAGCCCCCCCTGGAAGCTCTACAGATCCATGTCCAATCAATCGGCACATGCGGGAACGGTGTTACATCCAAGAATCGGCGGGGAAAAGGAATTGTTGGACCCGGGCGAAGGTGTGCTATTTACATGTTCATGTATTCGTTGTCATCAATATAGATATTATATGCTCAACTTTACTCAAATGTTACATCCCCATTCACTCAGGCATAGTGAAAGTGTCGGCTTGGATTCCATCGCAAAGCGGCCGTGTGGATCAGGATCTAGCGCCGTCCTCGGCTGTAGTTGCTGCAGCGGGTGCAAGTGTGCCTGGGGTACGGCATCTGCGGGTGAAAATCGTGCAGCCACTCAATCGGATACCCAATCAAACAATTGCGACAACTGTGAGCATTTTGGCAAACCAGAGCGGCGGAGGTGCAGAAGCAAACTCGAGGGAGACGCAGGGCCAAGCTACAGAAAGCAACCCAGAAGAGAATCAGCAGCCGCAATCAAGTGGTATGGTGAGGACAAAATGGACCAATCGGAGGAACGCACAAGCGACCAGCTACCCGCACAATGTGAGACAAAGGGTGGAAGGTCAGGCCACAGCCCCAATACCTCCTCAACATGGTCTGAATCAGGGAGTTTCGGCAACACTAGCCACAGTGGTGACAACAACAGCCCGCACAGCTCCACGCCCTCGAAAACGGAGGAGGTCGGAGGTGCCAGAAGGCGCCGTAGAAGAGCCGCTGGACGCGGTCAGAATGATGCAAGAGACACACTTGGAGCAGGTCTGCATTTGAATGATCATTTCCAACTTTGCAATGTAATGTATTGGCGATGAATGTCATTGCAACCATATATATATATATATATATATATATATATATATATAAAAAAACATTCTAGGTGCAGTCAATGGTGGACAACCCAGCATCCGCAAGTCTGGTGCAACAGGTGGTGAATCAAGTGAAACCATCAAGCAACGTGGGCAATGTGAGTACATATTGTATAGTTATTATTTAGTATTGTCATATTTAAGCATTCATATGTAACTAGTTGACAACGTTTTCAGCGTGCGAGCCCTACACAGGAGGGCCTACAGCAACCATCCCCAGTGCACACGACGATGTCAGAAGCGACCACAGAGCCTGCGATGGAAGTGAGGGCCATAGCAGGACCACAGATGACTCGTCGGCAGCAGTTGGAACAGTTGAAGGACTACATCAGACGGGAGGAGGAGTTGTTGGACCAGGAACCAAATACATCGACAGGAGCCCTTCAATTGCCCTTACCAGCAAGTGCATCTCCAAGTGCGCATGTGGACAAGGGGGTGCAGAAATTGCCAAACATGCGGATGATTGTTGTAGATTCTCCAAAGGTCACCACACAAGGGGATGCAGCCCTGGAGAAGGAACAAGAGGAGGAGGAGGCGGAGGAGTCGATCACCAGGAGCGTACCACTGAGGCGCACACCGACACTGAGGCAGCTACTGGCACCAAAACCACTACAGCGACATGTCAAAAGGATTCAAGGTACAAGTGTGTTTCCACCACGTCGAAAACTATTCTCTCCACAAATGTCTCGGAAAGGGTGCATTTGTACAGCAACATCTTCGACAGAGAGGGATCAACAACCGTTGAGGAACGACGGGGCCAGCAGCAGAAGCAGTTGCAGCACCACGAGTGTGGAGAGCAATGCAGACTACCAGAGTGCAAGTGGATGCAGACAGTCGGAAAAGGACACATGTCAGACAGAGAAGTTACGCACCAGCAACAGCCCAAGCACAGCATCCATGTCGGATGTGAGACAACAGGCATGTCAACACGACTCAGCTTTGGAGAATGCTGTTGTGGCACAGGTGGAGGGGAGCAGTTGCAAATTGCCAGAGAAAGGCTACACATGCTACTTGATAAGTTCAAAGAAGGAACAAATGTCAAATCCAGATCAGCAGAACCTGGCCCCAGATGGCGAAAGTTTGGCACTGGAATTGAAAAAAATACGGGAACTACTGCACATAGACGAGACGATGAATCTGCCATTGTGCCCGCGCCTACGACAGATTGCACGGCACCATCTAGGCCTACCACCACTTCAGCAACTGGCAGACATGGTCGAAGCGCAGAATCAGAGATGTCACGTCATTCTGAACAGTCAGGAACCAGAGTTGGAAAAGGAGAAGGCTCAAGTGATGTCCCAACTGGATGCCATGACACTGGCGAACATCAAAGTAGCAGAAGCGGATGTAACACCGAACACATGTCCAGGGGGCAGGCCAGAAGATTTGATGCAGGACACAGAGGAGGGCATATTGTGGGACCTACTCCAGCTGAATCCACTGAACGACGAGTTACCACTGCTAACAAAGGAGCTTCGTCAGGTGAATTTTATTATTTATACTCTGTAATATGTATTATAATTGACAGAACATCTCAACATTTCATCCACACAGGTGGCGCACATGAAAATGCTACATCGTCGGATGTAGTAGTGCAGGGCACCCGTGGCGCAGAGAGCAGGAGGCAGTCATTTCTGAGATGGGTGAAGGAGCGTGGCAGATTGATGAAGTTGCCCCCAGAGCTGTTGATACAATGCATGATAGATGCTGCAAAGGATGAACTCGATCCCGAGTTCACCATCAGTCCAAGCAAACTGAGACAATTGATGCGCACGCAGGAGGAAATGGAGTGTGCTGCGGGCATGATTGAGAGAGCGAATGAAAAGCATACATCCGAGGGGGCGCAAGAGGCCAAATGCGTGGCCCTCGACTTGAGCACAAAAAATCGACACGACAGTAGCAGAGCAGAGTCGGCCGAACAAATGTATGAGTCAATTACCCCTCCGCCAATAATGACTGCAACACTTGTCAAGGCGGCGGATTGCAGCAATGTGGGCCGCGTTGCCAGCACAAAGCAGGTGTCAATTCCACAAGTGTGGAGGTAAAAAAATTGTGGATGTGAAGGCACAAAAGGTGATGTAAACATTAAACTTAAATTTTTCACTTCTCAATTTTTTCACCTTTACACTTGCGGAATTCACTTCAGGTCATGGCTGGCACCTCCAAAAAACCACCTACTGAGCAGAAGAAAAAGGAAAATGTCGAAAAGAACACTCAGCAGCCACGTTACACGCCACAAGACCAATATGAAATTCGTAGAGCTCAAGTTGCTCGTGATGTGGCGATTCAGCGGGCAGATCGGGCGGCTTTTGAGATGGTGCTGGCTGCAGACAATGCTATGATACAGGCAACTGTGGCATGCCTGCGTCACCAGACGATGTTCAAGCTGAATGAGGTACTCCGTGGTGTGCTGAACATACAGGCAATGTTTGAGGACCAGCTGATGGACCTCCCACAGTTTGGCTGGAGCCTAATGTGGGAAATGCCCGGAATACCTCCATCTGGCGTTGGCGGCATGGTGCGGGAGCGAATCCCACACGAGTACAGCATAAATGTGGTTGGGGACTTGATGGCCACCCACTTGAATCTGGGATTACCTGTAAGATTGCAACGTATGATCTCGTCGAGAACAAACAGGGTTGATTTCAACAGTCCAATCTGCATGATTTTGCGAAGAAATCGCGACTTGAACGGCGCTGAACTGCCAACAAATAGCTTTTTGACCAGAGACTGTCCACTGTGGGCTCCAGCAATGACAGCACCAGTGAAGGAAATGTGCCACAACATCTATGTGTCTGTACAGAGGGGCTTTGGCTCTCCGCCAAATCCAATTTGCCAGCTGCCATATGCCTGTTGGTCGCCGGGCATGCAGAAAATCAATGTACAAGGATATGTTGGTTTTCATTAGTGTCTATACCTTTTTTGACTTGCTATTTTTGACAATAATTCCCCCCCCCCACATTACTAAGATTCCACGCGCCACACCTACGATCGACCTGCAGAGGCACTTGAACAATTTGCTACTGGTAGGGTGTCAAGTTTCTTTTTCTGGCTTTCATTTTCCATTTCCAACTTTCCATTTCCAACTTCCATAAAAAAACACTCTACCTGTAGCACAGCCACAATATAAAACCACATGTGCAGATGCGGCCCCCAGCCATAGAATGTGCCACCAAGGCCGCCGGTGTCAGGGCCAGCAGTTGTGTCGACGGCAACACTGTGGCAATGCCAAGCAGAAAACAAGTGCAAGAGATGATTGTAGAAAAAGTGGCATTGTGGAGGAAGCTTGAAAGGTCAATGGCACAATCTTTCATTGTCGTTCCAAATCCCCACCAAGTACCTAGGAGTCCCCTGAGAACAACGTTTCCACGCGGCCCCAGATCTGGCGTGCCAAATATGTCTGGCTTTGTTGAGCATCTACCAGGGTCCCAAGAGGCACGCGAAACCAATGGATTTGAATTTTGGCAAAACTGCAGGTATATTTACTTGTTCTATATCACTATTACAATTGGTTTGATATGTACAATAAAATACATTCACACAGGTTCTGTAACACTGTTGGGGCAACACACCACATGTATTTGCGCTGTGCACATTGCGAATGTGAGGGCCTGGTCTCTGTGATGCCTGATGCTTGCATGTCAAGCTGCAAACCCATGTAAAAAGCAGCAGCTGCAGCAGCAATCCATTGAATATGAGCTTATGTGTACAGATTTTGTGTATTGATACAAATTGAAATGCATTACATGTGCTATGTGTATGTGTTTAGACATGTAGTTGCAATTTTGTATTCATTCAAGTTCACCCAATTCGGGCTATTTACAATATTACATGGGGGTTTGAAGCTCCCCACGTTCACTTGATACAGGGTGCACATTTTATTTTTACATTTTTCAAAAAAATTTCTTCCTGTTGTACATTGGCACAGGCACACATACACATACATCCCTCTAATGTACAGACTACTTTGTTTTTTCTACTCATTTTTTTTTTCTAGGTCATCTTGTATTGCTGCCTATGGTCAATGTATGTTTCACTTCCAATGCTGCTTTATGGTGCATATATGCCAAGTATTTTATTTATGCATTTTTTCTATAGCAATTACTCAAAAACAAAAAATGTGAAAAAAAACATTGCCGTCACATTGTTCTTACATACTACATCTTACAGCCATCGCAATATTTTGTAGAACAAGTGGTGCTTTTGCAAATAAAAAAAAAATATATGGCTGTGATATGTTGTACAGTCAGTTACATTTAATTGTTCTGTGCATTGAATAGTTTAATGTGCCTTGTATTTTTTTTGCTACCTTTTCATTTTTCATGTGCTATATTCATTCATTCATTCATTCAGCTTTACTCTAAAAAGAAAAAAAAATGTGAAAAAAAATATTGCCACTGTGTTTATACATACAACACTTTACAGTCATCCCTAAAACAACATTGAAAATGTAAAGGCCGGGGAAAAATGTGCTGCCTATATATGACTTTCACAAACATAGACTGTAAAGTGTGGTATGTATAAACACAGTGGTAAAAAAAAAAAAAAGAAATTGTTATTCATTCATAATGCAAGAAAACCAAAAAATCACTAAAAATCACTAGGCATGCACCTGCTGCGTATGAATGGTGTTCGTGGGGTCTGAAATGTAAAGTACACATAGGAAAGCAATAAAATAAAAAATGGCAATAGACATACCAATTCTTAAGAACGCATCATTCACAAGCAATGTGTACAATATCGTTCCACCGCGAGGAATTGGTCGCGCAAAGGTCAAATTTAGGAATGCGTCGCCAGTGTTCAAAGCCTCCCAACTATTGCTAAAAACAAAAAAGTTGAAATTTTGTAGTGGAACCAGTAAAAAGGTGAGGCACATTGTGGCACATACCTTGTAACCTTGTCATTGCATAGGCTTATGCATACAAAGAAATGACATGATGTAAACTTTATCATTGTCAGCTCATTTTGAATTGAACTCCACGACTCTAAGAGGCTGTAACATTCGCGGAAAATATCTGAACTCTTGTCTGCATTCCATTGAAAGCGGAGTGGACGATTTGGGTACAGTCGCGATCCTATTTGCACAGAAAGATCGGACATGTAGAAGGGCGAATAGTTGTGCCGGGGCTCATTTGTCGCTTGTGGGTTGGCAGCATTGTTTTTAGTCATGCTGGGGGCAATCCCAAGCACTGCCAAGTGTAAAGTAGAGTGTCAAATGTAAAGTGTCAATTAAAACAAAAAATTATTACTTAACTTTACATGACAATAGCACTTTATATTTGACATTTCATTTGACATTTTACTTTACACTTTACAGGGTTTGGGACTGTCACCAGATTATAATCCCACGTGGGAGGCGCCCCACTTGCGTCCCTAGGGCTATTGGCGGCGCAGCCCTCGCACCCTCGACCAAATTCATTTGTCCCACGTTATACTGGCGAAATGAGTGGTAGATGCCATGTGTTTTGACGCGATCCGCCAGTGCAATAGACAACGATGTCACCTAATTGTTTTTTTGTCAACGTGTTCACGACGATAGATGAGCAAGCATATTTTAAAATATATACTCACAGGGTGGATTTTGCGCACAGACAGCTCGATATTGTCAAATTGTATTTTCAATTTGCCAATATATTCTCTTGGCAGTCTGAACGATTCAAACATTAGACTGTCTGGTACTCGCCTAAGTACAATGGTTAACTGCATACCTGCATGCCAAGGCTTCGCCTGGAGAGGGGGGGGACATAGTTTCACAAGTGGAGTAGTATAAAATTATTATTATTATTATTGACAAGCAAAGGGTGAAAGCTCATTTCACATTCTACATGTCAAAATGATTTTTATATGCCCCATTTGTGGAACTGTCACCTGCTCTCCAAAGTCCAAAGCTAGTCGACCATAAAATTCTTGACTTCGAAAAACTGGTGCAGATCTTTTTTTAAAATATTCTGTTGCATCCATGGCAATCAGTTCAGCTTCAGAGTCTTTCATTTCAACCCAGCTGAAAAACAATAAAATAGTATACTAATAAAGATATACATTTAGAAGGATACATGTTGATTTTCATACCCGCTAGCTTCTAATTGGGTTCTTCTGTAGGCGCCACTTGTTTGTAGTATTTTCTTTATGTAGGCTTTTTTTCCATAATTTGATTCTCGACTCAAAAGTAGAGAATTGTGAAATATCTCAATGCCATCCCAGATACTTTCGAGGGGATTTGGAACAAATGCTACAGCATCCTTTAATACAACGGGCTCCTTAGAAAAGATGTTGTTTGCCTCATAGGCTTCCTTTATTTCATGTCCATCTTTTGTCTGAATGCGCATCATCAGGTGTAGATGCAATGATGAAAAATCTAGCAGACCAGTGCTAGAGGCCACCGTTGTGAACACATCTGCGACAATAAACGGCTGGACGTTGCACGCATGTAGAGAAAAGTCAATGTAATTTTTACTATGCACTCACATGGAGACATTTCATTCCCATCACTTATTAAAAGTAGTTGTTCACGCTCGCAATGACTAACGTATGCTTGTGTCGGTGGAAGCGCATCTAAAAACAAGACATGTTGAGAATTTACATGTGTGAATACATGTATTTACCTACCGGGGCGAAACTCTGGTGGACATGGTAACAGATGTGAACCACTATCTAATAGTTTTTTTCTCGGGCTCAGAATTCGTGCAGGGTGATTTGAAGCCATTATTTGTGATGTATGTTGTTGTGGTTATACTTTTGCCACACGATGATTAATTCTTCTTCTTCTTCTTCTATTTGACTGTGTGTATATGCGAGAAAAGATACAAGCATTTGGTATACTTCATGACAATTAAAAAAATATGGCATGGGCATATTGCGACATATGAGACAAACAGACAGACAGACAGACGACATGTCTAGAACGATGCAAAACTGTATAATTTTATTAAATCAACATGTGAAATGCGGAAAAATGTGATCACTAATCATCAGATTGTACTATAGCCATTCTGAAGAAACTGTTATTCCCGCTGCATTATTTGATGCGTTGGCATTATTATTATTATTAATATTCTTTGGTGGGCGTACCAACTGGACGCTTTCACCTTTATGTGCCTTTTTCTTTGTGGCACGCTCTGGTTGTTGTGCTTGTTGTTGTTGTTGTTGTGCTTGTTGTACTGGTGGTTTTTGTGAATGTAGACTACTCTCAGGTGCAGCCGGTTCTCCAGTGGTGTGAGAGAATAAATCTTGTTGTTGTTGTAAATTCACATCCGATCTATCCTGCGCATCTGGCGTAACAAGTTTTTGAGAAGATAGTTCAGACACCATTGCAGATGTCCATTTGTCGCGATTGGTGGCCTCTAAATCACCAGTGTTTTGATCAAACTGTTGTGTCCAATAGTCTTTTGTGAATATCTGATCTGGCAAGTTGGCCATTTCATCGGCCCAATGCGTACCACGTGGTGCAAACTGTAAATATGACTTGCAACTAGTGTTTTGACGGTGTGTAGACGATAGAAAATTTGATGTTGCCGCTGTGGGACGATATGAGAACCGTCCACCGGTTCTGTTAGCCAGCTTGAATGTATTGCAATGGCAGTGGTGGTGGTGGTGACGTCGTCGTCGTTGTCAATAGAGCAATTGAATAATTGCTGAAAAATTTATTTTGTATGTAATCGAGCAAATGCATCTACAAAAACAACAAGAACAACCAGCAACAACAACAACAACAACAACAACAACAACAACAAGAAATGACATAAAAAAGCAACTGGCGCTGTGAATAATGATTCGCTTTATATATACAACAACAACACAATGTACACATGCAACAAGACAAAATTACATCCAATCAGAATCAACGCCACCCCTTGCATTTGAATTTGTCAGAGCGCACTTTGCAAAAACGACACCATTGACACGAAACGGTTTCCCCCAATGATTGAACAGTGTCAACTTGAGTCCTTTCTCACAGCCACTTGTTGGAGTCTGCGTCGCCGCACACATACACATACACATACATATCGAGTTAAACAATAATAATTGTGGAATCATCAAATGAGGAAAAATTACCTGCTTTAGCTGCACAAAATGTGGCGAATATGGCTCATAAGCATACACGCGTCGAGAACTGAGCCACGCATTGGAACCACTATCTGGCGCATGTAATGCTGGTCTCCATGTGAACACTGCCAGCAGTGGTGTCTCTTCAGACTGAAATACTGTACACATTGGCTCCACACTGTCGCAACGAACTTGCACACGCTGGCGTAGATTAATTTGGTGCGGCACGGTTGCATATGTGCGCTGTCTGCCACTACTGTAGCCATATTGTACGCTGTTTGCATCTAGCCAATCAATTTGATTTGCTTGCGCATTGGAAACACCTCCCCCAACTGTGATGAAGCCCAGCTCTGCAGCCAGATGCTGACTCATGTACATTCTTGTGACGAGATTTTTGTCGGCATTTTTTATTGCAAAGCGCCGTATGCCAATTTGCGATGGGGTCTCAGCATTTGATTCAAATGCCAATGTCTTTGTCGCTTGTCCCTTGTCGTCTTCACTAGTTGTGCTCAAAGGTAATGCACCATTCAGAATATCTGATGCAACCGCAATGGTAACATCGGACATGGACACTGTACTGCCGCCGCCTGCAGCGGCGATAGTCTGCTTCACCTTTTTCAATATCCAGTAATCCAGTGTCGATGTGGCCATGCTAGATGCCCATATATTGGGCATTTTATACTTGTTGCCAGTGAGCATGTGTTTGACTGTGATAACTGCATCGGCAAGTTTGTCTTGTTGTACATTTTTCCCCCCTCCCTTTTTGGCCGTCGTTGTCGTTGTCGTTGTGGTCTTTGGGTGCGCTGGCGCAACCTGCTGCTGCTGCTGCTGCATTTGGCGCCTGAAACGACGATAGCCGTGTCCTTTTTCTTCCATGGTGGGTGGTGTGGGCAGCAAGGGCGTGCGCTCATTCTGAAATGATGATGATGATGAATTTATTCATTTGATCACCATGTGCACAACCATTTGTTACTCACCATATCGTCATCGTCATTGTCGTCTTCGTCACCATCGTTGGCAGTGTCACCATTGTCATCTGATTCACTACTCATGCTACTTTGTTCAGATACAATCATGCCTTCGTTCTGTTCTTTCATTTTGTCACCATCATCGACAATGATCACATTGTCGTCGCTGTCTTTGACCCCCCTGCCGTGCTGTTTACTGATGGGGGTGGGGGTTTGGTCACTTGTGCTACTTGACCTGTCGGCGCTGCCTGCTTGCTTGGCGGTAATTTTGCCACCAACTGTCCGCTCCTCACTCGGGGATATTTCCATGTCGTGAATGGAGCTTGCTTCGAGCTGGAGCCCAATGCTTCGTTCCTCAGTGGACATAGTCGTCGATTTAGTCGACCCGCCCCAGCTGTCAATGCTGGTTTCTTTTTCACCGCTGCCGCCGCCAACTTTTCCAATTCTCTCTTTTTCTGATTTCCTTTCAACTGAGGTGGTCCCCCCCCAGCCACTATGCTCATTGGAGGTGCCTGTGACATGAGAAGATTTGGACTTGACATGTCCAGCGCCTGATTTGTTTTTGGTAGAAACGGCTGCTGTTGATTTGTCATTCCACGTTTTTTCTTCTTCGGTTGCTCCAGCGCCATTACGCCAAGATTTTTTTTCACTGCATTCATCAATGTTGTCCTGGTTGCCTTGTTGTTGTTGCGTTGTCGACCTTTTCTCCGCGTCGTGTTTTGCTGCGGCTGCTTTATTCGCCCCATCTTCGAGCCAGCGATGAAATCCTGGTTCCAGCCGAGCGAGCAATGCAGCCGTGGACTGATCCAATTCTTTCAACTCGTCCACGCCTGTTCTATCTCTCCTTGGGGTGCCGTCGAGTGTTGAATTGAGCTCAGTCTCAACAATCTTTGCCCAATCATCAGAACTGTTTGGCGGAAATGACAGTGCGCTCGTAAGATCGACCTGGCACCAGTACAAGCTACCGCCACAATCAATCACAACAAATGCGGGTGTTGTATCTTTTCCTTCAAAAACAGGCCACCCATTCAATTCCAAATCGACCAGACTGATATGATCGGCGCGGTTTTGTATGTCTGCAGAGCGTGTAAATGCCTCTTCTAAAACAACGATACTGCCAGCATCAATGGGCGATAATGCTGCAGAGGATATGCCAGATAGACTTGTGCCTGCAAAAAAAAAAAAAAAAAATGTGGGAATGGGTGGGGCTACACGTGATGCACTTTAAAAAAATTGCTGCCAAATGTAGCACCTGATTGTAATGGTGGCGCCGTTGAAAAGTTGGAGAAAAATGTGTGTGTGCTTGTCCTTTCGTTCCACTGCCTATCCGAGCTGAGGTAGACAATTTGGCGCATTGTGTATGTGTGGTGTATGCGTGTGCGCGTATGTAGTAGTAGTAGTATTATTATTATTATTATTTAGTAGCAAATATTTTCAGCAGTGTCAATCGGTAAATGGCTACTGCTTGCTGCTGCTGAAAAAATGAAAACAAGTGTGTGGGGTTCGAAAAAAGTAGTTTCATTACAACAACAACCACAACCACAATAACAAGAATACAAAAAGGACGATAACAACAACAACAACGACATTTTTTCTACTTTTTATTCCTTTTCTTGCCACTACTACTACTATGATCATTCTGGCTTTTTTTCCCCCTTCTTTTATGCTGCTCTTTATGATCACTACGATCACTATGATCACGATCACGACCATCAATAATGACACGCGTGGCTTTGTCGCCTCTGCTACTCCTCCTCCTTCTCCTTCTACCACCACTAGCACCACTAGCATTGGTTGAACTCGCATAGCGGCGGTCGCCGTCGGCGACCGCCGCAGCACCGCTCAGATTTGCAGAACGCCCCCTCCGGGGGCGTTCTGCAAATGTGGCGGTGGCGGCCCCCCTGGAAGGCGGCCCCTCTCCCCCGTCCCCGGTTCTCCGTGGGGCGGCGCCGTAAGCGTCGCGAGTCGGCGGCGCGCGCTCATGATCTGACTTTGATTTTTCCCGTTGAAAATTTCTTGTAGATTGTCTTGTTTGTATTCGATTTGCTGCTGTTGCTGTTGCTGATTCATTTTTTCTGCTGCCAGTCTCATATTGTGCATCATGAGACCTCTGCCTCTGCCATCGTCGTTTTCGTCGTAATTGTCGATTTCTTCTTCTTCTTCTTTTTTCATTGTCACCACCTTGTTGTTGTTGTCGTTGTCGTTGTCGTCGATGGAATCCATCAGATTGCTGTGGCTTGGGGGGCCAATTTGAAAGTGTGCTGCTGCTCGTGACGGTAGCATGGGGGGAGGTGGTTCTGCGAGGTTGACCTTTTCCATCACTGCTGCGGTTGCTAAAATTCCTGGTGGCGGTGGTGGTAGAGTCGGCGCTAGTCGATTGCGCAATATTGCGCAATTTTGGCGGTTGGTGTTGTTGGTCGTAGTGTTCGTTCTGCCGTTCCCTCTCGGAGATGGGGGAGGCGCGCCTGTTGTCGGGTGATGACGATTTTGATTTCCGCCGCCCCCGCCTTTGTTGCCCGCCGCCGCCGCCGCCGCCGCCGCCGCCTGGCCAGGAGCGTAGTGATGGAAATGATTTTGAACTCCAATCTTGTTGTTTCTGTGATTGTTGTGATTGCTGTGCGTGTTGCTGTCTCTGAATGATTTCTTCCAGTGAGAGAAGTGATAATACTTTAGTATTATTGTCATGAGCCATTTCTGCGTCAATAGTAGCAGGGCGACTATGGCGATTAGAATCAGCGTGAAGATTAGCAATATGACCAGGCTGATGGTGACGATCGCTGTTGTTGTTAACAGAATTGCCATTCTTGTTGTTGCTTCTCCGTTGCTTTTGATTATTACTACTTGTTGTTGTTGTTGTAGTGTTGTTGATATTCCTACTACCGCTGGCAGACTTAGTAGTAGTAAAAGGTACAATGGGAGAAGCGGCGGAAGATAAAGGCGGCAATGTACTGCCAGGCTGCTTTGCGGCTATCAATTCCTGTCGATAGAAACGTCCTTTTAAAGGGGCCAAATTTTCATCCTGTGGGTCTAATACTAGATATGTGTCAGGTCTGTCGGGCAATGCAAATCTACGTCCGAGTGGAAAAACTTCACGTGTGAATCTCTCGCGCGCGACCAGTTTTATTGGATTCCCATGTGCGGGAGGCGGTCTAGACAGGCGCACCCAGCCAGTGAGCAATGAGAGTCGCTCGTGTGCGGAATCTGCCGCTTCGCGACTTGTACCAGTGTATACTGTATTTGGCTGTGCACGCCTTCTTTTGTGTCGCAACTGGCGGGCTATTAATAAGGCGTGCGCATTTGTACTTCTAGGCTGTGAAATCTCGACTGGAGCAGCTCCAAATAGTGCACGTGTTCTAGTGGTATTCATTTGCTTTTCTATAGCGGGTAAAATGTGAATCCATCTGCGGACAATGGTTCCGCCACCCCCGCCGCTGCCGCCGCTAGGTTGCTGTTGTGTAATGTCCGCCGCCGCCGCAGCTGCAGCTGTTGTTGTTGTTGTACTTGTCGTCGTCGTCGTCATAAAGTACATTTCAAGACGTTTCCGAATGGTCCGTATGAATGAATCTAGCTTTGGCAGTCGAGTCACATCTTCAGCAGCCGGTGCAAACGTACATTTGATCTGACGACATATGTGTGTGTGTGTGTGTGCGCACATGTGCGTGTGTACGTGTGTATGTGAGAAGAAAAAAAAATGTATTACCGCATATAGTGCCTTTTGAAAGTGTACAGACATGAAGCAGCGATCAAAGTCGGAACGTAGTCGCATGGGGGCACGTCCATTATTACGTGACATTATTGTCTTGAATGCTTGCGTAACCTCGAGACCAGTCTTTTGCTTTAATGGCTCCATCCAAACTTCATTTGTGAAATCATCACAGCATACAAAAATATAGCGATAATTGTCATTCACATGCATATCACGCTCTGGCATTACCATCAAATCTACAGACCAGAAGCGATCAGGACCACTAACGAGAATGGGTAAACGCTCAAATCCACGCCTCCATGATGGATGACCTTTTAAATAATATGCCGGCTCATTTAATAATATGTGCTCTTTCCAAGCTTCATTGGGTAGATTATATTGTGTCCGTAGCCATTTACCACCACCAATGTTTTCAGCCCACTGCTTATGCATCGCAATACTTTTTGGTCGGGGGGGGGGGGGGGTATAGTAATAATTATTAGTGTGAACTCTTCATAATTTCAGTATAATGTTTTGGAAGTTCCTTTTTTGACTCGTGTTCGCCCGTTTTATGCGATGATGACTCTGCTGCTCCTGCGAGTGGACGTGTAGAACGTCCTCTGGCCAATGCAGCAGCCCCACGCGATGAAATCTGACGCCCCCCCGCCGCTGCTGCACCTCGACCACCTCGTGTAGAAGAAGAAGAAGAAGAAGAAGAAGAGGTTGGTGTTACATTTTGTCCACCACGACCACCAGTGGTACCGCGTCTAGGGCCACGTCACCCCATGGCGGCTGTTGTAGAAATTCTTTGCTTTGCCTGCAATGATGCAGCTCTTCTAGAGGGAGCCGTTGTTGGTTCTTCTTGTGGTGTTCCGAATTCAGTCCCATCCGCTGCAACATGGTCGTCGTTGTCGTCATCATCTACATTTTCCCCGCCACCCTCGTCATCATCAATAGTTTCAACCTTTTCCAAACTGGGATCATTATAGTCATAATCATCATCATCCTCCTCATCATCATCATCATCATCATCATCATCATCGAGATCTGTATCAAGAATTATTGATGGTGGCCGATTTCCACGTTGTTGTTGTTGTTGTTGACCATGTCGCTCAATAGGTTCCTGCTTTGCCACTGTAGTTGTACTATCGATGGAGCCTTGTTGATCTCTACTCTCACCCACAGTCTCCAGGGTGGATCTTTTCTCTAGTGACCCTCCCCCCGCCGAAGTTGAAGATTTGTCGTCATTGTCTAGAATTTGCTTCCAAAAATGGTCGGAACCATCCGGCGCCGCTGTTGTGGTTGCATCCCCAATCTCCGGGCCAACAATGGCATGGTGCAAAACATCGAATACATCAGAGCCTGGTTTATTTTGGCCTGGTACTTTTACACGTCCTAATGGATCCAAGACATTTGATGCTATAGGTTCCAAATTTTTCAACACCTTATCCACAATTGGTCGATGCTCCGGTGCAAAACTGGCACGTATCAGCGATGCAGAATAAGGTAATGGTACAGCATTTGCTGAAAAAGGCACGGGGGCCCCTTTGCTCTTCAGACGTATGTTTTCTTGCAATTTGTGCGCTTCCTCGAGTACAGCCTCTGGCGGTATGGCTGGTATAGTTGGATCTATAGTATTGCGCAATTCTTTCAAGTGTTGTCCTCGAACTTTACGTGCTGCACCATGGAGAAAACGAGACAATCTTTCATTATCTGCAACTGTTTGTGCATACAAGTTTGAATCGTTGGCTGCTTCAATTCGTGCCTTCTTTATTGGATCTGCATCATCTAGTGGTCTTAAACCCGCCTTCTCCCTATTCTTTGTGCCAATTGTACTAGTGCTGGTATTTAGATTTTTCATTGTTCAATAGTGCGTCGTCGTTGGTAATAATAATAATAACAACAACAACAATAGTAATAATAATGACTGCAATGACAAAAATAGTATGAAAATTGTGGAACATGACATGCAATCAAACTGGAAAGGGGATGATTGACGATGGGCGAGGCAATGACAATAAACTGAAAAAAACCGCTTTACTTTTTCAATGGGCGAACATAGTGTGAAATAAATGTCGTTAGTAGTGTAACAAGTGCCTGGCCATTACATAGCGACAAGAGTGCACGACGAAGAGAGTTTTCGTGCATATTACTGGATAAAATTGACATAAACTTTTGTTTGTATCTCTTTAACATTTTCTTTCGTTTTTTATTCACTTGTATCACTCCAGACATTAGATTCGCAATGACATCCTGCAAACATCGTAGCGCATCTTCTGAAATTGTACTTATAATGTTTCGTCGTTCTTTTGCAGATGGCACCTTTGCCAGCTTTTCCAAAGTCATCCAGTTGCGTGCAAGGCGTCCAGTACTTTTCCGGCGTCTAGCGGTTCCCAACGCCGGCTTGCTTGGCGGCTCCAATTGCGGTTGTTGTATATGGTGGCTTGGATTGGAAGGTCCATTTGTCGTTGTCATTTTGTCCACGAATTGAATTTTCCTGCTCTGCACCACTGTGCGACCTTTGTTGTTGTTGTTGTTGTTGTGATCGTCGTCGCCTCAGGTGTGACCACTTTGCCTTTAACGGTCCTCCGGCTGCGCACAGATCTTTCCGAAATGTCTCGTCTGAATCACAAACACGTTCAATTGCTACTTCTGCAGGCACTGCGACAACTTTTCGCCCAGCTTTGTGACAGCCACCACCACCTCGTCGTTGTCGATGTTGCGATTCTGGTGCAAATTTCAACTGTCCTTCTCCTAATGCCGCCGTCGTCGTCGTTGTTGTTGTCGTTGTCGTCTTATTTTTGGTGGCGTCCCTGTCGCCAGCAGCAGCAGCAGCAGCAGCAGCGGCAGCGGAGGTAGCACCTAATATGTCAATATCACTCGACAGTTTTTCCCACTGATAGAATACGAGATCTTTATCCCAGGGAAAAAGTGAATTTGACAATCTCAACTCATCAGGAATTGACGGGTCTGAGTTTGCAAATAAATATCCAAAATTTTTATCAGAAATTGCTTGTTTATATGCTCCAATGAACAATGCTGGGTCCTGCCAACGTTGTGCAAAAGATTTTGTCGTCAATGCATCAGATGGAAAGCTGCAATGAAATGATAATGTGGTGAAAATGTTCATACATACATACAGACAGACAGACAGACAGACAGACATACCTAAATAAAACGAAGTAAACACTGGAACTACGACTTTGTTTCAAATTCTGAAAGTGTAATGATTTTATATACATGCACCATAAAAAAACACCATACTGACATACCTGTGTGTCAAACAAACTCTGTAGTGTTGCCACTAGAGAAATGTTGTGATGCCTAGCAGCACCTTGCGCCAAATCTCGTAGAAGACGTGTTGGATTATTTGTCCCGGTATTGTTTCGCCTCTCTTCACCAATGTCATCGTCTTTGTCAATCTCAGTGGCGGATGAAAGACTGGCCGAAAGATCATCTAAAACCAGCAATAGGTGGGAATCTTTTGTATTTGAACGTTCATCTAATTCCTCTTTATATTTGACCACAGTGTGCCACGAGTCGCAAAAATCTTCAATTCTGCCAAACTCTGCACATGTCTTTAGTGCTAAATACTTTTCTTGCCAATAGCTAAATAGAAATAGACAATGGTCTGGCGGGTGATCGTAAATATGCTGACGATTTTTGATTAGTTCAATTAATAGTGTGGTTTTTCCAGAACGTGATGAAAATTTATACAGATAACCTCAACTTGTAAATGATATAGTACATATATACATATTTATATATATACACTATTCATTTATAGTGAAATGATTTGTGTAAATTCATATCTGATGATCCAAATATAAGCATTGGGAAGGAATGTTGAAGTCTCTGCATTTTTTCTATTCTTGTAGTTGGTTAATTAGCTCTGTGTGCGAGTGTGGTAGATTGTAATGCCGGCTTCCACTTTTTAAGTTTAATTTGATCATACTTTTGAACATTAAATGTAAAACAAGTATGAATAACAAATTATTATGATCAATAACAAAAATGCTTAAATATGCCTAATGTAGTCATCACAATAAATCATCATTCAATCGCGGATGCACTTTCCATGTGTGTGCACCACATTTCCAGCAGCCTCATCATTGTTGATTCCTTTAAAATATTGCCTTCTACCCTTTTGACGGTCCAACTCAGCTTGTGTTGGATATAGTGACATTGACATTTCGCAGTTGGCATCTATACACCTCTGACACATGTCAATAGTCATCTGAAAGCAATAAAGACAAATTGTGTTTAACCATAAACTTTGTCATTAGTCATAATGATCAACTTACCCGGCATCTCCCATTCACATCTCGCACACACTGTCGAGTTGATGTCACAACGCTGAGAGAGAGAGAGAGAGCAAGAGAAATATGGAAAATGATAATGATGATGTTTTTCACTATTAATAACATGATATATGTTTACTCACCGACAATGTTCGCACATCAAAAGTGTGAGTCCCTCGGCACGTGTCAAGCTGAACGGCGCTCCACCCAGTGGTGTGAACTGTTCCGGATATGGATATTTCCTAAGTGACTTGTCAATGTCAGATGGTTTCAGAGTCCCATAAATTTCATCCTCATCTTGAAAGCATTCGCGTGCTTCACAATTCAAAATGCGGCACGGCTAAAAGTATAAACAATATTATTTTTTTACTTGTAAGCAACAACAATAAAGAACACCAAAAGTACCACACCTTGCACATGTCGATGATGAATGTGGTTCGCCCATTGGAGAAGCGCTTGCCCTTTGCACGATTTGAAATATCCCGACATGTCCTGCACAGCCACAGTACAATTGTATTGGGAGGCTGGAATGGAAATGGAGGACCATCCAACACATCCTGCCTCACAAATGCCATGTCGAAAAGGGCCGGATTTCCACCTATGCATATATTATGTGTGTGTTTATGTTGCACCATCTCTGTGTGTGTATATATGACAATGACAAGTGTAATACAAAGAATAACAGACGAGCAACAGTTGTAGCACGACCGTAGGCATCCACATGTTGAATTCCGCGTTCAAATTCGCTCAGTCCAATATATTTTCTGTTCCCAGGTGTATCCTTTGGTGGAGCAAGCTTGTCGCCAGCTACATTCCTCTTTGTGCCACCGCCACCTTGCTTCTGAGTAACATCAACTTGTTTTTTTGGCAGCTTTGACTGTTTGGCCGCCTCCAAATACATTTCATCATCATCATCGCTGCCATAATCTCCATCATCCCCATCTTCAAGGTGAACAATCTTTTGTGTGGATAGCATTGACTCATCGGCAATCCTTGCACTTTTATACTTTTTATTCATGTCACCTTCGAGATCGTCGCTGCTGCGTTTCCTTGTATCTTCTTGTATTGTACTGTCTTGTCGTCCTTTATCTGATGACACCGTGAACACATCGACAGACTGACTTTTTCCACCGGTTGTGGTATTTGCACTTTGCTGCGACGACTCAATGTGTTGTGACTCCGCCTCCTTCCAATTGGCCCCTTTCTGTTCATTGGACTCTGCACCTGCCACACTGCGTGATAGCCCAGCGATGTCTGTTTCGAGGCGCCTTGGCATTGATCGTTTCATCATTTGTAAATCACTACCGCAATATCCAAAGTCATGCTCACTGGTGTCGCTGCCAACAATGGTACAGTCTTCTTCTTGTTCCTCTTCTTCTTCTTCCTGTCCACGACTAGCACTGTGTTGGTGGTGGTGGTGGTCCCTAGCTCGTTCAGTTTCTCCTCCTCCAATTTGTTTTCCTCCTCTGGTGTCCATTTGCAAGGTTTCTGGGGGGATTGCCCTGCTGGGGGGTCGTTCTTCTTCGTCCATTCCGATACTTCCGGCAAAGAACTCCCGCTGACTCCATTGTGCGGGCTCTGAACGCTTGGTATGACCGTCTGATCCACGACGTTTTCCACCTGCACCGGCACTGTTTGCACTTTTGTCGAAGGTGACGACCTTCTTCCGAGCTTGTCTTTGATGGATGGCTGCAGCTTCTCGGGCGTTAAGATATTCTGCAATGTGAGCATTATTATCCGCATATGACAGTCATGTGTAGTCTGCAAACATGTCAATTATACCGGGGGGATCAGCATCATGAGCGACTGGACCGTATCTGGACTTGGCACTCTGTAGCAATCTGTCGACTGTGTGCTGCTCTCCGACGCTTGTTCTTCCACTCTTGCCAGATTTTGCTCCGCCTCTTGGAGCAATCTTTCTTCCTGCGCCACCGGATGGTACAAAGGGGTTGGTAACATTGGCGGCGGGTTGGATAAACATATCGTCATCGTTGTTGGTGTCTGCCCCATGCAACGCCCCTGTCCTGGATGAATCATGTTGCTCTCCATGCTTGAGTGACTTTTTCTGCTTAAGTTTGCCATTGCCAACATTTGTGTTAGAATCGGACATTCTGCGCATTTGACAATCATCATTGTTATTATTATTATTTGTGAAAAATCAAATGATATCAAATATAAACAAACTTTTCAAATGATTCAACTGATTTTGGCACTCTAGCAGCTGTTGATATTCACTTTCTGGCACAACACGAACAGGATCCAATTGGAAATCCGATGACGATTGTAACAAATTGGGCTCAATTTTGATTTTTGTTGATAATATTTAAATGTAGTAATAAAAATTTTAATGAATGCCTGCAACTTTATTTATTTTCTATTGGCATATGGTGGTAGAATAATAATTATAATAAACGACAATGACAAATGCGGATGAAATGGAATATATGCACATGCGCGCGCACGCACGCACACACACACACACACACACACACACACATACTATATGCGATTATAACCATATGGATAAGTTTTAACACATGATGCGCCGCCTACGCCTGGGGCAACAAAGAAGCGCTTATTGAAAACAGGCTTATAATACTTTTTTCGTCCATCATTCGATATCTTGAAATCTTTTGACAAAAGAAAGCTCAGTTCATTAACACCCAATTTCTTGATATCTGTTTTTTCCAAAAGTGATCGGGCAGCATCGCACATGTTTTCGTAGGACACTGTGGGCTTGCGATTACTCTGTTGCGCCTGCTCATCAGTTTCCGCTGCACTGGCAAATCCGCGCAATCTCACCGTCCTGTATGTTCCACCATCAACAACGTGCTTTGCAGTGTAGGCATACTGCTTTGGCTGTAAAAGAAAACATAAAAATTCAACATATTTTAAATGTCGTGGTAGGTAAAGAGTTATCAACCAACCCCAACAATGCAAATGTGGTCTAATTTATATTGATCCTTCAGCACGGGAGTCAACTGTCCCAAGTAGTGTCCACACAACGCTTGCAAGTTTGACCCATCCAATGTCATTATTGAATCCCTATATTATATATGTACACATTTAAAAATTGGTGTATAAATAAATAAAGAAACATTCAAACCAACGTATCCGTATATAAAAGTGCATCTTCAGGTAGCCTTAACATTGCCTCATATAATTCCACTCTGGCATATCCTGTCACAAGGGCGGTGATGATTGGAACGCTGAATGCATTGTTTGGACCCACATGCGCCAGAGTTGAATCTTGATTTATCGAATGTTGTACCATTACAGACGATTGTGTGCCCAAATTTAATGGATCTGCTGAGCCAAAATGCTGAAACAAAGACAAAAAGGCAAGTGTAACACAACTTTGAAATGGCAATTATCATCTCATATTTACCTGTATCCAATGGACGTTAACATTTGGATTTTCAAGCACCTTCAAGAGACCTCCGTGGTCGGTGAAAAATTCTGTGTTGTGGGATGACTTCTTCTGTGCAAATTTTCCAATTAGTGAATTGATCATCAATTTTGCCACCGAGCGCTTGACTGGATTTGGTGCAAAAGACCTCGGTGCAATATATATTCCAAATCGTTGAAAGATTTCATGAGAGTACTCTTCTGCACTTTTGTCTGGTGGTAGATCTGAGAAAAACAACAACATTTCAATCTTAGATTGTACAATCTAAAAACTAAACTAACCACTCGCTTGACATTTCAGTTTGTAAAATGCAAGCATGAATGCACTAATCAGACCCGAGCTGACGCCAGCCTCCTTTGACCATATCCGGGACTCATAGACATGAGCTGAAATTATTCTTATGACCTTCACACCTGCATGTCTGATTGCCGCACCAACCTCAACCTGAAAACTTTCACCTCCATAATATCTTTACATGCAACAAGAACAACATGCGTTAACATACAGTTGTCCATGTGCCACGGATTATTTGCTCGTGGAATGTATGCCTACAAATGTCAACATTCTGCTCAATGCAGCATGATGCACATGTACTATAGAATATTTTCTCATCTCCATTTGGCAGTTTTGCACGAAATGGCAGTGCTGGGATGAACACATCAGCTTGTGGATAATGAACCCAAGCTTTCACAACTCCAAAATTGCCCTGTAAAAAAGAATATATATACATATATTTACATAGACATAAAAATAAATGTCACATACCAAAACCCATTCATTCAAGTCGCCAGTGATGCCCCCCTCTGTAATTATCTTTCCAGGTCCTTGCGCCATTGGCTTTGTCAGACACATTGCAGGATACAAGCTGCAAAAGTCCAAAAAGTCTGCACTTGGTGCACAAATGCCCACATTGGTGTGTATTCCAATTTGAAACGTATCAATTCGGCCACCTAATAATAGTAATTAAAAAATATAAAATCCACAAAAAAATGCCACTTCCTATAACTAACCAAAATTTGCATCATACACATTTAGCGGTTTGTCAGATAGTGCCTCTGTGAAAAACTGTTTCAACAGTCTGTTTGAACTTAACACATTTCGACATTCATGCTCCCAATATAAATCGTAGTGCAAAGGTTGTACAGCCTTAACAATGCTATTAGCTCGAAAATAGTCATATTCCCGAACTTGCAACGGCGTTTTGCCACCGAGCAACGTAAGTGGTCTGCATTTGTTGATTAATTATTGTTATATATCTATAGTATCCACATTTAATGACATTAAACAAACCGTGTTGCTGATAGATGCTTGGTACACATGATACATGCATGGTAAAAACAACCATGGATGTCGATCAGCCGAGATGGGGATACAGCGTCAGGTTCAAACTCTGCACCATCCACTTTGAAACGACGATTGTTGTCGCACTGTACGACATATTCACGCTCATTGCCAGCGTGTTGCACATGAACCTGAGAAATGACAATAGAGAATAAATACTACTCACAAGTTTCATAAAATAAACATACCCCAAAATATCTACTATATGCACTGAGAAAAGCCCTTGAAAATCGACTGTTTCGATCGACCAATGCCTCACCACGATAAATTGCCAAAGTATTCTCTTGCAAAAATCTGGCTGTGAAGATGAAAATGCACATACTCATTAAATAACATTATTATGGATTTTGGAAGATTATTAAGTTCACATACTCTGAAAAACGCGCAGTGCCAATCCAGAAATTGTAAATGTGCCAGACTCCGCAAACAAATCCACATTCAACAACTTTATTAGTTCCTCCCGAAATCTCATTGCCGCATATGATAATGCATAACTATCCCTTTGACAATATACCTTCATCTCCTCAGCAACATCAAACATTTTGTCATAGTGTGCATCATGGTATGCGTCGAAATCCCTAGCATTTCGTCCTGATGCCGAGAATTCCCACTTTGGCCTAACGTGACAGTATGCATCAGAGACATGTTCCTCATTCAAATCGTAGCAAAAAAATGACTTTGCCACAGGAACCTCGAATGATTTGCACAAGTTTTCCAAAGATGTTGGTATATAATTGGCCCAGCATATCATTTTGATTCCGCTGCGAAACTTGACATATAAGATTCTGTTTCCTCGTGAAAATATAGTCTGCGGAGTTTTGCACTGGGAAACCATTGCAGATAGTAAAAACTGGAAGTCAAATCTGCTCCCGAAATGGCTGACAATGGTTGCATTGGCATTTTCTGAAAATGTTTGATTATGTTAAGAAAACATAGAACAAATAGTAAAATAGAATATATATAACATACCCATACAAAAAAAGCTTTCAACAAATTCGTCAACGCAATTTTCGCCACGCCATACCGAGACTCTAGCAATGCCGCATCTCCTACATGATTCATGCATATCCTTCTGCCAACAGCGAGAACATGAACTGTAACAAGTAAAAAATGCGTATCTGATCTATTAAACTTATTGTGTGTATAGATTATATAACCAACACGATTGTGGTCAGCAAGTTTGCCTTGTGCACATTTGTTGCTCTACAAATTCTAGTTTCTAAATCCAAAAAAACAATTTTCCTTGAACGTTGGATTTTGCGCGGGGTCAGTACAGGCAAATAGCATGCATCATGTTGCTCGCCAATTGGAATCTGCTTTTTGCAATAGCCACATCCAAAACTTCTTTGCTCAGGACATTTGTGAGTGTTCACATATGCTCCATTGCGATTTGTCAGACTAAAATAGCGGCCACATGCAGGACATAGACGTTGACTGTAGCATTTCGGCTTAGCCCACCTGCCCCTGCCTTGTACATATAAATGCTGCCTATGAAAACAATATAAATGTATAGTCATACATTCATTATAGTGTTGGCTTTACATCTCATTCAAAACTAACTCATAGCAGAATGTCGAATAAAACTTTCGCAAACATTCTTGGCATGTTTTTTCCTGGCCGTTCACCTTTGGACAGTCTGAAAGTAGGCTGGTATTCATAACATTTGAAGGTGTCGGAACTGTGCCACAATAGTTGCATCTAAATGGACATATATGCCTGGAATGTATATATGTATTAGCGTTAAATATATTTTACATGAATAAAAACATAGGCGAACCTTTTTCGATCAAAGAACACCTCTTTGCATGTTTCACAGTAGCCCCGCGCACTCAGAAATGTCACCAATCCCCATATCACAGCAAAAAATATGTTGCCGCCATGATGATATAGCATTATATCTATCACATGTCTACGTGTAGTGGTAAAGTCGCCCCAAATTTGATCTTTTGTGCCTTCTTTAAAAATCCTAATGGCAATGTCCTCCATCATTGGTGCACCTTGAATATCATTTAATGAACCCAGACCTACAAATACATTTGCAGGTGGTAGATGAGCTTCTGTGCGCAACTGTGATGCCAGTCTTTCCAGTTCAGCAGATGGACTCTTCTCGCAATGACGTCGAATGCGACGCCAATAATTTCGAGAATCACGACCCGTATTGGGATTGAACGCTCTAATCTTGCCCAGTGCCAGGCATACAGCATATACAAGTGTCTGCTCACATGATACAACAAATTCACAATGTTTCCTTTTTTTCTTCAATAGCATGGCTTGGCGCAAACGTGCAGTCGTAACATCCTGATATATAGACCTTCTCCTGCCTCCACTTAATCTACCCACAGTGCCATAATTTGTCAAATTACTTAAATCTTCTTTTAATATTGTGTCTGATTCATCAGATTCATTGTCATTGTCAGCATCTATGAAGCATCTATCCATGTTGTATACAGACGTGGCATTAGAAGAGCATGGCTGATCTACCAAATCCACAGGCCTAGGGATACTTGGCGCATATGAACATGATGGTTGATCGGCAGGATCCATTATCTTTCTGAAAAACAAAATATGTGTACAATACTCATGAAATAGATAACGATCTTGTTAGCCCAATACTTACCAACAGTGTTGACAAATAATACCATAGAATTGTCAGATAAGTCGATTGTCTGATGGGAATTCAACAAGTTGGCAATGTCCTGTGCTGCCGCTACAGGACTAAATCGCGATCCCAAACGAAAATGTTCTACGTATGCTGCAAGTTTATGATTCATATTTGCATCTGTACAAGTGAAAAAGTGTAAAGACATGACCCACATTCTGGCAAACTCTCATGTTGCAATGAAATCCCCACATATAAATTTGATGGATGACGGTCACCCACAGTATGTCTATAAAGATTCTTTTTTCAACATGTGCATAAAAATATTTATAGCTAATACCAAACCTGAATACACAGTCAATTGCTTCACTCAATACCAAGACAATATTTAGATGACTATTTAGGTTGTGAAATACAACTCTGAATGCATCCAGATTCAGTTTGAACCGTTCCACATGTTGAGATTGTGGCTTCAAAATAGTGAAAAATTCTCTAGCATATAGGATACCACTACCTGATCTACTTCTTAAAACATAGTCCAATGTTTGTTTCCTACTCCTTGAATTGCTAGAGCCTGCTGTGTCACTATCCATCGATAATGGAAATGATGACAAATGTTTCCCCTGCTGTTCAGGCTGTGATAAAAGGCAAGAGACAATATATTACAAAGGTTAATCTTACTATTTTCCCACATTACAAAAATATACATACTTCATAACATAGGAACAAGACAAATATGTGCAAAGTATCATGCAATACTTCACAAGGACAGTGCCGGCAGAAGTTGGTGCTATTCTACTGTCCTACATTCCAATGGGGCACATTTTCATGCTGATAAAGTGTGTGGCTACTGGCAAAAGAGGACATGTTGGAAGTGATGAAATATATATCCGGGATAGATTGGTTTATCTGCTCGATAGTAATCACTCCATAACAATCATGAAAGGCAAACTGATTACACTTTTTGAGTTTCAAACTAGAACAATTACAGAAGATGGTCCTATGCAACTTGTTATAAATTACTTTGGCTGTGAAACACATGATGTCTTCTCACTCTCCATCCCCTTTGGTGAAAACATACCAAAACATATTTCTCATATGATTAAATGGTGCATACACATTAAACGAGTATGCTTCATCATAAGGGATGAGATGCAACATGAATGTGCCAAATATTTACAAAAATTATGGCCTCATTTTGCAAGAAAAGAAAACATGTGCGAACTTGCAATATTTGCACTTAGTACGGATACAAATACTTCTTTTATACAGGTCTTCAATTTTTTAAGCCAAGCTCATATTAACTTACAGCCATTACAACTAGTCCTTTCCTTTATATGTAAAAATGATCTTTTAGTGAGACCTCTACTGCAGACTTGCTTGTATTCAAATCAGCTAGGAGAAATCATGTCTAAGTGTAAAATATGTACCATTGTTGTAAATATTACAAAATCCATTCAATACTACAATCTGTCTGAATCACCACATCCAACTTGGATAAATATGATTATGCAAGTACAGGACAGTTTGCCAGCTCAATATGTACATCGCTTCAATTATGAATTTAAATATGATGCTATACTAGGCAGTGACAACCTTATGCAAGAAAAATTTCACTTTTGCAACAAAATAGATGGTCTACACTCTTCTACTAGGTGCGCTATGTAAATACAGCTGGACAATAATATGGTCCTTACTATATGCAGCTCTTATTGTTATTCATTTAGAATGTTGAATTTATATCTTCAGTGAACTTGATGCCCTCTTTATATACCCCCCACTCTTGTGACAACATAAAAATGCACAAAGCCACATGGTGTAGGTTACATAAAGCTTACTACCACTTCCATATTATAGAACAAAGGTAGTAAATTTACAAAATGACACATATTTATTGTTGTTGCCCCCAAAATATTTCCCCAAGACAAAGAGTAATAGGTCCAACTAAATGTATACCATTAAAATTTATTGTCATCTGTTTCATCTGTGGCAGACACAAAGTGTCATATTAAAGCCATAATAGCCAGATGCTTCTTCACATCAACACCACATGTGGTCGTAATTGCCTTTGTCCACATCTACCAGTACACATCATCATCGGTGCACATTACATTTTATAACCTACTTCAAAACATTTTGCCGACTATTTTTATTTGTCTCAGCCAGTATATATCCCACATTGCCAAATTTACATTTTCTATTCTCCATTTAAAGAGGTCTTTGGCCCACCACACCACTAGGTATTGTCCAATACACATGTCCAATGCTATATAATACTTTGGCACCTCTCCAACAATACAATAACTGGACATGTGCCAAATTGGAACGGTGCCAAAGCTGGACATGTGCCAATGCTGGACCTGTGCCAATCAATTTGCCCCAGTGGCATGTAGTTTGGCACATGTCCAAATATTGGCACATGTCCAGCTTTGGCACCGCCCCAATTTGGCATACGTCCAGATATTAGCTAGTTGGAGTGGTGCCAAACGTTTGGCACAAACATTGGCACTCGTCCAATCACCAATATTGGACTAGTGCCAATGTTGGACGAGTGCCAACGCTGGACGTGTGCCAATATTGGACATGTGCCAACTTGGACGAGTGCCAATGTTGGTCTTGTGCCAACACCATTGGACAGACGCCAATCTAGTATTGGCACTCGCCCAATAGTGTTGGCACAAGACCAACTATTTTTTGGGCGCGTGCCAATGACGTCACCGGGACATAAGTTTCCGATCCGGACATTTGCCGGAAAAATAAATGACGTCATTGGCACCCGTTGTTTACTTGGCACCGTGCCAAGGAACGAGTGGTACATTACCTAGTGGTCTGGTAGGCCAAACGGCTCCGTTATTCTGCTTCAGTGCAATCAGAAACCCAAAAATGCATCATTTCACAAATTGAAATTTTTTGGCCCCAGTGGTTCATTTTCAGGGTTATGGTAATGTAGTGTCAAAATGAAGTGCATATTTCAAATGAGTGCAATCAGAAACCTGAAAATGCATCATTTCTCAAATTGAAAGTATTTGGCCCCATGGGTTCATTTTTCGGGTTATGGTAATGTAGTGTCAATGGAGTGCATATATCAAATCAGTGCAATCAGAAACCTAAATTTGAAATCAGTGCAACCAGAAACCCAAAAATGCATCATTTCACGAATTGAAAGTTTTTGGCCCCAGTGGTTCATTTTCAGGGTTATGGTAATGTAGTGTCAAAATGGAGTGCATTATATATCAAATCAGTGCAATTAGAAACCCACAATGCATCATTTCACAATTTGAAAATTTTGGCCCCATTTTGGGTTCAATTTCAGGGTTATCGTAATGTACTGTCAGAATGGAGTGCATATTTCAAATCATTGTAATCAGTAACCCACAAATGCATTATATCACAATTTATATTTTTTAGCCCCGGGGGCCTCACTTAAGGATTATTGTAATGTTATTGTTAACTCCCATAAACTCAGCCCCTAATTTGGCAAACACCCATCAACTCAACTCCCATAAACTCAGCCTCTAATTTTTAAACTTGTGTCAACAGCCCCTTATCTTTAAACTTCTGTCAACTCAACCCTAATTTATCAACACCCATCAACTCAACCCTGAATTGTAAACTCAGCCCCTAAAAACTCAAGTCAACCCCCTATACATGTGCAATTGCATTCTTGGGAAGCAACTTTGCCATCTACTAACCCTGTTTGTCAAAATTGTGGATCGTGTTTGTAAAGGGCATTTGTACTAATAAATAGTGACTGCATTGTGTGCAAAAACACACACGAATCGGGCACAATGAGGCCTGTGATTGTGCCTCCTATCTTTTGCATTGAAGCATCCTTAGCGTGCAGTTCTCTCGAAATTGTATAGGTGGAGATATCCTGGAGAACGCGAATTAAGAAGTGAATGCGCGTACAATGGTGCTGTAGAAACATTTTTAGCACACGCATGGTGTTGTAGGCACTTTTTTATCCTGGCGCCCTATTTTCCAAATGGCGCCATGGCGCTTGGCGCCCTCTTTCCGTGGCGCCCCTGACGCCTGGCGCCCACTTTCCGAATGGCGCCATGGCGCCCTTGGCGCCTGGCGCCCTTTTTCTGTGGCGCCCTTGGCGCTTGGCGCCCACTTTCCGAATGGCGCCATGGCGCCCTTGGCGCCTGGCGCCATTTTTTCTGGCGCTTTTCCATCACTACCTATATGCAACAATGTTTTGCCAGGTTTTTAGTGTCCCAAACAAGTACACCACCCCCTTGATTAGCTACACTAAAGGGGCTGTATCTCCAGTTGTGGGGGTGGTAGAAACCTAAAATTTTAGGGTCTTGGCAACACCCATCCCTGCTATACGTCAGTGGGGCAGCTTCCGATGACCCACTACAGTTTGTGCCGCACTGTATAAAGTTGTTTTTTTTTTTAAAAACGACCCAAGTGTCCCAAGTAAGTTCACCACCTAAAGGAATTAAATTTTTTTTTGAGAACATACCTTTTATAAAAACTGAATCAGGTTTTCACCCTAGTTCTGCTAATTAAAATTTTTTCCTTTGTTTAGCCACCCCCATCATAAATGGCAGACCAAAAATTTCACTTTAAACCAATTTTTTGTTCCACACTTTAAAAGTTGGTAAAGTTCAGTAGAGGAGGGTATAAGGTTCAAAGTTACGTAAACAACATGACCTCCAAAATGGCGACATAAGTAAATTTATTTGGGTGGAATGAAAAAGTGAAAATTCTGTAAATTTTTGTTCCTGCAATGACATCATTATGGCATCATAGAATTCACCCCAAATAAATTTCCTTATGTTGCCATTTTGGAGGTCATGTTGTTTACATAACTTTGAACCTTAGACCCTCCTCTACTGAACTTTGTAAACCAACTTTTAAAGTGTGGAACATAAAATTGATTTAAAGTGAAGATTTTGGTCGGCCATTTATGATGGGGGGTGGCTATACAAATGAAAAAATTTTAATTAGCAGAACTAGGGTGAAAACCTCATTCAGTTTTTATATAAGGTATGTTCTCAAAAAATTTTTTAATTCCTTTAGGTGGTGAACTTACTTGGGACACTTATGTCGCTTTTGAAAAAAACAACAACTTTATACAGTGCGGTACAAACTGTAGTGGGTCGTCGGGAGCTGCCCCACTGGCGTATAGTAGGGGTGGGTGTTGCCAAGATACCCCTAAAATTTTAGCTTTCTACCACCCCCACAACTGGAGATACAGCCACTTTAGTGTAGCTAATCAAGTGGGTGGTGTACTTGTTTGGGACACTGAAAACCTGGCAAAAACTTGTTGCATATAGGGCGATCCACCCTGTAGTTGGTCGCCATGCCTCTCCCCATTGATGCAGAGTAGAGGGATGTTACAAGTATATCTTCACAAAGTTTCAGCTCTATAACCCCACCATAGCCCGAGATATAGCTTCCGAAGTGAAATAAAAAAATGGGTGGCTTACTTTACCGAGAAGGTGTTTATAAAGTACAAGTGTAGAAGTACCTATATGTAAAAGCAAGTATTATACAGGTAGTTTTTTGGGAGGAAACGTATTTAAAAACATCAATTCGATGTGCGTTTTGGATGGCAGAATAACATTGTTCAAACCAACAATGTATTAACAGAAATGTGGTTGAAAGTTACGAGAAAAATACCGTGAATTACGGCGCCGCCATTCCACCACTTGTCGCGACACTTCAGAATCATACACGTGTGAAGGGTGCGATATATCGGATAATGATAAGCCGAAAAGTGTTTAAATTCTTGCAACTTGATAATTTGACAGGAATAACGAGTGTAAACGACGACTAGGCGGTTGCGCAGACTTATCCGCTTAGGTATTTTGAAATCCGTTTCTCTACACTAAGGCAAATAAATTGAAAAGCAAACGATGGCCCTACGCATCACGTTGTTAAAATGTATTGACACTTATTCGAGAAATACATCTAGGTACTCCAGTACGGGGTAAATACATATACTTTTTAAGTACCTATACTCACCTGTACTTACTTTTGAAAAGTACACGTGTACAGAAAATGTATTTTTTCGTTGCTAAAATAAAGAAATCTTGACGAAATCATAATCATGTTCCTATTCAAAATACTAAATAATCATTTTCAGAGGACACATGTTATGAATTCCAGTGTAAAAATCGCTCTCACGTGTAAGAAGTAGTGGCTTTTACATTTTCCAGTTTACTCTCACATGAAGAAGTACCCACAAATTATTTTAACTTTTCTGTACTCAGGGTGAGTAAAAAAGTATATCACATATTTGAAAAAATTCAGTATTTTAACAACTCTGCTGCGCATGACTCTGGTGGGAACTGCAGAATTCGGTCCAGAATGATGTTTGATAATAAGTTTATTGAATGTATCTAGGTGATTCATGATATTCTTGGAAGTAGTATTTATATATTTATAATTATCCGAAGGATTCAATCTGACTACCTAATATTTGTTTATCATACATGCGCGGCGGCTGCTGGTGAAACACGAGTGAGATTTCAGCGCATAGAAATCGCGTCGCCACGTTCTCACCATTCGCAAGACCAAAAAGCTCAAATGAACAGCGCCATTCACCTTGAATACCCTTCACAAACAACCATTGAGCACGGCAGCACGACACCAAAGAAAAAAGCGCAAGCTAGGGTTGGGAATTACAAAATTTTCGGTTCCGGTTCTCGGTTCTCGGTTCTAAAAAAATTTCGGTTCGGTTCTCGGTTCCTCAAAATTGTCGGTTCCGGTTCTCGGTTCGGTTCTTAAGTTCGGTTCCGGTTCGGTTCTTTCGGTTCCAAATTGTCAAAAATTTCGGTTCCGGGTAATGAAAAAGTGGGGTATCGGGTAATGAAAAAATCGGGAATAAGAAAACAATAAGCTGAACAAAGGAAACATAACATAAAACAACCCCCCCCCCTAAAATTTTGCCCCTGTAGTGGCGGAATGGTGTCATAACGCTTGCGCCATTCATAGGCGCCACGCCATGGCGCCATTGGAATTGGCGTAGGTGCCCCAGATGGCTAAAACTCGGTGCACATGTAAACCCAGTGTGCATGTAGACCCCTTGCTTCGGGGGTATCCAGGGTATCCGGGGCCAGGTACATATCCAGGATTTATGAGTATGGTGTCTGTTTGTTTACTGAGCCTGGTGTACGGGAGGGGGATGCAGCCACCCGCCCTACAAGTTTACCTACATGGTGACGAAATGGCATCATGGCGCTGGCGCCATTGGCATTGGTGCCAAAAATCTCTGATATGTATGTAAATACATGTACATATAGAGAGACTGGACACCCCACTCGCTGTATTTTATAGAGAATAAACAGTATGATTACCAATGTATTTCTAAAATATTAGTGTAATGGAAAAATGTGGCAAAATGGGCCTACATGCGCACCAGGTTTACATGCGCACTGGCACAGACCCCCACAGACTGCTGTATATGTATTTTACATACCGTAAATCCTCGAATAAGACCCCCCTCTAATAACTCCCCCCTGTTAGCGAGGTGAGGAAAAAATAACTCCCCCCTTGAATAACTCCCCCTCTGGATGAAAATGATACAATACAAAAATACAAACAAATATATGCCTACAGCACCGACAGCAGATATTTACATGATATGTATGCAGTGTATACACATCATTTTGTTGTTGTTAAATACAGGTAAATACCTGAATTACATGTGTTTACAGACTGCATCGATACAATGAATTGAGTCCAAGTTTCTGAGGAAAAAATAACTCCCCCCTCGAATAACTCCCCCCTCTAAAACGTCGGAGGAAAAAATAACTCCCCTGGGGTCTTATTTGAGGATTTAGGGTACATATACACATCTTAGGCGGAACCGTGAACACATGAGGCTGCGCAACTGATGAAATCACCGGTCGCGTGAAGCAAGAATTGCGCGCTTGCGCGCAAAATTTTTACAAATCACCCTAAAAATTGATGCCGGAAGTTACATTTCCACGCATCTTCTTACTCTCACCCGGCAAAGGGGGGGGGCGGCCGCCGATTATTGTATAAAATTTCGGTTCTTTCGGTTCTTTAGTTCGGTTCCGGGTCTTAGTGCCGGTTCTCGGTTCCGGTTCGGGTATTTTTTTCGGTTCCGGTTCTCGGTTCTCGGTTCCAAAATCGTGCTCGGTTCTCGGTTCGGTTCGGTTCGGTTCGGTTCCCCAACCCTAGCGCAAGCACGATCATCCCATACATATCACCCCAGCCAAGTTCAGCACATGTGCACCAATCTGGGAATGGCCTCGAAGGGCATCAGCGGGGCCGAACTTTCCAACTTGGCCGCCGTGGCCAGGCACTCGGTGGCCTCGTCGAAGCGGTTCTGCTCGGCGAGCACCCGGCCCATCCTGGACGCGGGTTGACGGGCCGATATATTTAGATACGTATAATGTCGGTTATCGAAGGCAAATAATAGCGAATATTAACGCCGGATAAATATATATTTCGTGCACCAGGGGTCTGTCTCGAATGCCGTCGGGGTCAATGTTTTTTTGGCTACTATCCCCTGAAACCCCCAAATCGGCCAGCTATTTCCCTACTATCAGGGACGTAGCCAGGATTTTTGAGCGGGGGGATTGTATACGGAGCCCGGCGAACGGGGGGGGGGGCGGCGCCCCCCCCCTAAAATTTGACCAATGTGGTAAAGGAATGACGCCTTGGCGCCAGCGGCGCCATTGGCGTTGGCAATGGCGCCAAATACCGCTGTAAATGTATCTATTTTACATACATATACAGCGACCGGGACAGATTTTGGGTGCTTTTTTGTCCCAAACTATAGGTATCAATGAAATATACTGTAGGGCGACGAAATGCGCGCTTGCGCGCAAAATTTTTCCGAGCTACCAACAAAATCGTATACGGAAGTGCCATTTATGGCATATTTTTTGTCCGACCCGGGAAGGGGGGGGGCGGCCGCCCCCCCCCCCTGGCTACGTCCTTGCCTACTATATCTATCTACCAATTTTTAGCGATTTTCCTCTTTCTGCTTTCTACACCTTGAAAAGACCTACCTACCGTATTTCCTCGAAATACCCCCGGGGGGTTTATTGTTTCAGAGTGAGAATTTTGAGGGGGGGTTAAACGAGGGGGGGGGGTATTTCGAGGGGGGGGGGTTTATTATTTCGCCAGAAATTTTTTGAAAACCAAGTACTAAATTGTCGTCTGAAACGTATGCAGACGTCGAAAATGCAACAAAAATCGCCATTTATAAGACTCTAAAGACTTGTATAAGTGTGTATAATCACTGTTCTCACATAACAGAGTCATCGTTTTTAACGTGTGTTTTGCATTACCCAGATGACAAACCGCAGCCTTTGTCATTTACGTTCTCTATACACTAAATTTGGGGGGGGGTATTTCGAGGGGGGGTTTATAAGTTCATAGTGTCCATTTTGAGGGGGGGTATTTCGAGGGGGGGGGTATTTCGAGGGGGGGGTATTTCGAGGGGGGGGGGTATTTCGAGGAAATACGGTATGTACATTTTGTGCCATACCACCACTGTGTAGGACAGAAATTTAAGGGGGGGGGCTGAGCCCCCCCCGTTCGCCGAGCTCCGTAAACAAACACCCCCGTTCAAAAATCCTGGATACGCCCCAAAGTCCAACCACACCAAACCTGTGCCAAGTCTCGTGCGCTAGCGGATCTAGTCGGGCCAAGTCGCGCAGCACTTTCTCGGCCATGGCGTGATTTTTCCGCAGCTGATAGACGAACGCCAATTGCCTTAGACTGGCCGCGTCGGACGGCTTGAGGGCGAGCGCGCCGAAGAAGCAGCCGTGCGCCTCGGACAGGGTTAGGGCTACTTGGTCGGCGTCCAAGGGCTGCGAGTTTGAAGGTTTTTTGGACTATTGCCAGGAACTGGGGTTGGTTTTTGTGGATCCCTTCACGGAATTCAAAGGTCTGATCTTGAATTCGCAGAAATGAGAGAAAACCGTTCGAAAGTAAGGTTCAAACGGGTACCAGATCGATAATTTTTGGGATTTTGCTGTTCCGATCACGAAGCTCCAATGCCGATCCCCAACGTTTGAAAAGCCAATCCCGATGTCGATACAAATTTTTTTATCACATCCAAATCAAGATAAAATTTTCATGCTCCCGGTCCCGGAATTTTTTTAAAGTATCCCAAATGTTTTTTTTTCCACTTTATATTTTATGCAGTTTCTCTAGCTCTGAAATACAAGGGTGTACTTAGATTTTTATGTGAAAAATTAAAGAAAAACCTAAATACTAGAACTTTTTTGTCCAAAATGCCTATCTTGTACCCGCTTGAACCCAAATCAAAAGCGACATCGCCCCCCCCAACCAAAAAAACAACAACAACAACAACAAACTTCCTCATTGAGACCCTTAGCCTGCAGGGGGGTAGCACTTTGCACATTCCTGCCCTGGAGCATCCTGCACAACATCAGTCGGCCCTTCAAATACAGGCCGTGGTGCGACGCGGGAAACAGACTGACCGCCTCGTCGACGCACTGGGCCACGTCGGACAGGCGGCCGGCCTCGAGAAACAGCTCGGCCAGCTCCAGCCAGATGTTCGCCTGCAGTTTTTGCAGTGCTCAAGTAAACCCGGTGCTTAATCACGCCCCGCCCTACTTGAGCACTGGGTCAACATGGACATTGCAGGGGTTCAGAATGGGGGGTTGGAGGGGTTGCCCCCAAACATTTGGGGGTTCTTTCTATCTAGCGATTTTTCTCCATTTTTCCTTCTAAACCTTGAAAAACCCTGTATATTGAAACCCCACGAACCCCCGTCGAATTTTTTGCTATCAATCGTTTTGGATGACCGATGTACTATATATATCAACTGACGGGCGAGTCCAAATTCACCCCTGGGTGACCGAGTATTGCTACTTGAGCATCGGTCCTTAGTCACCGTCATCACATTTTATTTCTCGTCTACTGCCTTTACCACATGAACCATAGACGTCAACACCACTGCACCCCAGACCTGCGCGCAGAATCTCTGATAAATGCTCTTGTAGCTGGCGTCGGTGCCGTGCGCGTTCAGGGCGGCGCTGTCGGACATCGTGCTGGCGACCGCGTATTCGCTCATGGCGCCCGCGCCCGCCAACGTACTTTCGCGGTCTGAGTGCGGCGGTCGGGGAGAACAAGTGACTTTTCGATATCTGCATAAATACAGTATTTCGTCGAATTACCACCCCCCCTCTCCGAAATAGCCCCAGGCCTGAGAAGGCTGAGGAGAAAACGCCCCCTTGAATTACACCCCGTTAGGAATAATGTACATCATGTATGCAATGTACATGATGTATTAATTGCTGCCAATATGTAGCGCAGGTACACATAGACTAGTTTGTGTAGTTGTATCTATCCAAATATGTCCTGTTCTATCAAATTTATGACCGGTACCACACCCTCTTAAAATTTGCTGGCGTAATAAATAACCCCCCGGGTTTCTTTCAACAAACTACGGCATACTGAAATATCCTTTCAAAATGTTCGCTATTCGTTCGAAATAGTCGATATACACTAAATTTCCACTAACATTCCAAATTTTCGAAAACTTCAAACTGTAAATCTTGACACCAAAAACCTTAACCCCCCCAATCAAACCAGTGGCATCGAGTCCAATGGTACTGGCGGACTGCGCCAGGGGCTGGTGCAGCAACAAACTGCTCGTGCTGCGCATGCCGGCGATGTTGGCAGTGAGCGTGGACTGCTCCCCCATCGGCGTTGCGGCCATGTTCGTCCTGGGGGGGCGTGTAGTTGCGCATTGCGCGATTGAATGATATTGAAAATTATTGGCCTGGTGCCAATTCCGCAAAGAGTGAAGTGAAGAGATAAGTGAAAGTGAGGTGAAAGTGAAGTGAAGTGAAAAGTGAAGTGAAAAGTGAAGAGAAAAATGAAGAGAAAAGTGAAGTGAGATAGTTTTTAGAGTATGGTAACTTTTTCAATTCCAAAGTTCCGACGCAAGCGAAAAATCGGCAGGTTTCCAACTAAATCATCATTGCCGTCAGCAGAAGCAGTGCTTTCTAGGTCAGAATTCATCGTCTACATTTTTATTATTTTTTTAAATTTTATTTATTATTTCACTTCTCTTTTCCCTTCGCTCGTTTCACTTCACTTTTTACTTCTCTTTTCCCTTCGTTCTTCACTTCACTTTTTACTTCACTCTTAACTTCACTTTTCACTTCACGCTTTGCGGTCTTGGCCCCTGATATCAATATCAAATCAACCCACCTAATATCATAGGGCAGCGTGGGCGGGCTCTGACTGCTCCTGATAGGCTGTTCGGCACCCGCACAGCTCCCCATGGGTGCGTACTCTTCACCAGCGCTGGTGATGCTACGTTTGCGCCAAAACACGAGCAAATCTCGAGCCGTGGCTAGAGCCTCGGCGCCCAGACCTGAATGTATTTGAAATTGAAGTGAAAAGTGAAGCCAGCACACTAGTTGATACAGGTGTGTCAACTGGTCTGTGTCGTCAACTCAGATTTCGGCTTCACGTGTCGCAAAGCGATCTTCAAATGCACTTGCGGCAATGTTGAAAAATAAATATTACGGCAAGTGCATTGGAAGATCGCTCTGAAACTAGGGTTCAAACGGGATCCCGATCCCGGATCCCGTGAAATTCCGGCATTTAGCAATCCCGATCCCGATCCCGAAACTTTTCAAATCCCGATCCCGATCCCGAGAAACTCCAAAGTCCGGGATCCCGATCCCGGAAAAATTAGTGGTAATTATCAAAAGTGAAAAAACGACGTTTTTGCATGCAAAAATGTGAACGCACACCCCCAGCGTTCATTTTATGCCACGTTTCTGGCATCCAACAGTGTTTTTAGACCTTTATGAACAACTGTGGATGCCAAAACATTGGCCAAAATCTCTATCCCAAGACCCCAATCCCGATCCCGAAAAAATGCCAATCCCGATCCCGATCCCGATCCCGTGACCCCAATCCCGGCCAATCCCGATCCCGATCCCGAAATCTCAAAAAACCAATCCCGATCCCGATCCCGAAAAGTCAATCCCGTTTGAACCCTATCTGAAACACGTGAAGCCGAAATCTGAGTTGACACAAACCAGTTTGCACGCATGTGTAAACTGGTGTGTGTGTGCCGCCAATAGTGTTTTATGACAGTTTTTTTCTTTATATCAAAGCCTTTGCGGCTTATTGCACATTATAGCAGAAGGGTGCGTAGCGATAGGAAAGCGCCGCAGAGAAAATGGTGGCTGACGTGAAACTGTCCCAAAAGAATGGCGCCAGGCACCACGACTATACAATCGCTGTGAAACATTTTGTGAAGTCTTGAATTCAAGCAAGTCTTGAGTCACGCTGAATTCAGAATGCGTCAGAGGGACTTTTTTTAAATACCTTACATTTCAAATCACTATGTAACTTCCATTTGATGAAGCACCGTTACCCAAAAAATGTATCGGACAGTAGATTTCTGACCACCCCACGGGTAAAACTCAGTGTATTTAGACTAAAGAGAATTACATAGACAGCATAAACTAACCAAAATAGATTTCTAACTTCAGCCTCAAAACTAGTAGTCCGTAGTGCGATGGAAAATCCTCCAGTGCATCACGTACCTGGACAGTTTGTAATTTATTTTTGAGGGATCACAATAAATTCCTAAAATGAATTTCCGATCAGAAACGGGTCCAGAAAAACGACATATTTTCGGTAACCCTCACAGCTTGAATGTTCCAGTATTCCACAATTCCAGTATTCGGCCTATTGTCTCCAATTTTCTTTATCTCCCTATTCGACAAAAAAGCCACAAACAAACAAAAACTTATTTTCTGCCAGAAATGACCACTTTCAAAAATAAAAGAAAAAAACAATCGCAAACTTCACCCCCCCCCCCCTCAAACCAATTCCAAAGCGTCAGCGTAGCAATTCTCAGCGGTCAACAGCAGCGCTAGCAGCACGAGCGCGTACGGCTGCTCCGCGTTCAGCTGCAGCGACTTGTCGCACAGGCGGCGCGCGGAGGATAAATCGCGACCGATGGCGCATTGAAGCGCGAGGAAAAAATGAGACAGGTGGTCGTCCACGTCCAGGCGGCACGCTTCTTCCAGCGTGACCACGGCCTCGCGTTGAAGGCTGCGGGTGTGGAATTTGGCTTTGTGCCAGTTTTTTATATGAAATTTCATATCATCGAATGTTTTTCGTGTTTTGTTTGGACGAAAAAATCAACTTCAGTATATATTTTCGGATACCCCATAAAGAGCACTTTTCATGGAACCTGGCGGTTGAACTGCACAAACCAACAAAAACACGCAAAAATAAAAAACACACGCAAACAAATTCCCCCCCCCCAAAAAAAAACAAACAACCCCCCGACACACCTGCCCCTATGTTTAAACGTGGCCGCCTCGGAGGCCTGCCTGCTCAGCGCCAAGCCGACCAACAATGTGGCACGCCCGGTCAGCCACGTTCTGCCGCTGGTGGCGCACAGTTGCAAAGCGCCGCGCGCGTATGATACCCCCTCGTCGTACCTGCATGGGGGGGGGTGAGACAGAATTTCGCAGTAGGGGACGAAAATGGTGTGTGGTTGGCACGGCATTATTGTCCCATTGTGCTTTTGACATTTAGCATGTCATTTCACAAATCTGTATAACATTTGACAGTTGACATTTACTTTACGCTTTACAGGGTCGGGACTGCAAACCGATGTCAACTTAAAATCCATATTCAACAACACATATCCCTCCAAACTGAAATAATCTCAGCCCATAAAAATGCCATTTTTTCACCTGATTTTCAACCACTATGCAATTATACCGCAATCATGTCAGAAAGATAAATACAATTTTAAAAAACCGACGCACAACACAAACCGACCTGCCTAGCTGCTCAATGGCGATCCTAGCGGCGAACATCAATTGCACGGGATCCTGGCTGCCCGTGCCGCCTGCATCGGCAGTCGGCGCGGCCCCGTCCACGTCGGAATCGGCACTTGTTGGCAAAGAGCCAATGCATTCGCGCAGCACGAGCGCGGCGCGCGTGTGCTTCCCGTAGGAGATGAGCGCCAACGCGAACTGGTACCTGAGCGATTGATATCGACTAGATTACGTTGACCGCGTTTTCGAGCGGGTAATAATGAAAACACAGCCGAGTCGTTGCGACTGGGGATCGGGGTCCAATTTGAACGTTATTTTTGTGGACTCGGTCGTAAACGAGATAGTGAAATTCTTGATTTTTATGTGATTACACAATGAAGTCACGAAATCTTAGAGTCTTAGTTTCTATCAAGAATCGATCAAATTTACAAAACAGAAAAATAATCTTCACAGGCTGGAATAAGTACGCTTCAAAGTACACCACGTGGGCTACACCTTAATCCCGATCCAGAAAAAAACAGATTACGAAATGAAAATCGATGACTGACCACAGATAATGATCATCGTACGCGAACTTGATGGCCTTCTCAAACAATCCCGCTAGCAGCTGATGTTGCCTCAAGGAAGAGAGCACCTGAGCAACAATGAAAGTATCCATAAAAAATCCACCGATAAAAATGGTGCAAGAAATACCATGGCCCAGTTCTACATTTTGTGAAAGGGAATGGAGGGTTTCGGGGGATTGCCTCAACAAATCGCCGAGCTATCGACCTATCCCGGCAATGTTTTGGATACTATCCCCTGACCCCCCCCCCCCCCCCAAAAAAAAAAATCACCCGTTATCTAGCTACCACGAGCGATTTTTGCGAAATATTGCCAGAAAGTGTGCTCAAAATCGCTAATTACCAAACTTTTGAAACATTTTCACATTCAAGACTGAATGTGAATACTTGTCCATTTTCAGCTTATTGCCTTATTGTCCATTTTCAGCTACTTGTGAATATATACCTATCTGCCTGTACACCTATTTTCCCCCTATTCTACCCAACCCACGAGCGTCAACAAGTCGTGCACGGTGGTGACGCTCTTGAGGCTGGCCGCCCTGATCCTGCGGTCGTCGGGCGCGCGCGACAGCACCGCGTCGCGGGCGGCCAACGCTTCGCTGATCGACAGAATCAGCAGCACCTCTTCCAGGCGGGACTCGGGCGTGTAGTACCGGTCAGAGCCCATGTAGAATCTAGGGGGGGGGGGTGCGGATTTGTAGTGTGACATGTAGGGTTGGCCGATGTTGTTTTCAACGTTTTTTATTTTAATAAAACGTTGTTGTTTTTTAAAACATGATGTCCGAAACGTTCTTTTTTAACATCGGCCGAAATTTTTAGTACTAAGCACTAGGTATATTGCAAAAATTTTGCGAGGCCTCATTACCTACATATAAAACAAGTAAATATTTTGTACGACGCGATAATTAGTTTTTATTAACTTAATTTAATCTCTAAAATTAGTATTAATTTTGTTCATCCATCTGCATTTTGTTTGCAGTAGTGTCTTACCCCATTACATACATTTCTTCGAAACACAACCCCCATCACTGCACCGACAAACCAACATCGGTGCACGCACGTGCAAAATTACTTTCCATGGAATTCTAGCCAAACATTATCATCGCAAATGAGTGCTTGCCGTGTAATTTTACAGTACACGTGTATTATAGAAGAGCGCACTGCATTCTCCAAGGTACAACAGCAAAGGAAAGTGCATCCATGCAGTGAAATGCAGTCATGCACTTTGATGCATGCGCTCATTTCAGTCGATGCGCTTAAGCATGACTGTGCATGAACATCCAAGCAACCAAGCATCCAGGAGGAAAAAATCTGTAATGCAACTTAAATAGGGAGGAAAAAAACGCTGTTTGTTGAACGATTTGAAATAAATAAAAACCTTTGAAAAAACGTTCCCTAATCCAACTCAGCTGTATAAACACAAAGAAAAATGTTGCAGGTGTTATAACAACTACATTTCACGCGGAAATAACATTAGCCGTGCGCTTTTCGAGAACAGCCGAACCAATCCACATTGCTGACAGGTCAAAACGAACCTCAAACTTTTGGCTTTCTGGCTGGCAGCCTGACTAAACTTGGCGGGCGCGTAGCAGCCGTCGGGCACGCCGCGCAGAAGCACCTCGGCCAGTTGTCTGCTGAGCATTTGATGGAGGTGTTGTGCGACCGATTTGTCGCCGATCGCGGTCAACACGCGTCGATAATGCTGGGGGGGGGTTTAATGTGATGTGAAGTCTAGGGATGGAAAAAAACGAAGTTTTGAACGTTACAAGTTAGTTATCACACTAGTTTTTGGTTTTGGTTACATTTGCACAAAAAAGCCCTGGGCACACTAGTTTTCAACTGGAATTACAGAAACCTATAAATCAGCTTTGAACGCATTTAGTTTACTGCAATGAGTGATTTGTAATACCCGCAAACTGTAGTTGACAACCACCTGAATCCAGTAAACTCAAATGCGTACAAAGCTTCTTTCTCGGTTTTCAGAATTTCGCTTTAAAACTAAATAGCGTGTATAGCCGATTTTCATGCCCGCACAAGCTTTGAACTGAAATTTCGAAACCTCATAGATCATCTTGGATGGAACGCATTTGAGTTTTCTAGAATGAGTTGTTCATAAACTACAGTTGATGGAGATTAAAAATGACTCTTCTAGGAAACTCAAATGCGTTTAAGGCTGAATTTTGAGTTTTCGAATTTTTGTCGGTTGAAAAGTAGTGTGTGTTGGCACAATTGTACGCCCCCTGCGTTCCCTAAACAAAACAGTAAGCTTTGAATCGGGATCGGCACCAGTTGACATTTGGTGTCGATGTCAACTAGCGTGCGTTTGGCCCATTAAGACCAAAATAAACACCCCCAAACACAGCACGCCTTACCTCAATGCCTTTTTCAAGCATTCGCCCAGATAGCTGACTGGTACTCTTGAGTTGCATCAGCGGCACGCGCTGAATCGCAGTTTCCAAAAACTCCCCTATAAAACGCGTGGAAAATGTTGGAAGGTCGAACATGCAAAAATTAAACGACAAAAATTTGAAATCCGATTTTTTAAATCAAATCCACCTATTTTCTCCGTATTTTTCTGCTGGGTCGCCAGGCCGGCGCTCAGAGGTGTCGCGGATCCCTGCCCGACTTGCCCGCCGGCGGCGCCCGACTGCAGCGGCGTGCCCGCAGATGAGCCTGATGTAAAATTTTGTAAAATCTCCTACTGTTTTACATTTGTCGGGTGGTAAACTGTCATGTTGAAAGCTGTGAATTAGTTTTCACATCATTTTTGCATTATTTTCATTGCAGTATTTTAATAGTCTTTTTGTTGCATTGTGCCCACACACACTAGTTGACATCATATTTAGTGCCAACTAATTTTGATTATGGTTAATTATGTGACTTCAACTTTCCTATGTGATAGAGCATAGTTTTTTTTATATCGTTAAATTTAATTTTCATTGTTTCTTTTAAGTGATTGTTTAAATTTTTTTAGTTTTTTTGTGCCATTTAGTTGACATTCAGTCGACATTTTTCAGCGATGTCAACTAGTATGTGTGGGCCCGTTAAGAAGCATAACAAGGAGCAGAGACTTTCGCAAACTTTTCGCTTTTCCATCACTAATCCCGACAAATTCTTTGATTTGCACCGTTGTAGTCCGAAAGCCAATCCGTTCGATTCAGCCACTCGTCACAAATGTAAAATGACACACACAAACTCACCACCCCCTTGAGAAGGAACGGAAAAACTAAAATCAGCGGCCAATTTCTCAAGCTCCTGTATATAAGCCAGGGCTAATTCAGCAGCCTTTTCAAAGCAATTCAGGATCTGCGTGTCGATGGGAACTGCACTCGATCGACCGGATGTGGGACTGTGTTCCAGTGAAAGACCTGGGGACAAGGGTGTTTTTTTGCATTTTGAGATTAAGTGCATTGCATTGGAAGGCATCTATTTACATCAGAATGTTTAGGGATAAATTTAGGAAATGAAATAAACATAGCTGAATGTACCTGATCATAAACATACCCAATGAACAAAATTATATCACCTGATTCAGACAGAATAAAGACACCCAGATATCCTCGATTAAGTCCCCCTCAACCCCCCCCCCTTTTCATGGGTGGGATAGACATCCATGCGTAAAAGATCTTTCTTATGTATGTTTTCCTACAATCATGTATTTTTCCAGCTGATATTCACTAGCATTGATTTCATGTCATTGCTTACAGGTTTATGCTACTAATTCAAACCCATTCATACAATATAATGACCATGCATTTTATTTTAAATTCTGATAAAAAAAGAACTCATCCCTTCGAATAACTACCCAGTCAAAAGACAAACGAAAAACTTAACTCGCCTGGGGACTCATTATAGGATATACTGTAAATAAAAAATGGACACAATGATAAATGACCATCCCACACCAAAAGTACAGATTTTCAAACTCAATTACACCCCAATCCAACCCCTGATCGCATATGCTTCAGCCACCAATCTGAGCGTCCTCAAAGTCTGAAACTGAACCTCTTCTCTATCCAATTTCGACGCGGCAATTTCGGCCACGGCGGCCGTAAAATCGGCGCACACGTAATTCAACTTGGCCAGGAGCAGGCGGGTCTCCAACACCACGTAGGGCCGGATCAGCGACGACTCGTCGGCCGACAGGGCGATCACCCTGTGCAGCTGCGTGCACGAGTCGGACAGGTGCGGCAGGTGCGATTTTGATGGTAAGAGGACACCTGGAATGTGTGATTGGCTTTTTGTTCGAATTTGTGTTTTGTTTATCGCATTTCTTCTAACGGAAGAGCGCCGTTCTATTTTACGTTCTATTTTTCATCAACTTTTTTATCTGCAGAAACGTGCCAAAAATTGCCATTCTATTGGCGGTATGCCGTTCTGTTAGAAGAATTACTGTAAATGCATTTTGTATCACACCATAGAAATGGCCCTACACACACTAGTTTTCACCGTGACTGATGTGAAAACTGAAATGGCGACATGGCGACATTCAGCCTACTCTTATTGTATGCTTTGTGTTTTAGTTTCAAATTTTAACTTTTATTAATAAAATTCTAATTTAAATAAAATCAAATCATTCACCCGTGTTCATTAATTTGCATTTGAAAAAAATTCAGTTTTCCCACGAAGTCACGGTGAAAACTAGTGTGTGTGGGCACAAAACATTATGTTTATTTGATCGAAAAAAATTAAGTCAATTTTTTAAAAGAAAAGGTCGTTCTTTGAGAAGCGGCTAGAAAAATTGATATACTGACAAATACCTACGTCAACTAAATATAGCAAACCCCACCCACAAACCGTCAGACAGTGAAGATTGCTGTTCTATATATTTCTCCAAAATGCATTCTCCAGTTAAAAATGGCACCAGGGGCTCCATGCCACTGTTTTTTGCCCGGCAATAAATCAACAAGTCATCTAGTCTCCGCCAATTAGACTCTGCTCGACATTTGTCCACTTCATTTTCTAAACGAATCCCTTTTAATTTTGACATCTTGGCCGGATTTAATTATTGAATTTTAATTAATTTGAATTAAAAATACTTAGTAATTTGATTGTTCACTTCAAAATCAAAATTCCTAATGACTATAGATAGATGAACGAAATTCTATGTATCCCACTTTCGTCCGCGGAAACGAGTGCGCATATCGATCTGAAAATATTTAACGTTGTTGCCAGTGCGCTGTGAATATGCCAGAAGTAGTTTTCATAATCTTGGACTTATGAAAACTGTAAACTACGATTGGGCCCTCTTTGGGCCGCACGTTTGGGCTTATAAATCGAAATCAGTGTCAACTGAATTAACACAAAAAAAATTTGAAAGCGTCAAACATTACAGAAACAGTCAAACCAGTGTCACCATATACAATTAGATAAAGCTCTATCACATAGAAAAGTTGAGATCACATAATTAGACAAAATTTAGTTAAATTTTATTGACACTAATTTTGATTACAACTAATTTGTGTGGGCCCTATGGAACATCACTAGGTAGGTCAGTTGTGGATAAAGTAGTGTCTCATAAAGCTATATTTATTGACTCAACCATTTATTGTTTTGAAAAAGTGGTTTAATATTTCGCTGTTGACATCAATTGCCATTTTTAAAACGTTACAAACATTGACGCAGAAAACACTACATAGATATATAATTCGAGTGCGACACGCAAGTTCGGCAAAAACGAAACCAACCATGGAGCGTTTGCACTCGAAGAAACGGTAGCGCAGCACGAAACACTGGTCCGGAATGGACGAATCTTGCTCGTCGAAGCACTGCCGCGGCGTTTTGCCACTCTGCATTAAGAAGACTCGATTGGAAAACAAGTGTTACCTAATAAAGTACCGTATTTATTGTAATACCTATTTTTAATAAAACATAATACCTAAACATAGCAACATTTTTAGATCAGAGCATCGATTCAAACAAAACCAAGTTTGGGAACAACCCATGAACCATTATTCTGAACACGTCGGATGTTTCCACCCCATTTTTCAAATAGTTGCGTTTTGGCACTCTGCCAACATAATTCTCATCTGCCATATAATTGCCAGTGTGCCGTTATATTAGAAGAAATACGGTAAGGCTTAAATATTCTCACTAGACCTACGGCGCAAACTCGAATGCAATTTAGTGGCCGCATGCGGCGTCAAACCTATTTAAAAAGTTTCCGACAAACCCGCACACAATCGGTGTCTAGCATGCAGCGTTTCAATTCGTAGCGCAGCTGGTCGCACGCCCGGCCCGGGTGCGCTTTTTGGTACTTTTCCAAATCCCCTTCATCGACGAAGACCGCCTGCGAATGCCAGATTCTATTTTCGCTATTTTTAGTTCAACATATTTGCGCATAAATTCTGTAGTAAATTGGGCTAGATGCCAAACAACGACAAAACATAAGTAAGAAAGGTAAACGTCACAAATATTACCTTCTCGGCGGCGTGTTCGCTCTGGGCAGAGCCAGCCACTCCCGTATCAGACATTCGGAACGGCCAGCGATATTCTTCTTTTTCTGCCTAAAGAACGGATTTGGATACCGGGAGATTCACCGGTGGAGATACACAATATGTGAGCTTGGCAAACTTCCAAATCACCAGTTGCGTACTATACGAACAAGAGTGAAAGGCGTAGGATTTCCATCAGCGTTACAGATAATGGCCACGGAATGCGATAAAGTGACTATCTTAATAGTCAAAAGTTGAAGAGACTTAAAAGTTGACTGATAGACATATACGCAACGAATAGGCTCACTTTCAATAGCAAACTTTCCATTGAGATGTTCATGAATTTCAATGGCAAGGGTTGCTTTTATACAATGGAATCCATTCTCCATGGGATTCATGCTAGATCAAATGTGGAAACGATGAGAGTTTGCAGAAGCATAAATGAGAGCTTTGCAGAAGCATAAATTTTGGGCTAAAAACAAATCAATAATGAAGTTGAAATATGTACAATATGACAATAAGGACAAATACACTATGACAATTGGTATGCTTTAACGACAATTGCTTTCTGATGCTTCGGGCATTCATATAAACTGTACAAAGGAGTTCAATCAAGATCACGTAACACGGCACATTCCTAGTCTCACAGTTCCTAGTTTCACAAAAAGATAAATATTTTAAAAAGAAAAAGGCGGAGCCGACTGCAACAAACATACGCTTCGCGCATGAAATCTTACATTTTTTGGAAAATTTTCAGTTTATTAATGATGACGTCATGATAGTGTTTCATTAAGAAAATGCATAACATGCGGTGCGCGGAGTACAAAAATTTGTTTTATAAAGCTAGATCACAAATCACAACCATGGTTCCCATCCCAAATAAATTCTACCCAGCAAGGACTCATCAGTAGATAAATCTGCAACAAGTACAAGATATCACAATTCAAAATATGACAAAAAAAATTGTGTCAAATTTTGGCGGCCAACCAATGAGAGATTGCATCTGCTGCGCGGGTGTCAGGGTCAATTTAGTGTCAGTGTCCTTCGCTGATGACAAAATGCTAGCGAGCAACAATTTCTGATACTTTTCACCTAATTTCGGCCAATGTCGCCAGCCACGCACCTCCATGCTGCAAAATGATGTGCTTTTGTAGAGAATGGGTGCCTTTTTAATTCCTAATAAGGTGCAAAATGAGACAGGAAGGATTGGTGTGGGAAATTGGATGGGTCTGTGCCATCCCACATCTAAACCCATCCCACATCCGAACTTGAATGCCTGCCATATTTTATGCGTATTCCTTGCATTTTGGGTGGTTAATGGATGCTAAAAAAATGTTGATGATGAAAAGTGCTACATTAAGAGCCACTTTCAATGCCTCGGTGATTCGCAGGTCAAAGGTGTACTCAATAACACTGACTGCACTCAATAGTGGTCAACTGTCATGTTTTAACACATGTGGTGTCAAATTGCCTTCAAATACTCTAACATGTTATATTAGATTGATTGCGTTGTGCCATCATGACTTTTTGAAATTCCCTAAACTAAATACAGTCTATTTGAGGTAGGGTTCGGACAATATATCGTATCGAATATCGGATATCGACTGTTTTTTTCATATCGAAAATCGAATATCGATATACGATATCGACATATCCACTGCCAATTGCGAACCCTATACATTTTCCGAAAACCCGACAAACCACAGCACGTCAGCTGGATGGGCGCCACTGAGCTTTCTCCTAACGACGTGCAGTTTTGCAGCGGGGTACCAGACGACTGCATCTGGGGGCACTCCCAGACACTGTAAAATGCCCTGTAAAATGTAAAATGTCATGCAAAGTATCTAAAGTTATGTAAAATGCCCTGTAAAATGGCAAACGAACTCTAACGAAAATTGCCACTTCGCAGGGCATTTTCCATGACTTTTGACACTTTGAATGACATTTGACATTCTACATGGCATTTTACAGGGTCTGGGAGTGGCGCCTGCGCCGCCAGTCGCCGAGCTGCCTGCGCTGCTCGATCCGCTCGACTCTGCTGGAGATTGGATTGGCGCCAAGGTGTCGTCCAGCTTGTTTGTTACCATCGCGTAGTTCTGTGTGTGCAAATGAATGAGTGTGCTTGAATAATGCCCCCAGGGCGTAGGTTTTGGATCGGGATTTTATAAGGCGAATAACCGCTAGGCAACAAACACCGCATGGCAACAGCGCTCATAGCGCAACTGCGTGCGCTCATTGGGCAACAATCACCGCATGGCAACCGCGACACGCGCGCATGCATGCAGTTGCCGCGGGGCGCCCGCCCAACCGGCGCCAATGGCGCAGCGCATGTTTACTTTCTGCCGCGCTGCTGCCCAAAGTTGCGGTAGACAAATAGACGCCAGCTGTATTGCGGCGCGGGGGGGCAGTATATCAGCGTGCCGTAAAGTGAATGTAAAGCCAATGTAAAGTAAAACTTTTTTTACTTTTACTCATGAGTAACGATGGCAAACCCTCACGAAAAAAGTATTTAAAATTTGTTTTGTTTTTCTAGAGGTGAAAAATTTTTTTTTCATGTTCCGGTAAAGATTCTTTATTTCAAATGCTACTTCATATCAGGTAGCATTTGAAATTTACAACCTTTACCGGAACTTGAAAAATTTTGTTACGGTAAACTTCCGGTAAAGGTTGTAAATTCCAAATGCTTCTTCATATAAGGTAGCATTTGAAATTTACAACCTTTACCGGAACTTGAAAAATTTTGTTATGGTAAAGTTACGGTAAAGGTTGTAAATTTCAAATGCTACCTTATATGAAGTAGCATTTGAAATTAAGAATCTTTACCGGAACTTGAAAAATTTTGTTGCAGTTAAGTTCCGGTAAAGGCTCTAAATTTCAAATGCTACTTCATATAAGGTTATAATGATTGATAATGCGAGGGGCTGGTTATGTGGCTGAACCAAAGACATGACTGCGAGGCTGCGGCGAAGATAGGCGTGAACGCGGCCGCATGCCTTTTACCAAAAAATAGCGTGGGAGTGGATTCAGCCGCGCGGCAGGAATGGCGCCAGTCAGACGCGAGCGCGTCCGCCGCTCACGCGCTGGCGGCGCCATGGCGCCAGCTTGGCGGGCGCCTACAGTCACAGTGCGTGTGCCGCGCCATGGCGCCAGCTTGGCGGGCGCCTACAGTCACAGTGCGTGTGCCGCGGTTGCCATGCGGTGATTGTTGCCCAATGAGCGCACGCAGTTGCGCTATGAGCGCTGTTGCCATGCGGTGTTTGTTGCCTACATCTGCTGGGTCATTTTTTAATGATGCGCGAGTTGCCAAAATAAGTTTTGCAAAGACCTCTTCATGTATGTAAGGCATGGGAATTGTTCAAGTGCGGTGGGAGCATTTCCTAGCTAATTGCCCGCAGGTTATTCAAGGCGGAGTTATCAAAACTAGACCAATCCGCGGAAGCCGTACAAAAAATAATAAAAGAAACGCACAATCCAATCGAGATGGGGCTCCCTAACGAAGACTTGCAGCAAGTCCATCAGAGGGAGTCTATGCTGCCTGAGGGCCAGCCAGGCGGCGCAGAGGGAGCGGCAGAAGGGCGCCTGCGAGTGCCACCCGTGGGGGCCGACTGCACGCCGCAGCTGCTCGGTGAGGCGCACCGGCACCAGCTCGGGGATGGGCAACGTCTGCACGCCCGTGCCTGGCGTGGGCAAATGAGTTGGGAAGGGGACTGCGAGGAGTGCTGCAAATGGTACCAGTACTTTGGCGCCAAGCGCCATGGCGCCATAGCAAGCTAACGCCAAGCGCCAAAAGCGACATGGCGCTTTTACATCACTAAACACGAGCGCTTATTAGAGGTAGGTTTGGCAATAGTTTTTACAACTTTTACTAAAAACAATGGTTACGTAACAACAAAAACCACTTGGATTTGTGTTGGTAGCATTGTTTTTTTCCAACACTACTTTGATTTCCAAAATACCGTGTTTTCCCCCACTCGTGGGCTGGAGCTCTTTAAACACAAACGCAAAGCCTATACCACACACGTACCGAACGCCTGTCCGAAGTCGATGCCGACCACGGTGCCGGAGCGGGCGTGCACCAGCAGATTGGCCAGGTGCCTGTCGCCGATGCCGAGTGCGTACGAGGCGGCCGAGAGCGCGGCCAGCGAGCGAACCAGCTGCGGCCGCCCCGCCGACACGTAGCTGGATGCACACCTGGCAAAAAAGTGATTTGAATTGCCGCCCAATTTGCTGCATTTAATTTTGCACAAAAACGATGGCAGAATGAATATTGTCGTATTTATGTTTCTGTAAAACGCTTTAGGCTATCAAATGATGGGTGAATTTGAAAAGTGTATAAATATCAAATTGTTTTTGTTTTGTAAAATGACTATTCGAATTTAGAATTTTTTACAAAACTAGTCTTTGAATTTTACAATAATTTTGGAATATTTTACAATTTTCGATTTTATGCCACTAAAATGATCGCATTCAATAAACATCATCAGTAACATCATCATTCGTGACACAGAGCGCAAAGCACAACTCACCAACAGCGGACCAAAATCGCCCGGCTGAGTAAATCACCGTGAAACTTGCTGCGGGCCTCCTGCAAGCATTGGCGCACTGCCAAGTCGCCCCTGTCCAATGTGGAAGTGAACGCGCGCTTGTGATCGATGCTTTTCTTTTTCGAATCAGATATCTTGGATTTGGGCCAAGTGCAGCGCTCCAGGAAGTACGAGGACCAACTGCAGATATAAAAGTGATCAAAGTGTTATATTTAGAATTGGAATAAAGTGACGAAAAACGAAGAAAGACAGGAGACAGCAGTGCCATAACCAGGGCTGGCACGATACATCGCATCAAATATCCATGTTTACATCGAATCATACTATAATTTTTTTAAAATTTTGACAAATATCGAATATCGACTTTTTTCGCATCGAATATCGAATATCATACATTTTTCCCATTGAACAACGAAGATCATTATCAAGACACAAAGGTACACACTCACACTTCGCCCGCGGTGAGGCCGCGCTCCTTAGAGGACATCTGTTCGCGTATGAGCTCCTTCATGGAAATCACGTCGGGCAAAAACTGGATCACACCGACCCTGCAAAGCAATCCAAGCTCTCGTGGCTAAGATTTGAGCGGCAGGAAATAACGTGAACTGGTGCCAGTCCCAGACCCCGCAAAATGTCAGGTGTCACGTAAAGACCATGTAAAAGGCCACGTAAAGTGTCAAATATTTATAATGTAAAAGACCCTGTAAATCGTCATGTGTGTCCAAATCTTATTGTATCGTATCCAAAACTTATAAGATTTGGATTTGATACTACGATAGATTTGGATATAAGATTTGGATGCAAAAAGCAAAGATTGGGATATAATACTATAAGATTTGGATACACATGGCATTTTACAGGGTATTTTACAGGACACAATGCCATTTTACAGGGTCTGGGACTGCCCGTATAAACACACCTGGGAGTGAGAGGCACCACTGCGTAGGTGGCGATGGACAGCTGCAGCTTGCCGCACTCGCCGCGCGAAAGCATCTCGTTCATCGAAGTGAACATTTGCTCGATGCGTGCGTCGCCCCGCAGATCTTCGCCCATCTGATCAATGAGAATATTGTGTATTTCAGGCACTCAGATGAAATGGATACAAAAACAGTACCTTAATGAGAAATGGATACACTTTGCCGTCGTCGGCTCTCACTCTGAGCACGTGCGGGGCGCGCAGCGACTGCATCCTGCTCACTTGCTGTTCGAAATTGCACACGAAAAGTGGGGGGCCGCTCGACGGCTGGCCTATATAAATACGAGATAAATATGATTAAAATTGCAAAAGAATCAAAGCGCAAAAATATCGGTGGAAGAAAGCAAAGGAAAACAGGGAGAATTCCGCAAGTGGAGAAGTAAAAAAACTTAAAGTGAAAGTAAACAGTGAAAATAAAAATACCTAAATTGAGAAGTAGGAGGTGAAAGGTCAACTCAAAAGCAAAAAGAAAAGTAAATTTAGAAGTGAGAAGTGAAATAGCAAGTAAAACGTCGTGAAAAGTTGCAATTTTACTTGTCACATCTAAATTTACTTTTCTTTTAACTTTCCACTTCCATTCATAATTTTTCACTTGTCAACTTTTGTAACCGGCCACCAGCTCACCAGGCAATTGCAACAGCGCAGGCGACCCGTCAGCATTACTTCCATCAAATTCCGCCAGCCAACAACTCAGTTTGGACAACTCCACCTTGCCGCCGGCATTGGCGATTTGTGCCGCCGCGGTCCATTTCTTCACGTCGCCCTGCAGTTCGCACAGCACCGGCAGCAAGTCGTCGCGCAAGGAAAACTTTCGCGACGGCTCCAGAATGCGCTGCAGACGCGCCGCGTATGATGGGTGAAAGGCCTGTGGAAGTTCAGCTATTAGGAATGAGGTATTGAGTTTATTCTTTGTTATACTCCAATCACTTTACACCCTGCACGCGTGGTCCCCGCTGGAAGCGTGCCAACTGCTAGTTTTTACGCATGCAATTTTCATCAAAAGTTTAAATAAGTCGTCGCTGTTCTAACGCTATACGGTAATTTATTCACAACAATGATTTTTTCATTTTTATACAAAAATCGCATGCTTTTTTATCATTGGCACCCTTCCAACGAGAGACATAAATCAGTGCGAGGGCGGAGTATCATGTCCGCTGAGTATAGTCCCAGAGAAGTTGAATACTTTCTTATTTAAAGTTCACTGATCACACATTCACAATGAAGCATCATGTCGCTTATGATTCAAAATTCGATTTTTCTAAAATTGTTTTGTTTTCACTGCGTGTGATTTTCGTGCACTTTTCACGTGAAGTTATTCGTCAACTCTTAGAATATCGATCAGTAAAAATACCGATTTTGTCGGAGCAAATTGTTTTTGGGAAGGTTTTTTATTCATGACAACTCTTGCAGATAGACTATGAATTATTTATAGCATAGTTCACATGACCTGGTCATGACCGGCCTAACATGACCTAGACACATAAATATGACCTAAAATTAGTTCGCCTGTGAACCGTACAATGGATGCCAATAAATCTAGAGGGGGAGTTATTCAAGGATTGAAGCCTTTTCCCCACGGCGCTTACAACGGGGGGCTTTTCGAGGTAGAAGTTAGTAAAAAAGCCCCAATTTTAAAACGTTTTTTACCTTTGCTAGTTGATGCCATAGCGAACCGGCCACGCGACGTTGATCTTCGTTTGTGAGAAAAAATTCAGTTACGAAGAGATGGATGCGTTTTCTCATGATGTCAGCAGGTTTCTTCAAGTATTCCAGACGCCTCAAGTCGTTTAAGGTACTCTGCAAGGGGTAAACGTTTCAACGTTAAGTGCAGTATAAATCGTTTTCAAAAACGTCAATGAAGAACGCACTTCGATGACGTGCAGCGGGGCACAAACGTAAGACGTTGCCGCAACGAATTGCTCCACGGCGGGACATCGCTGGCGCAGTTTATTTTGTAGGCTGCGTGATTTTCAACGATTCGATGTGAGCAGAAAGAATTTCGACCCGTTAACGAACCTCGAGATAAATTCAGCTGCGGCTTGGCTGTTTGTAGATTCGGCAGTCAATCGAAGGGGGTGAGACATTTCCTGCGGTCGTCAAAATATGAGATCGTCGTTATTTATATCATTTTTTTAACAAGGATTTTTTCCAATCACTTTTCATACAGTCCAATGACAGCACGCTCTACCAGTAAAGCTACCATAATCTATCTGAATAAAAAGCCAGTGTCAAAACAGTCCCACCTGGGGGTGGTGCAGCGTCATGCGCTCTATCAACGGCTCCACCCTGTCAGAGAGCACTGTGCGCTGGTCGACGCAGGCGCACAGTTGACTCGCCCAAACCAACAGAGAACCACTGGCCACGTGCGCTGTCTGAATGTTGAGGTGTGATGATTGTGAATGTTGAAAAGTTTTCTTTTCGATGAAGATCGCAGCTTGTAGTACCGTATATCCTTGAATAAGACCCCCCTCGAATAACTCCCCCTTAAATAACTCCCCCCCCTCAAAAACTCTGACGAAAAATAACTCCCTCCCATGAATAACTCCCCCTCTGGATGAAAAATATGCTACAAAGTTTACAAAAATGATCTATGAAAATACAAAATAATGTTAACATATGGCAGCGACAGCAGATACATAACGTGTACGCAGTGTATACACACCTTTTTGTTGTTATTGAACTGTTAAATAGCTGGATTACATGAGTTGACCGAATGCATTCATACAATGAATAAAGTCCAAGTTTCTGAGGAAAAAATAACTCCTTCCCTTGAATAACTCCCCCTCAAAAACTCTGACGAAAAAACAACTCCCCTAGGGTCTTACGAGGATATACGATATAAAGAATGGAAACTATTTTATAAAAATAGTCGAGTTTGGATAGTCCTTGTAAAACCAAAAGAAAAATGCCGTAAATGGCCAATTTGTTAGTTGGCCCTGCCAGTCTAGTGAGGAAAACACAGTCCCCCACGTTTGATGGGTGGGAACAGAATGTGTATCGACTGCTGAGAAAATCGCCAGCATTCCTTGCCTATTAAGTGTTATATGCAATGAATTGAAAAAATCTGGTTGAAATTCTGACATAAAAACAATTTCCTCCCCTTGAATAATCCCTTCTAAAGAGTCTGACGGAAAATAATCAACCACGGGAACTAATCGAGGCCATACGGTAAGTATATTTTCGCAGGTTATGCATCATTGAAGAAGAAATCTCTGTTACTAACCTCGCGATCAAATAGAGCCGACAAATCACCGTTGTTATCCCATTTCTCTATTAAACTCAAAATTCTTGGCAATTTTCCAATTGCACGATTGCCGCGTGGGCTTGAATGACGCTGCATATCATTCAGACACTGCTCAACCATTTGCCTGACGCAAATGTTTACCATTTCTTCTGAGAAACACTGCGACAGCGGATTTTCTGCGACAAAAAGCACAATTTGAAATGGGTAAAAACTGATGTTTTAAAATATAAAATCACTGACCATCACCCTCTGAAATCTGCAGAATGGAGTCGCAATAATTTATGAAATTCATCAGGTGATCAGAGGTATGTTCGCTGAATGAGTCATCTTCATGTATTGAACTTTCCAAATCCAAGCCAGAATCACCAGACGACATTACATTTTTCATGAGCAAGTCAAAACCGCACTGAGCCAGCGAGACCACTGCATCAGCAGGTTCATTGAATTTTGATGTAGGCTTGAAAAAATGCTCCGCCCGCCGCAGCTCGCCAACGAAATGCGGGAAGTTTTCCTCAAATTCTGACCAATTTTCACTGAAAACATTCAACATGCTTTCAACCACTCGCGCAGTTTGAGATATCTCATACGGATTATCACCATCTGCGTGTGTAGAATCCGGACAGTGCCAAGGTAAATGTTTAAATTGTTATTCAGTCTAAAGAAAGAATGCAAAATTTGCACTGCCACAGGCGGGAATCGAACACGTACCCCCACAAGCGCCCTGTCCGCTGGACCACAGCGGCGACTTAGCTCTGGTTACTGTTAAGGCCTTATATGCTGTGATGGCAATGCCCTTAACCCTAGCTTAACCCATGACAGCGTGCATAGTTATATACAGCATTGTTATATAAAATTAACCCCCACAATCGTCCTGTCCGCTGGACCACAGCGGCGACTGGTTACTATTGGCTCTGGTTACTATTAAGGCCTTATATGCTGTGATTAGGGTGTCAACTTTCCGTTTCCGCTTTCCGCAGGCAAATTTTTTTCCGTTTCCATTTCCGTTTTCCGGCTGCTGAATTTTTTTTTCCGTTTCCGTTTCCGTTTTTCCGGCTCATTTTCCGTTTTCCGGCTAAAAGCTTAATTTTTCCGCCTTTTATCCGTTTTCTGGCTCGATTGTCTGTTTTTCCAACTTTTTTTCCATTTTCTGACTCAATTCTCTGTTTTCTGTTTCAGCCAAACTGGTAAACATGCATGCATGTTCTCAATTATGTGAATTGTTTCTATTTATAGCAAGATTTCTGCAAATTTTTTGATTTCTGGTTAAATTTCTGCAATTTTTTTCCGTTTCCGGCAAAATTTCAGCAATTTTTTTTCTGTTTCCGGCATAATTTCAGCAAATTTTTCCGTTTCCGTTTTCCGGCCTTTCATTTTTCCGTTTTCCGGCAGGTGCAAATTTTTTTCCGTTTCCGTTTCCGTTTTCCGGCAAGTGTAAAATTTTTTCTGTTTCCGTTTCCGTTTTCCGCCAAAAAGTTTTTGTTGACACCCTAGCTGTGATGGCAATGCCCTTAACCCTAGCTTAACCCATGACAGCGTGCATAGTTCTATACAGCATTGTTATATAAAATCAAAAAAGGAAACATCGAGAGGTCGCATAAAAATTGAAAGTCGAGAATTTGTACATAAAATATACCTGATCAAATAGTTCAAGCCTTCACAAGTTACCCCAAAACCAACCAGTTGCCAGAGCTGCACCGGTGAGTAAACTCAACTTGTCAGGAAACTTGTCGCACAGATTCAATGCTTTCAAAGCGAGCAACTCGCTGCGGGCCACGCGCTCGCCGCTGCGCACCCATGTCAACTCTGAGTTGACGTCCTCGCTAGACTGCTCATTTTGAGTTGACTGAAACTCTGCTGAGCAACTCTGCGATTTCAAATCGATACTTTGAATGGCTGCGCAGGCAACTATTTATACTATCGAATCAATTAGATCGGGACGTATTCCAGGGTTTTACTTTTCGTAAAAATCAACTATTATTATTTTATGCGCTGCCATTGAAATCCATTTTGCGAGTTGAAAAAATGTTGCTTTTCACAATACCCCAAGCACATATGACGGGGAGTTATTCCAAGGTGGCGCGCGTATTTTTTCCGAACAGGGGATTTATTCAAGGTGAGACTCATTCAGCAACTACACACCTCGGATTGCCAATACAAAATGTAAGCACCTTTGTGACAAAATCGAGTTGTCTATTGGCCAAATCGTAGCGCATTTTGTCCATGGCGGCGTGCGCGAGCGACAGCCTCCCTTTCAGCTCGCTGCACAGCAACTGTGCTCGTTGACGTGTGCAATCGCCCACAGAGTGCACAATTCGCTCGGTGAATAGTGCGCTGTAAAAAAACAGTGGTGAATGATGGGGGTAGGATCTAAACTCTCAAATGCACGGTAATATATAAGGCAAATAAAATTTACTGGGCACTTTACATGTTACTGTTGTTACAAGACCATTTAAAAGTCTGTATGGCATTTTACAGGGTACGGGATGACCCCAGAAGCCTAAAAAATGTTGCGTTTACCTACTACCACTAGCCATCAAGCAGCTGTCAATTATTAATGTGAACATGGAAGAAAAGAACCAACCGAACATTTAACATCTGCACAGCATTCTCTAATTTTGTGTAAACGGGATCGAGCAAAGCATTGGCAAATCGCCAAGACCACTCATCGCATAGAACGGTGCCATCTGTGAATTAGACATGAAACTTTATATGTGAATTTAACACGTGTGAATTAAAGTTGCATGCTGATGGAATGTGGAGTGCAGGGGTCTTACAGATTTCGACCCTCCGGGGGGTTGGATAGATAGCAAATCGTTCCTCCGTAAGGATAGATAGCTGAAAAAAATTTTGGGGCGGGGGGGGTTGGAAGAGGGAGGTTGGGGGGGGGTCAATATATAGGCATAGAAGGAAGAAAAGGGAGAAAAATCGCTAAAAGTATGTGAAAAATGGGTATATAAGCACATATACTTATAAAAATAGCTGAAAATTGGCAGTTAGACGCATGAACTAGTGAGACCCCCCCCCCCTTTCCTACCCCTGGTGGAGTGTTCCCATCAGAAAAACGCATAGCATGTGGCCTTCGGAGTATAGTCATTTTAAATTTTTCTCTTTACATCGATTCTTATTTCGTGTCTAAGCGCCAGATTTCTTCAACAACATATAAATCGAATTATAATTTTTTTAAATATTCCACATACCCAGTTTGACGCGGTCGCACTGCTTTGCAAAATCGCACAACTCTCCCGCAATTTGCAACGTGGCGAGATTGTGGCGTCTGCTCAGCGCACCCGACAAAGAAACGTGTTCGCTGGACGAGCCCTGCTGCCATGACTGCGTCACAATGGGATGTCCACGGTTTAATCAAATAACCAAAATCAGAGACCCTTGAATACCCCCCCCCCTCCGAGTGAATAAAAATACACCACTGATTAACTCCGCCCCTCTGTGATGGATGGGGAAGGTGTCACACATGTATTTAAACCTGCACCTCGAATACGTCCCCAGTTTGAAAAAAAAACTGACCAAAAAATTACCGATGGCACTTGTTAGTGCGTAAACTACGTAATCTACTGATTGCAGTTCATATCCAAATTTACCATAGCCAAGCTAAAAACGAACAATTTTATGCTATGTTTTAATCTATTTATTATATCTATTTTTCATCACAATAGATCCGTTTCCCGAATGTGTGACAGTCTTAGCGGTAGTTCCGAAATATCAAGTCATGTTTGACATTGACGAAGTATAAATACATTTATGCAAAGTGGTAAAATTCACCTGTAATAATCGCATCACTGCATACTCAGCAAATGTGCCAATTTTAGTGGCAGACAATTCACCGGATGCCACACCCCATATTCCCAATTCTAATGGATACTCGGCCTGCGTGTGAAAAATATAATTCATCGAAATCACATGTAAATAGAAAAGCAATGGAAAAAACTGGTCGTCATAGATAAACCAGTCATAAAAATGCATCCACCTGCAATGTAGTGCAAATCTCATCATTGTGCATCCACTGAGCGCAGAGCTGGGCAAAATGCTTTGTTTCATCCGAGTCGCCATCCTCGATTGTCTCATTCACACACGACGTGATGTATCCATACACGTAGGGTGTCTACAATTTCAACTTGGCAATATTTAACATACAAAGGGAAAAAACATACAATATCAAAATCCGCTTAGAGTTCCTAATAAAATGGATGCTTTTCTGAAAATATAATCTCAGAAAATCCTTCAAAAGGAAAAAAATAGTTTTTATTTTTTCTTATCATAAAAAATTTAAATAAAATCTCTTTGGAAAAACCTACCTAGTGAAGATGTTAATAAAAACGACATTTTTTAATATTTTATATTATTTTGAAAAATATAATTCCCCAGATTTTTGGAAAGCTAAATTCATCCAGCCACTCCAACCATGGTGAGTTCCCTCCAGGGCTTCAGCGAGAGCATGACGTCACCATCAGAATCACCGAATTCGGCACGAAGGGTCTGAATGCAAACGTGCCTCAGAGTGGCCCAGTCGCCGAGCGAATGCAAGGCGCGCAAGCGACACGATTCGATTAACGAACTGGTCCAATTGTCGTTTTCTGGCACAGTGCCAGAGTCGGTTTGTAAGGTTGACAGTGCCTGGGGAGGAAGTTGGCACTTTACTGAACTGGAATGAAGCATTCCTTAGCTGTCATAATGCAAATCCCGTATACACGTCAACTAAAAGACACTGATACATCCTTTACATGCAGTGATATTGTAAGTGAAGTGATAAATTTCGATAAGGGAACTAATGACTAGGGTAGGAGAAAATCAATTTTTCCAAATGTCCTGATATAAAAAATAATAAATGTTTAAAAAAATTTATTTTTTAAATAAAAATCTGATCAAAAATCAGACACATTTACACATTGGGCGCCCCAACCCCCGCCAACCTGATTGCATTTCTCCCACGCCAGTTGCAAGTTTCCCTGTGATTCTGCAAGGAGCGCCTCGTGCGCAGACGAGTACGCGGCGTTGTGGCGCTGCGCCGAGAACAGGCGGTCGTAGGTGGCCGACAGATTCTCATCATCCCCCGCGCCGTGGTACAGTCTGTGGGGGTTGCAGTGCAAATGTGTAGTGTAAATACCGTAGTTTCTCGATCGAAGTACCCCCTTTAATTAACCCCCCTCGTTATACCACAAGTGGTATGATAACCCCCCCCCCCCCGAATTTAATGAAAGAGAGTGTAACATCCATAAAGAGGTAAAGTGCAGATAAATCATCGCTCAGTTGAATTTTGAATGCCCTGTATTTAAGCGACAAGTACATGTATTTAAACTCACTTGGCCAAGCAAATAAGTATCACGTGCGGATGCAAAATCGATTCGTCCTCTAGCCTGGGGCGTTTAGCTGCTGGCGTATCATTTCCCACACACAGCTGGTCACCAGAGACATCTGCGGGCAGTCCCAGACCCTGTAAAATGTAAAGTAGTGTCAAATGTCATGTAAAATGTTAATCAAAACACAAAAGAAACGATTTTGTTACTGAACGTAATTTATCATGCCAATTGACACTTTGTATGACATTTTACATGACATTTTACACTTTACTTTACACTTTACATGATCTGGGACTGGCCCCTGGCAACGCGTCCCAGCACTGTTCCAGCAGAGCTATGGCTGCGTGAGTGACGGCGCCCGCCATCTGACCAATCAGCTGCTCGGCCGCATAAGATATCACCTCGGCATTCACCAGGTCCACGCGGTTGTACCGTATTACCACCGAATGTAGGGCTAGCTGGGGGTGGAGAAATGTGTCGGAAAATTGCCGTGGGGTTTCTATTCAGGTGTTTATGTTACCAGTAAGGAGTGGATCAATGGCGGATAAAGTCTTGATCTCGTGGACAATACGCAATCGACAGCCGAGGCGAAGTCTCTGAAAAAAACGTGAATATCGTTAAGATTGGAAGTTATAAAATGGGAAAGTTAAAATATATATTAGTATTACATATTATTTTTTTATTATAATTGTCACAAAATATACTATGTCGAGATTCGAAATAGAAACGTACGAAATTCCTAATCCGATATGATATCTCGATATATCGTAATTTTAATACTTTTTCGTTACACGAATACATGAAAAAAACGAAGAAAAAAACTCGACTTCCAAACTTGACAAGACCAAGTCAATAGTTCCATACCAAACTGACAATCACCAAAATTCCCGCAATAGACCACAATACCAAAAAACAGTCACACCTGAGTACCCGCAACTTCATCTCCTCCCCAGACTGCCTGTCATATTCAGCCTTGACCACGGCGACGCAAACGTCAGTAAATAGCTGCGCGGCAAATGCCGCCTGCCGCTCGGCCAGATTCAACACGGCGTCGAGCACTTGCGAATGACTCAACTCGATGTCGGGCAGGTCGCCGTACCTGTGTGTGAATATGTAGAGACGGCACCTGAATTTTTTAAACTGGTTTTAAAAAAAAACCCTGATTTTTAAAAACATCTGATATTTCTAAGAACACTACAGCAACAAGGCATTTGAAGCAACAAAGCTTCACCCAAGCGGCATTTTTCTAAAATAATAGGCTTTTTAAATCTCAAAGTCAACAAATGATCTTAAAAAAACATGGGGTCTGAAAAAAAAAATTTGTTTGTACAACCCTACCTGTACGTCCGGCACAGCGAAACTGAGTGCGCCGCGAGAAGCCCCGCCCGCTCCCGTAAGGTCTGGGTCGTGAAATTTCATTTTTAAATGTATTTTTGCCAAAAAGCAGAAAGTATTTTTATCAAAAATTCCAACCGTCTGTTTCTGGCGCCTGTGAATGGCCGTTCTCATAAAGCTGACTTTCCTGTCGTGTGCCGACGAAATGCTCGTCTGGTCGACGCGACGGCGCAGCTTTCGCAGCTCTTCAAATGCGCTCAGTTCTGCGCAAAATGTTGAAAGAGATTCGGACATCTTTGGCTTGCGAAATTTTCGAATCATTTTAATATTACATAGATATTTACTCAAATTTGTAAATAATACTTCAAATGTCTATACGCGATGCGATACTTAACCAATTGTTTTTCGAAACTAGTCACTTCGAAGCACCTTGCTGTGTCAATGGTCTCCGCATGCCTCCAGCGCGCCTGTCAGAACTCAATGCGGTCACTGCCTGTTTCCTCGGTTGAAATAGTCTGGCCGCGGCGCCAGTTAACGACGATTGGTCGTCTGCAACAGTACGCAGCATATGCACAAATATATACCGTGTTTATCCCAGAAATACCCCCCTCTTGAATTAACCCCCCCTCGAAATACCCCCGTCTGGAATGATGTCCATCATGTATGCAATATATGTACATGATGTGTCTTTGCGGTCAATTTGCATCGTAGCTGTATATAGACTAGTTTGTGTAGCAATGTACCAGTTGATATGTACACATAAATATATCCTCATGGTCGCATTTAGTACCGGTTTTGGGTATGTAAAAGCATATTCTTTACTATGATTTTCACTAAAAATTTCTGACGAAAAGAAACCTCCCTCGAATAAGCCCGCTCGAAAAAAACCCACAAATTTTTCGATCTGAAAAATAAACCCCTGGGGGTATTTCGAGGAAATACGGCGTGCACACAAAATGCAAAAACGATCACGCACCACCTCCATCATTCGCACGTGCAGCAGCATGAACGCCACCAGCCGGAGCGGCCGGATCGTTGCCCTGCGCCAAAGCGGCCAAAGTAGAAGTGACCTCCGGGGACGCGTCGCTGCCGCCGGCCGCCTGCGTGGGCGAGAACAGACCGCCGCCGTACTCGCCGCCCGCCATCGTCGCCAGGAGCAACGGCTTCGGGCCGCCTGTGGGGGGGGGGGCAAAGTGAATTTTCGCAAAGTGCGTGCAGAATCCTACCATAATTGAATGAATGAAATCTTGTGATAAATTTCGTAATTAATTTTTTCATAGGTTAAAAGTAAAAAAAACGAAATAATATGACGATATAACTATAGAGTATTTAGTTGCAGATGAATTTGCACGGGTAAATGGAGGATCTGAAATGCCTGCGTTTTTTCGCAATCAGTGGCTTTTCTACGCGCTGATTGGTCAGCGTAATGTAACCAGGTATGTGAACAATTCGATAAACTTTACTAGAATGCTAACGCAGACATTTCATTTGCATGTGCGATTCGATTTGTACCACATGAAGCCCAAAGACACCAGGAGGCAGTCCCAGACCTGTAAATGCTATATAAAATGTCAGATGTCATGCAAAGTGTCAAAAGTCATGTAAAATTCCCTGAAAATGGCGACTCAGTCACCAAATTGCAGGGCACGTTACACGACTTTTGACACTTTGCATGACATTTGACATTTGACAGGGTATAGGACAGGCACCAGTAAAAAGAAACCTTTGCGAGCCCTGACGGCGGCGAGCGTGGCGTCGCTGAGGCTGGCGGGCGTGTCGTCGCGTGCCGCTGCAGCCAAGCTGCCGGCTTTGATCGTGTGCTGCGCCGCCCTCAGAGCGTCGCGGGCTACCGGCGCCAGCAGAGACGCGTGCCTCGCCGTGTAGCCCGTGTTGATTTGGATCGACTGCAAGTGGGGGAGGGAAACATGAGGTTTGAGTGACAAATGGACGTCGTTCGTGCACCGTTTGGTGGCGGGAAATCTGACGCGAAAATAGATTTAAAAAAGTGCAACGTGTTTTGTGATTAATTTATTTTGGTATAATATGAATAAAAACATTTCTTTGCAACTTGTCTAGTCGATCGAGTGATTTCAAAACACTTGAGTTTGTTGTCATTTACGCGTTTACATCGTGAGTGATAGAAACAACCACAATAAAAAACGTCACCTCAAAATGGCACTGGTCCAGCGGTTTGTCGAATATTTTTCCCGAATACTCTCCCGTCTTTGTGCACATGCTAAGAATCAGCGCTAGCCCGCCGGCCAAAATCGAATGGTTTTGGCTTTTTGCCAACATGTGTTCCATAACATAAAGGAGTCGAGACATGGTCGTTCCTTCGGCTGGAGGTTGCGCTGACCAAAAGTTTAGGACACGTTGTCTGAAAAATATATTAAAAACACGATATCAAACGACTATTTTCACTACAATGTTAATCGGTGGATTACTGTAATCCCCAGCAGCACACCTGATAGCCGGGTCAGAATCAGCGATCAATTTCAAAAGTAGCAACGTGCCGATGTTGAACAACTTTGAGCGCGCAGTTTGATCATCATTTATATCCTGCGTGCAAACATCCATTGCCGCGACGCTCGCAGTACTTTCACTGTGTGCAAAAGCGTGAAATGTGAGAGTGCGCAAAACCTGACACTTCCAAATTCATACTTCATCTGGGTTTTTTTGCTTGTTTTCAGCTATTCTTGACATGTGCACAAAATGTGAGAGTGAGCACTCAAATCTTGAATGTGAGAGTGAGTGAAACGTAATACACTTGATTTGTGACATGTAACATTAGCATAAAATGCCAACTTTCCCAATTTGAAGTGAATGATTTATATAATGTTTCTCAACATTTTGCGCCACTTTTAAAGTTGTTTTTGAAAAAATATTGAAGTGCATTATTAAATGTTATGCGCAAAATGTGACACTTCCAAATTCATGCTTCATCCATTTTTTTTTTGCTTATTTTCAACTATTCTTGACATTTGCACAAATTGCTAACTTTCACACAATGATGACCTATGACTCACTTACAGTAGGTATTAAAAGTGAATTTGTGAAGTGAAGTGAATTAGTTAAGTTAATTAAATGTGAGAGTGCGCGAAGCTGCAAATGTGAGAGTGGCACAATGGTAAATGTGAGAGTGAGCACGATGGTAAATATGAAGGGGGAGTTGTTTGAAGGAAGGGGGCAAAATGTGAGAGTGTTCAAAATGGTAAATGTGAGAGTGAGATAAATGGTAAACATAAGGGGAAAATAGTTTGAAGGAAGGGGGCAAAATAGTAAATGTGAGAGTGGGCAAAATAGTAAATGTGAGAGTGAGCAAAATGATAAATGTGAGAGTGAGCACTTACGATTTGTGAATGTTCAAGTGCACAAAATGTATGAAGCTAAAATAATAAACATGTGAGTGCATGAAATGTCATCAGGGGGTAGTCCCAAGCCCTGAAACGTGTAAAGTCAAGTGTCAAACGTAAAGTCAAATGCAAAGTCAAATGTCAAAAGTAAAGTAAAGTGTCAAATGTAGAGTGTCAAAAGTGACACTTCCAACTTCATATGTCATCTGTTTTTTGCTTATTTTCAGCTATTCTTGACATTTGCACACAATGCTAATTTTCACATTTGATGACCTGACTCACTTACAGTAGGTATTTAAAGTGAATTTGTGAAGTGAAGTGAATTAGTTAAGTTAATTAAATGTGAGAGTGCGCGAAGCTGCAAATGTGAGAGTGGCACAATGGTAAATGTGAGAGTGAGCACGATGGTAAATATGAGAGTAATCAAAATGGTAAATGTGAGAGTGATCAAAATGGCATACATAAGGGGGAGTTGTTTGAGGGAAGGGGACAAAACGTGAGAGTGTTCAAAATGGTAAATGTGAGAGTGAGATAAATGGTAAACATAAGGGGGAAGTTGTTTGAAGGAAGGGGGCAAAACAGTAAATGTGAGAGTGAGCAAGATGGTAAATGTGAGAGTGTTCAAAATAGTAAATGTGAGAGTGTTCAAAATGGTAAATGTGAGAGTGCTCAAAATGGTAAATGTGAGAGTGTTCAAAATGGTAAATGTGAGAGTGTTCAAAATGGTAAATGTGAGAGTGAGCAAAATTGTAAATGTTAGAGTGTGCAAAATAGTAAATGTGAGAGTGAGCAAAATGGTAAACATGAAGGGGGAGTTGTTTGAAGGAAGGGGGCAAAATGTGAGAGTGTTCAAAATGGTAAATGTGAGAGTGAGATAAATGGTAAACATAAGGGGGAAATAGTTTGAAGGAAGGGGGCAAAATAGTAAATGTGAGAGTGGGCAAAATGGCATACATAAGGGGGAGTTGTTTGAGGGAAGGGGACAAAACGTGAGAGTGTTCAAAATGGTAAATGTGAGAGTGAGATAAATGGTAAACATAAGGGGGAAGTTGTTTGAAGGAAGGGGGCAAAACAGTAAATGTGAGAGTGAGCAAGATGGTAAATGTGAGAGTGTTCAAAATAGTAAATGTGAGAGTGTTCAAAATGGTAAATGTGAGAGTGCTCAAAATGGTAAATGTGAGAGTGTTCAAAATGGTAAATGTGAGAGTGTTCAAAATGGTAAATGTGAGAGTGAGCAAAATTGTAAATGTTAGAGTGTGCAAAATAGTAAATGTGAGAGTGAGCAAAATGGTAAACATGAAGGGGGAGTTGTTTGAAGGAAGGGGGCAAAATGTGAGAGTGTTCAAAATGGTAAATGTGAGAGTGAGATAAATGGTAAACATAAGGGGGAAATAGTTTGAAGGAAGGGGGCAAAATAGTAAATGTGAGAGTGGGCAAAATGGTAAATGTGAGAGTGTCTAAAATGGTAAATGTGAGAGTGAGATAAATGGTAAACATAAGGGGAAATTAGTTTGAAGGAAGGGGGCAAAATAGTAAATGTGAGAGTGGGCAAAATAGTAAATGTGAGAGTGAGCAAAATGATAAATGTGAGAGTGAGCACTTACGATTTGTGAATGTTCAAGTGCACAAAATGTATGAAGCATGTATAAAATAATAAACATGTGAGTGCATGAAATGTCATCAGAGGGCAGTCCCAAGCCCTGAAAAGTGTAAAGTCAAGTGTCAAACATAAAGTCAAATGCAAAGTCAAATGTCAAAAGTAAAGTAAAGTGTCAAATGTAGAGTGTCAAAAGTGACACTTCCAACTTCATATGTCATCTGTTTTTTTGCTTATTTTCAGCTATTCTTGACATTTGCACACAATGCTAATTTTCACATTTGATGACCTGACTCACTTACAGTAGGTATTTAAAGTGAATTTGTGAAGTGAAGTGAATTAGTTAAGTTAATTAAATGTGAGAGTGCGCGAAGCTGCAAATGTGAGAGTGGCACAATGGTAAATGTGAGAGTGAGCACGATGGTAAATATGAGAGTAATCAAAATGGTAAATGTGAGAGTGATCAAAATGGCATACATAAGGGGGAGTTGTTTGAGGGAAGGGGACAAAACGTGAGAGTGTTCAAAATGGTAAATGTGAGAGTGAGATAAATGGTAAACATAAGGGGGAAGTTGTTTGAAGGAAGGGGGCAAAACAGTAAATGTGAGAGTGAGCAAGATGGTAAATGTGAGAGTGTTCAAAATAGTAAATGTGAGAGTGTTCAAAATGGTAAATGTGAGAGTGCTCAAAATGCTAAATGTGAGAGTGTTCAAAATGGTAAATGTGAGAGTGTTCAAAATGGTAAATGTGAGAGTGAGCAAAATTGTAAATGTTAGAGTGTGCAAAATAGTAAATGTGAGAGTGAGCAAAATGGTAAACATGAAGGGGGAGTTGTTTGAAGGAAGGGGGCAAAATGTGAGAGTGTTCAAAATGGTAAATGTGAGAGTGAGATAAATGGTAAACATAAGGGGGAAATAGTTTGAAGGAAGGGGGCAAAATAGTAAATGTGAGAGTGGGCAAAATGGTAAATGTGAGAGTGTCTAAAATGGTAAATGTGAGAGTGAGATAAATGGTAAACATAAGGGGGAAATAGTTTGAAGGAAGGGGGCAAAATAGTAAATGTGAGAGTGGGCAAAATAGTAAATGTGAGAGTGAGCAAAATGATAAATGTGAGAGTGAGCACTTACGATTTGTGAATGTTCAAGTGCACAAAATGTATGAAGCTAAAATAATAAACATGTGAGTGCATGAAATGTCATCAGAGGGCAGTCCCAAGCCCTGAAAAGTGTAAAGTCAAGTGTCAAACATAAAGTCAAATGCAAAGTCAAATGTCAAAAGTAAAGTAAAGTGTCAAATGTAGAGTGTCAAAAGTGACACTTCCAACTTCATATGTCATCTGTTTTTTTTGCTTATTTTCAGCTATTCTTGACATTTGCACACAATGCTAATTTTCACATTTGATGACCTGACTCACTTACAGTAGGTATTTAAAGTGAATTTGTGAAGTGAAGTGAATTAGTTAAGTTAATTAAATGTGAGAGTGCGCGAAGCTGCAAATGTGAGAGTGCTCAAAATGGTAAATGTGAGAGTGTTCAAAATGGTAAATGTGAGAGTGTTCAAAATGGTAAATGTGAGAGTGAGCAAAATGGCATACATAAGGGGGAGTTGTTTGAGGGAAGGGGACAAAACGTGAGAGTGTTCAAAATGGTAAATGTGAGAGTGAGATAAATGGTAAACATGGGGGAAGTTGTTTGAAGGAAGGGGGCGAAACAGTAAATGTGAGAGGGAGCAAGATGGTAAATGTGAGAGTGGCACAATGGTAAATGTGAGAGTGAGCACGATGGTAAATATGAGAGTAATCAAAATAGTAAATGTGAGAAAGAGCAAAATGGTAAACATGAGGGGGAGTTGTTTGAGGGAAGGGGGCAAAATAGTAAATGTGAGAGTGGGCAAAATAGTAAATGTGAGAGTGAGCAAAATGATAAATGTGAGAGTGAGCACTTACGATTTGTGAATGTTCAAGTGCACAAAATGTATGAAGCTAAAATAATAAACATGTGAGTGCATGAAATGTCATCAGAGGGCAGTCCCAAGCCCTGAAAAGTGTAAAGTCAAGTGTCAAACATAAAGTCAAATGCAAAGTCAAATGTCAAAAGTAAAGTAAAGTGTCAAATGTAGAGTGTCAAAAGTGACACTTCCAACTTCATATGTCATCTGTTTTTTTTGCTTATTTTCAGCTATTCTTGACATTTGCACACAATGCTAATTTTCACATTTGATGACCTGACTCACTTACAGTAGGTATTTAAAGTGAATTTGTGAAGTGAAGTGAATTAGTTAAGTTAATTAAATGTGAGAGTGCGCGAAGCTGCAAATGTGAGAGTGCTCAAAATGGTAAATGTGAGAGTGTTCAAAATGGTAAATGTGAGAGTGTTCAAAATGGTAAATGTGAGAGTGTGCAAAATAGTAAATGTGAGAGTGAGCAAAATGGTAAACATGAAGGGGGAGTTGTTTGAAGGAAGGGGGCAAAATGTGAGAGTGTTCAAAATGGTAAATGTGAGAGTGAGATAAATGGTAAACATAAGGGGGAAATAGTTTGAAGGAAGGGGGCAAAATAGTAAATGTGAGAGTGGGCAAAATGGTAAATGTGAGAGTGTCTAAAATGGTAAATGTGAGAGTGAGATAAATGGTAAACATAAGGGGAAATTAGTTTGAAGGAAGGGGGCAAAATAGTAAATGTGAGAGTGGGCAAAATAGTAAATGTGAGAGTGAGCAAAATGATAAATGTGAGAGTGAGCACTTACGATTTGTGAATGTTCAAGTGCACAAAATGTATGAAGCATGTATAAAATAATAAACATGTGAGTGCATGAAATGTCATCAGAGGGCAGTCCCAAGCCCTGAAAAGTGTAAAGTCAAGTGTCAAACATAAAGTCAAATGCAAAGTCAAATGTCAAAAGTAAAGTAAAGTGTCAAATGTAGAGTGTCAAAAGTGACACTTCCAACTTCATATGTCATCTGTTTTTTTGCTTATTTTCAGCTATTCTTGACATTTGCACACAATGCTAATTTTCACATTTGATGACCTGACTCACTTACAGTAGGTATTTAAAGTGAATTTGTGAAGTGAAGTGAATTAGTTAAGTTAATTAAATGTGAGAGTGCGCGAAGCTGCAAATGTGAGAGTGGCACAATGGTAAATGTGAGAGTGAGCACGATGGTAAATATGAGAGTAATCAAAATGGTAAATGTGAGAGTGATCAAAATGGCATACATAAGGGGGAGTTGTTTGAGGGAAGGGGACAAAACGTGAGAGTGTTCAAAATGGTAAATGTGAGAGTGAGATAAATGGTAAACATAAGGGGGAAGTTGTTTGAAGGAAGGGGGCAAAACAGTAAATGTGAGAGTGAGCAAGATGGTAAATGTGAGAGTGTTCAAAATAGTAAATGTGAGAGTGTTCAAAATGGTAAATGTGAGAGTGCTCAAAATGCTAAATGTGAGAGTGTTCAAAATGGTAAATGTGAGAGTGTTCAAAATGGTAAATGTGAGAGTGAGCAAAATTGTAAATGTTAGAGTGTGCAAAATAGTAAATGTGAGAGTGAGCAAAATGGTAAACATGAAGGGGGAGTTGTTTGAAGGAAGGGGGCAAAATGTGAGAGTGTTCAAAATGGTAAATGTGAGAGTGAGATAAATGGTAAACATAAGGGGGAAATAGTTTGAAGGAAGGGGGCAAAATAGTAAATGTGAGAGTGGGCAAAATGGTAAATGTGAGAGTGTCTAAAATGGTAAATGTGAGAGTGAGATAAATGGTAAACATAAGGGGGAAATAGTTTGAAGGAAGGGGGCAAAATAGTAAATGTGAGAGTGGGCAAAATAGTAAATGTGAGAGTGAGCAAAATGATAAATGTGAGAGTGAGCACTTACGATTTGTGAATGTTCAAGTGCACAAAATGTATGAAGCTAAAATAATAAACATGTGAGTGCATGAAATGTCATCAGAGGGCAGTCCCAAGCCCTGAAAAGTGTAAAGTCAAGTGTCAAACATAAAGTCAAATGCAAAGTCAAATGTCAAAAGTAAAGTAAAGTGTCAAATGTAGAGTGTCAAAAGTGACACTTCCAACTTCATATGTCATCTGTTTTTTTTGCTTATTTTCAGCTATTCTTGACATTTGCACACAATGCTAATTTTCACATTTGATGACCTGACTCACTTACAGTAGGTATTTAAAGTGAATTTGTGAAGTGAAGTGAATTAGTTAAGTTAATTAAATGTGAGAGTGCGCGAAGCTGCAAATGTGAGAGTGCTCAAAATGGTAAATGTGAGAGTGTTCAAAATGGTAAATGTGAGAGTGTTCAAAATGGTAAATGTGAGAGTGAGCAAAATGGCATACATAAGGGGGAGTTGTTTGAGGGAAGGGGACAAAACGTGAGAGTGTTCAAAATGGTAAATGTGAGAGTGAGATAAATGGTAAACATGGGGGAAGTTGTTTGAAGGAAGGGGGCGAAACAGTAAATGTGAGAGTGAGCAAGATGGTAAATGTGAGAGTGGCACAATGGTAAATGTGAGAGTGAGCACGATGGTAAATATGAGAGTAATCAAAATAGTAAATGTGAGAAAGAGCAAAATGGTAAACATGAGGGGGAGTTGTTTGAGGGAAGGGGGCAAAATAGTAAATGTGAGAGTGGGCAAAATAGTAAATGTGAGAGTGAGCAAAATGATAAATGTGAGAGTGAGCACTTACGATTTGTGAATGTTCAAGTGCACAAAATGTATGAAGCTAAAATAATAAACATGTGAGTGCATGAAATGTCATCAGAGGGCAGTCCCAAGCCCTGAAAAGTGTAAAGTCAAGTGTCAAACATAAAGTCAAATGCAAAGTCAAATGTCAAAAGTAAAGTAAAGTGTCAAATGTAGAGTGTCAAAAGTGACACTTCCAACTTCATATGTCATCTGTTTTTTTTGCTTATTTTCAGCTATTCTTGACATTTGCACACAATGCTAATTTTCACATTTGATGACCTGACTCACTTACAGTAGGTATTTAAAGTGAATTTGTGAAGTGAAGTGAATTAGTTAAGTTAATTAAATGTGAGAGTGCGCGAAGCTGCAAATGTGAGAGTGCTCAAAATGGTAAATGTGAGAGTGTTCAAAATGGTAAATGTGAGAGTGTTCAAAATGGTAAATGTGAGAGTGAGCAAAATGGCATACATAAGGGGGAGTTGTTTGAGGGAAGGGGACAAAACGTGAGAGTGTTCAAAATGGTAAATGTGAGAGTGAGATAAATGGTAAACATGGGGGAAGTTGTTTGAAGGAAGGGGGCGAAACAGTAAATGTGAGAGTGAGCAAGATGGTAAATGTGAGAGTGGCACAATGGTAAATGTGAGAGTGAGCACGATGGTAAATATGAGAGTAATCAAAATAGTAAATGTGAGAAAGAGCAAAATGGTAAACATGAGGGGGAGTTGTTTGAGGGAAGGGGGCAAAATGTGAGAGTGTTCAAAATGGTAAATGTGAGAGTGTTCAAAATGGTAAATGTGAGAGTGTTCAAAATGGTAAATGGTAAATGTGAGAGTGTTCAAAATGGTAAATGTGAGAGTGAGCAAAATGGTAAACATGAGGGGAAAATAGTTTGAAGGAAGGGGGCAAAATAGTAAATGTGAGAGTGGGCAAAATAGTAAATGTGAGAGTGAGCAAAATGATAAATGTGAGAGTGAGCACTTACGATTTGTGAATGTTCAAGTGCACAAAATGTATGAAGCTAAAATAATAAACATGTGAGTGCATGAAATGTCATCAGGGGGTAGTCCCAAGCCCTGAAACGTGTAAAGTCAAGTGTCAAACGTAAAGTCAAATGCAAAGTCAAATGTCAAAAGTAAAGTAAAGTGTCAAATGTAGAGTGTCAAAAGTGACACTTCCAACTTCATATGTCATCTGTTTTTTGCTTATTTTCAGCTATTCTTGACATTTGCACACAATGCTAATTTTCACATTTGATGACCTGACTCACTTACAGTAGGTATTTAAAGTGAATTTGTGAAGTGAAGTGAATTAGTTAAGTTAATTAAATGTGAGAGTGCGCGAAGCTGCAAATGTGAGAGTGGCACAATGGTAAATGTGAGAGTGAGCACGATGGTAAATATGAGAGTAATCAAAATGGTAAATGTGAGAGTGATCAAAATGGCATACATAAGGGGGAGTTGTTTGAGGGAAGGGGACAAAACGTGAGAGTGTTCAAAATGGTAAATGTGAGAGTGAGATAAATGGTAAACATAAGGGGGAAGTTGTTTGAAGGAAGGGGGCAAAACAGTAAATGTGAGAGTGAGCAAGATGGTAAATGTGAGAGTGTTCAAAATAGTAAATGTGAGAGTGTTCAAAATGGTAAATGTGAGAGTGCTCAAAATGGTAAATGTGAGAGTGTTCAAAATGGTAAATGTGAGAGTGTTCAAAATGGTAAATGTGAGAGTGAGCAAAATTGTAAATGTTAGAGTGTGCAAAATAGTAAATGTGAGAGTGAGCAAAATGGTAAACATGAAGGGGGAGTTGTTTGAAGGAAGGGGGCAAAATGTGAGAGTGTTCAAAATGGTAAATGTGAGAGTGAGATAAATGGTAAACATAAGGGGGAAATAGTTTGAAGGAAGGGGGCAAAATAGTAAATGTGAGAGTGGGCAAAATGGTAAATGTGAGAGTGTCTAAAATGGTAAATGTGAGAGTGAGATAAATGGTAAACATAAGGGGGAAATAGTTTGAAGGAAGGGGGCAAAATAGTAAATGTGAGAGTGGGCAAAATACATACATAAGGGGGAGTTGTTTGAGGGAAGGGGACAAAATAGTAAATGTGATAAATGGTAAACATAAGGGGGAAATAGTTTGAAGGAAGGGGGCAAAATAGTAAATGTGAGAGTGGGCAAAATGGCATACATAAGGGGGAGTTGTTTGAGGGAAGGGGACAAAACGTGAGAGTGTTCAAAATGGTAAATGTGAGAGTGAGATAAATGGTAAACATAAGGGGGAAGTTGTTTGAAGGAAGGGGGCAAAACAGTAAATGTGAGAGTGAGCAAGATGGTAAATGTGAGAGTGTTCAAAATAGTAAATGTGAGAGTGTTCAAAATGGTAAATGTGAGAGTGCTCAAAATGGTAAATGTGAGAGTGTTCAAAATGGTAAATGTGAGAGTGTTCAAAATGGTAAATGTGAGAGTGAGCAAAATTGTAAATGTTAGAGTGTGCAAAATAGTAAATGTGAGAGTGAGCAAAATGGTAAACATGAAGGGGGAGTTGTTTGAAGGAAGGGGGCAAAATGTGAGAGTGTTCAAAATGGTAAATGTGAGAGTGAGATAAATGGTAAACATAAGGGGGAAATAGTTTGAAGGAAGGGGGCAAAATAGTAAATGTGAGAGTGGGCAAAATGGTAAATGTGAGAGTGTCTAAAATGGTAAATGTGAGAGTGAGATAAATGGTAAACATAAGGGGAAATTAGTTTGAAGGAAGGGGGCAAAATAGTAAATGTGAGAGTGGGCAAAATAGTAAATGTGAGAGTGAGCAAAATGATAAATGTGAGAGTGAGCACTTACGATTTGTGAATGTTCAAGTGCACAAAATGTATGAAGCATGTATAAAATAATAAACATGTGAGTGCATGAAATGTCATCAGAGGGCAGTCCCAAGCCCTGAAAAGTGTAAAGTCAAGTGTCAAACATAAAGTCAAATGCAAAGTCAAATGTCAAAAGTAAAGTAAAGTGTCAAATGTAGAGTGTCAAAAGTGACACTTCCAACTTCATATGTCATCTGTTTTTTTGCTTATTTTCAGCTATTCTTGACATTTGCACACAATGCTAATTTTCACATTTGATGACCTGACTCACTTACAGTAGGTATTTAAAGTGAATTTGTGAAGTGAAGTGAATTAGTTAAGTTAATTAAATGTGAGAGTGCGCGAAGCTGCAAATGTGAGAGTGGCACAATGGTAAATGTGAGAGTGAGCACGATGGTAAATATGAGAGTAATCAAAATGGTAAATGTGAGAGTGATCAAAATGGCATACATAAGGGGGAGTTGTTTGAGGGAAGGGGACAAAACGTGAGAGTGTTCAAAATGGTAAATGTGAGAGTGAGATAAATGGTAAACATAAGGGGGAAGTTGTTTGAAGGAAGGGGGCAAAACAGTAAATGTGAGAGTGAGCAAGATGGTAAATGTGAGAGTGTTCAAAATAGTAAATGTGAGAGTGTTCAAAATGGTAAATGTGAGAGTGCTCAAAATGGTAAATGTGAGAGTGTTCAAAATGGTAAATGTGAGAGTGTTCAAAATGGTAAATGTGAGAGTGAGCAAAATGGCATACATAAGGGGGAGTTGTTTGAGGGAAGGGGACAAAACGTGAGAGTGTTCAAAATGGTAAATGTGAGAGTGAGATAAATGGTAAACATGGGGGAAGTTGTTTGAAGGAAGGGGGCAAAACAGTAAATGTGAGAGTGAGCAAGATGGTAAATGTGAGAGTGGCACAATGGTAAATGTGAGAGTGAGCACGATGGTAAATATGAGAGTAATAAAAATGGTAAATGTGAGAGTGATCAAAATGGCATACATAAGGGGGAGTTGTTTGAGGGAAGGGGACAAAACGTGAGAGTGTTCAAAATGGTAAATGTGAGAGTGAGATAAATGGTAAACATAAGGGGGAAGTTGTTTGAAGGAAGGGGGCAAAACAGTAAATGTGAGAGTGAGCAAGATGGTAAATGTGAGAGTGTTCAAAATGGTAAATGTGAGAGTGAGATAAATGGTAAACATAAGGTGGAAATAGTTTGAAGGAAGGGGGCAAAATAGTAAATGTGAGAGTGGGCAAAATGGTAAACATGAGGGGAGATTGTTTGAGGGGGGCAACATGGTAAATGTGAGAGTGATCAAAATGATAAATGTGAGAGTGAGCACTTACAATTTGTGAATGTTCAAGTGCACAAAATGTATGAAGCTAAAATAATAAACATGTGAGTGCATGAAATGTCATCAGAGGGCAGTCCCAAGCCCTGAAAAGTGTAAAGTCAAGTGTCAAACATAAAGTCAAATGCAAAGTCAAATGTCAAAAGTAAAGTAAAGTGTCAAATGTAGAGTGTCAAAAGTGACACTTCCAACTTCATATGTCATCTGTTTTTTGCTTATTTTCAGCTATTCTTGACATTTGCACACAATGCTAATTTTCACATTTGATGACCTGACTCACTTACAGTAGGTATTTAAAGTGAATTTGTGAAGTGAAGTGAATTAGTTAAGTTAATTAAATGTGAGAGTGCACGAAGCTGCAAATGTGAGAGTGGCACAATGGTAAATGTGAGAGTGAGCACGATGGTAAATATGAGAGTAATCAAAATAGTAAATGTGAGAGTGAGCAAAATGGTAAACATGAGGGGGAGTTGTTTGAGGGAAGGGGGCAAAATGTGAGAGTGTTCAAAATGGTAAATGTGAGAGTGTTCAAAATGGTAAATGTGAGAGTGTTCAAAATGGTAAATGTGAGAGTGTTCAAAATGGTAAATGGTAAATGTGAGAGTGTTCAAAATGGTAAATGTGAGAGTGAGCAAAATGGTAAACATGAGGGGGAGTTGTTTGAGGGAAGGGGGCAAAATGTGAGAGTGTTCAAAATGGTAAATGTGAGAGTGTTCAAAATGGTAATAGTGAGAGTGTTCAAAATGGTAAATGTGAGAGTGATCAAAATGGTAAATGTGAGAGTGTTCAAAATGGTAAATGTGAGAGTGTTCAAAATGGTAAATGTGAGAGTGTTCAAAATGGTAAATGTGAGAGTGTTCAAAATGGTAAATGTGAGAGTGATCAAAATGGTAAATGTGAGAGTGTTCAAAATGGTAAATGTGAGAGTGTTCAAAATGGTAAATGTGAGAGTGTTCAAAATGGTAAATGTGAGAGTGAGCAAAATGGTAAACATGAGGGGGAGTTGTTTGAGGGAAGGGGGCAAAATGTGAGAGTGTTCAAAATGGTAAATGTGAGAGTGTTCAAAATGGTAAATGTGAGAGTGTTCAAAATGGTAAATGTGAGAGTGCTCAAAATGGTAAATGTGAGAGTGTTCAAAATGGTAAATGTGAGAGTGAGAACAATGGTAAACATAAGGGGGAAATAGTTTGAAGGAAGGGGGCAAAATAGTAAATGTGAGAGTGGGCAAAATGGTAAATGTGAGAGTGTCTAAAATGGTAAATGTGAGAGTGAGATAAATGGTAAACATAAGGGGAAATTAGTTAACATAAGTTTTTTTGCTTATTTTCAGCTATTCTTGACATTTGCACACAATGCTAATTTTCACATTTGATGACCTGACTCACTTACAGTAGGTATTTAAAGTGAATTTGTGAAGTGAAGTGAATTAGTTAAGTTAATTAAATGTGAGAGTGCGCGAAGCTGCAAATGTGAGAGTGGCACAATGGTAAATGTGAGAGTGAGCACGATGGTAAATATGAGAGTAATCAAAATGGTAAATGTGAGAGTGATCAAAATGGCATACATAAGGGGGAATTGTTTGAGGGAAGGGGACAAAACGTGAGAGTGTTCAAAATAATAAATGTGAGAGTGAGATAAATGGTAAACATAAGGGGGAAGTTGTTTGAAGGAAGGGGGCAAAATGTGAGAGTGTTTAAAATGGTAAATGTGAGAGTGAGCAAAATTGTAAATGTTAGAGTGTGCAAAATAGTAAATGTGAGAGTGAGCAAAATGGTAAACATGAAGGGGGAGTTGTTTGAAGGAAGGGGGCAAAATGTGAGAGTGTTTAAAATGGTAAATGTGAGAGTGAGCAAAATTGTAAATGTTAGAGTGTGCAAAATAGTAAATGTGAGAGTGAGCAAAATGGTAAACATGAAGGGGGAGTTGTTTGAAGGAAGGGGGCAAAATGTGAGAGTGTTCAAAATGGTAAATGTGAGAGTGATATAAATGGTAAACATAAGGGGGAAATAGTTTGAAGGAATGGGGCAAAATAGTAAATGTGAGAGTGGGCAAAATGGTAAATGTGAGAGTGTCTAAAATAGTAAATGTGAGAGTGAGATAAATGGTAAACATAAGGGGAAAATAGTTTGAAGGAAGGGGGCAAAATAGTAAATGTGAGAGTGGGCAAAATAGTAAATGTGAGAGTGAGCAAAATGATAAATGTGAGAGTGAGCACTTACGATTTGTGAATGTTCAAGTGCACAAAATGTATGAAGCTAAAATAATAAACATGATATTCGATATTCGATACGGAAAAAGTCGATATTCGATATTTGTCATGATTCTATGTAAACATGGATATTTGATGCGATGTATCGTGCCAGCACTGGTACTGGCACTGCTGTCTCCTGTAAAAGTCATTTCTTCGTTTTTCGTCACTTTATTCCAATTCAAAATATAACAGTTTGATCACTTTTATATCTGCAGTTGGTCCTCGTACTTCCTGGAGCGCTGCACTTGGCCCAAATCCAAGATATCTGATTCGAAAAAGAAAAGCATCGATCACAAGCGCGCGTTCACTTCCACATTGGACAGGGGCGACTTGGCAGTGCGCCAATGCTTGCAGGAGGCCCGCAGCAAGTTTCACGGTGATTTACTCAGCCGGGCGATTTTGGTCCGCTGTTGGTGAGTTGTGCTTTGCGCTCTGTGTCACGAATGATGATGTTACTGGTGATGTTTATTGAATGCGATCATTTTAGTGGCATAAAATCGAAAATTGTAAAATATTCCAAAATTATTGTAAAATTCAAAGACTAGTTTTGTAAAAAATTCTACATTCGAATAGTCATTTTACAAAACAAAAACAATTTGATATTTATACACTTTTCAAATTCACCCATCATTTGATAGCCTAAAGCGTGAATGTACAGAAACATAAATACGACAATATGCATTCTGCCATCGTTTTTGTGCAAAATTCAATGCAGCAAATTGGGCGGCAATTCAAATCACTTTTTTGCCAGGTGTGCATCCAGCTACGTGTCGGCGGGGCGGCCGCAGCTGGTTCGCTCGCTGGCCGCGCTCTCGGCCGCCTCGTACGCGCTCGGCATCGGCGACAGGCACCTGGCCAATCTGCTGGTGCACGCCCGCTCCGGCACCGTGGTCGGCATCGACTTCGGACAGGCGTTCGGTACGTGTGTGGTTTCGTGTGTGGTATAGGCTTTGCGTTTGTGTTTAGCTCCAGCCCACGAGTGGGGAAAACACGGTATTTTGTAAATCAAAGTAGTGTTGGAAAAAAACAATGCTACCAACACTAATCCAAGTGGTTTTTGTTGTTACGTAACCATTGTTTTTAGTAAAAGTTGTTAAAACTATTGCCAAACCTACCTCGAATAAGCGCTCGTGTTTAGTGATGTAAAAGCGCCATGTCGCTTTTGGCGCTTGGCGCTAGCTTAATATGGCGCCATGGCGCTTGGCGCCAAAGTACTGGTACCATTTGCAGCACTCCTCGCAGTCCCCTTCCCAACTCTATTTGCCCACGCCAGGCACGGGCGTGCAGACGTTGCCCATCCCCGAGCTGGTGCCGGTGCGCCTCACCGAGCAGCTGCGGCGTGCAGTCGGCCCCCACGGGTGGCACTCGCAGGCGCCCTTCTGCCGCTCCCTCTGCGCCGCCTGGCTGGCCCTCAGGCAGCATAGACTCCCTCTCATGGACTTGCTGCAAGTCTTCGTTAGGGAACCACATCTCGATTGGATTGTGCGTTTTTTTAATTTTTTTTGTTTTTGTACGGTTTGCGCGGTTTCGATAACTCCACCTTAAATAGCGCACCGTGACAGCGGTAGCTAGAAAATCCCCCCACCATACTCCCATGTCTTACGTGAAAAATCGTTGCAAAACTTCTTTTGGAAACTTACGCATCATTACAATAAGCCCGATGAAAAACTTGCCACCTGGGGGGCTTATTCAAGCACACCCATTCATTTGCACACGCAGAGCTACGCGATGGTGACGAACAAGCTGGACGGCAGCTCGGCGCCAGTCCAATCCGCGGCGCAGTCGAGCGCTACGAGCAGCGCGGCGGCCGGCGGCGCAGGTGCCACTCCCAGACCCTGTAAAATGCCATGTAGAATGTCAAATGTCATGCAAAGTGTCAATAAGTCATGTAAAATGCCCTGGAAAATGGTAATTTTCTTTACTGTTCATTTGCCATTTTACATGACTTCAGCCATTTTGCATGACACTTGACATTTTACAGGGCACTTTACAGTGTCAGGGAGTGCCTCCAGATGCAGTCGTCTGGTACCCCGCTGCAAAACTGCACGTCGTAAGGAGAAAGCTCAGTGGCGCCCATCCAGCTGACGTGTTGTGGTTTGTCGGGTTTTCGGAAAATGTATAGGGTTCGCAATTGGCAGTGGATTCGTAGGTATCGTCTTTTGAACTGGAAAATCGTTACCTTTCTGTGGACTCTGTAACTTTGGTTCTGAATGGCCCTGCGCAAACTAGTTTTCACACGAAATTTTGAAAACTCATAAGTGCGCTTTGAACGTGTTTGAGTTTTCCACATTGAGTCATTTTTAATCTCAATCAACTGTAGTTGCGGCCACCTCATTGTAGAAAACTCAAATACTTTCTAAGCTGATTTGTGAGTTTTCGAAATTTCGTGTGAAAACTAGTGTGCGCAGGCACATTGTAACTAGGTCTCAAACGTTCAATTTGTGTTTTTGAGACCGAGACCGAAAAGGTAGGACCAGGGACGTACGCAGGATTTTTGAGCGGGGGGGGGGGGCGGATTGTATACGGAGCACGGCGAACTGGGGGGGCGGCGCCCCCCCCCCCCTAAAATTCGGCCCTATAGTAAAGGAATGAAGCCATGGCGCTGGCGCCATTTGTAGGCGCCAGCGCCATGGCAGTATTGGCGTTGGCGCTGGCGCCAACGTATACTATATAGGTATATATTATGACCTAGGTATAGTTACTATGACCACGTGGGGCACTGTTATAATGCTGTTTGATCTGCTGAAATTATAAATTAAACAACGGGGTGGGGTTTGCGTGCTTGCGCGCCAAAAAAATTTCCAAAGTAAAACATCTACAAAATCGCTTTACAATAGTGCCATTCCTGGCAAATTTTTATGACCGGCCCGGGAACGGGGGGGCGGCCGCCCCCCCCCCCGCCCCCCCCCCCCCCCTGCGTACGTCCTTGGGTTGAACTAAATGGTCGAGACCGAAAAGAAGACCGCGGTCTCGTTTGAACCCTTATTGTAACCCTAGTGACGAGTATTTACAGCCAGTATTATATTTACACCCTTCACTGGCATTTAATCTTCGCACAGAGGTAACGCTTTCCTGGCCTATTTTGCTCCCCAAATTAGGAATGAAAAAAACACCCACTATCTACAAAGCACATAATTTTTCAGCATGGAGGTACGTGGCTGGCGATTTTGGCCGCAATTAGGTGAAAAGTATCAGAAATTGTTGCTCGCTAGCATTTTGTCATCAGCGAAAGACACTGACACTAAATCGACATTGACTCCCGCGCAGCAGATGCAATCTCTGATTGGTTGGCCGCCAAAATTTGACACAATTTTTTTTGTCCGATTTTGAATTGTGATATCTTGTACTTGTCGCAGATTTATCTACTGATGAGTCCTTGCTGGGTAGAATTTGGATGGGATGGGAACCATGGTTGTGATTTGTGATCTAGCTTTATAAAACAAATTTTTGTACTCCGCGCACCGCATGTTATGCATTTTCTGGATGAAACACTATCATGACGTCATCATTAATACACTGAAAATTTTCCAAAAAATGTAAGATTTCATGCGCGAAGCGTATGTTTGTTGCTGTCGGCTCCGCTTTTTCTTTTTGTTTTCTTTTCTTTTTTCTGGTACATGAGTGCATAAAAAGTGGGTACATGCTCGCGCATTATCGACTAAAACATGAGTAATTTTACGCGCATACTTAGCGGTCCCCAGACTAGGAATGTGCCGTGTTACGTGATCTTGATTGAACTCCTTTGTACAGTTTTTATGAATGCCCGAGCACTGATTTATGTCTAGTGTTGGAAGCGTGCCAATGATTGTTAAATCATGCGATTTCCATAAAAAGATGTAAAAATTTATCGATGTGAATATGGTTATGAATAACCTTATAACAACAATCAATTTTGTGATCTTTTTATGAAACTCGCACGCGTTAACTATCGTTGGCATACTTCCAACGGGAACCACGCGTGCAAGGTGTAAAGTAACCGGAGTATAGTGTATTTGTCATTATTGTCATATTGTACATATTTCAACTTCATTATTGATTTGTTTTTAGCCCAAAATTTATGCTTCTGCAAACTCTCATCGTTTCCACATTTGATCTAGAATGACTCCCATGGAGAATGGATTCCATTGCATAAAAGCACCCCTTGAATTGCCATTGAAATTCATGAACATCTCAATGGAAAGTTTGCTATTGAATGTGAACCTATTCGTTACGTATATGAATATCAGCCAACTTATAGTCACTTGATCGCGTTGCGTTCCGCGGCCATTATATGTAAGGCTGATTGAAGTCCTGCGTCGTTCGCTCTTGTTCGTATAGTACGCAACTGGTGATTTGGAAGTTTGCCAAGCTCACATATTGTGTATCTCAACCGGTGATGCGCATGTATCCAAATCTGTTCTTTAGGGAGAAAAAGGAGGATATCTCTGGCTGTTCCGAATGTCTGATACGGGAGTGGCTGGCTCTGCCCAGAGCGAACACGCCGCCGAGAAGGTAATATTTGTGACGTTTACCTTTCTTACTCTAGTTGCGCTGTATTTTCTATGTTTTGTCGTTGTTTAGATTCTAGCCTAATTTACTATAGAATTTATGCGCAAGGGTAAATATGTTGAACTAAAAATAGTGAAAATAGAATCTGGCATTCGCAGGCGGTCTTCGTCGATGAAGGGGATTTGGAAAAGTACCAAAAAGCGCACCCGGGCCGGGCGTGCGACCAGCTGCGCTACGAATTGAAACGGTGCATGCTAGACACCGATTGTGTGCGGGTTTGTCGGAAACATTTTAAATAGGTTTGACGGGCTATCACATTATGGGTACCTGCAGATCCGGGTATGCCAGGGCAAAGTTCCCGTTGTTAATTCCTTTTTCGGATTCAGGATTTGGATACATACATAATTTTTATACTGAA